>CAXAJV010000920.1:0-83000 GCA_963969225.1 Xylocopa violacea
GTTATGTAAGGTTATATTACGTTATTGATGTATATGAGGGTCCCACGCAGACGTAGAGGCCAACTCGCCAGGAATGTAGTCAAATATTACCGCCGAGATGATAGGTTGGGTTAGGTTAGGTTATATTACGTTATTGATGTATATGAAGGCCCCATGGAGACGTAGAGGCCAATTCGCCAGGAATGTTGTCAAATATTACCGCCGAGAGGTTAGGTTGGGTTAGGTTAGGTTATGTTACGTTATTGATGTATACAAAATTCCCACGGAAACATAGAGTCCAACAAGCCAGGAATGTTGTCAAATATTACTGCCGAGATGTTACGTTGGGGTATTTTAGGTTAAATTACGTTATTGATGTATATAAAAGTCCCACGGAGACGTAGAGGCCAACTCGCCAGGAATGTTGTAAAATATTACCGCCGAGATGTTACGTTGGGTTAAGCTAGGTTAAATTACGTTATTGATGTATATAAAAGTCCCACGGAGACGTAGAGGCCAACTCGCCAGGAATATTGTCATATAATAGCGCCGAGTGGTTAGGTTGGGTTATATTAGGTTATATTACGTTATTGATGGATATGAAGGTGTCACGGAGACGTAGAGGCCAACTCGCCAGGAATGTTGTCAAATATTACCGCCGAGATGTTAGGTTGGGTTAGGTTAGGTTATATTACGTTACGGATATATATAAAGGTCCCACGGAAACGTAGAGGCCAACTCGCCTGGAATGTTGTCAAATATTACCGCTGAGATGTTAGGTTGGGTTAGGTTAGGTTATATTACGTTATTGATGTATGTCAATGTCCCACGGAGACGTAGAGGCCAACTTGCCAGGAATGTTGTCACATAATTGCGCCGAGTGGTTAGGTTGGGTTATATTAGGTTACATTACGTTATTGATCGATATGAAGGTCTCACGGAGACGTAGAGGCCAACTCGCCAGGAATGTTGTCAAATATTACCGCCGAGATGTTAGGTAGGGTTAGGTTAGTTTATATTACGCTATTGAAGTATATAATAGTCCCACGGAAACCATGAGGCCAATAAGCCAGGAATGTCGTCAAATAATAGCGCCGAAAGTTTAGGCTGGGTTATGTAAGGTTATATTACGTTATTGATGTATATGAAGGTCCCACGGAGACGTAGAGTCCAACTCACCAGGAATGTTGTCAAATATTACCGCCGAGATGACAGGTTGGGTTAGGTCAGGTTATAGTACGTTATTGATGTATATGAAGGTCCCTCGGAGACGTAGAGGCCAACTCGCCAGGAATGTTGTCAAATATTAGTACCGAGATGTTAGGTTGAGTTAGGTTATGTTATATCACGCTATTGATGTATATAAAAGTCCCACGGAAACCATGAGGCCAATAAGCCAGGAATGTCGTCAAATATTACCGCCGTGATGTTAGATTGGGTTAGGTTAGGTTATATTACGTTATCGATGTATATAAAATTCCCACGGAGACGTAGAAGCCAACTCGCCAGGAAAGTTGTCAAATATTAGTACCGAGATGTTAGGTTGTGTTAGGTTAGGTTATATTACGCTATTGATGTATATAAAAGTCCCACGGAAACGTAGAGGCCAACTCCACAGGAATGTTTTCAAATATTACCGCCGAGATGATAGGTTGGCTTAGGTTAGGTTATATTACGTTATTGATGTATGTCAAGGTCCCACGGAGACGTAGAGGCCAACTCGCCAGGAATGTTGTAAAATATTAATACCGAGATATTAGATTGGGTTAGGTTAGGTTATATTACGCTATTGATGTATATAAAAGTCCCACGGATACGTAGAGGCCAACTCGACAGGAATGTTGTCAAATAATAGCGCCGAAATCTTAGGTAGGGTTAGGTTAGGTTATATTACGTTATTGAAATATATGAAGTTCCACGGAGACGTAGAGGCTAACTCGCCAGGAATGTTGTCAAATATTAGTGCCGAGAAGTTGGGTTGGGTTAGGTTAGGTTATATTACGTTATTGATGTATATGAAGGTCCCACGGAGAGGTAGACGCCAACTCGCCTGGAATGTTGTCAAATATTACCGCCGAGAGGTTAGGTTGGGTTAGGTTAGGTTATATTACGTTATTGATGTATACAAAATTCCCACGGAGACGTAGAGGCCAACTCGCCAGGAATGTTGTCAAATATTACCGCCGAGATGTTACGTTGGTTTGGGTTAGGTTAAACTACGTTATTGATGTATATGAAGGTCCCACGGAGAGGTAGAGGCCAACTCGCCAGGAATGTTGTCAAATATTAGCGCCGAGATGTTAGGTTGGGTTAGGTTAGGTAATATTACGTTATTGATGTATATGAAGGTCCCACGGTGACGTAGAGGCCAACTCGCCAGGAATGTTGTCAAATATTACCACCGAGATGTTAGGTTGGGTTAGGTTAGGTTATATTACATTATTGATGTATATAAAATTCCCGCGGAGACGTAGAGGCCAACTCGCCAGGAATGTTGTCAAATATTACCGCCGAGATGATAGGTTGGGTTAGGTTAGGTTATATTACGTTATTGATGTATGTCAATGCCCCACGGAGACGTAGAGGCCAACTTGCCAGGAATGTTGTCACATAATTGCGCCGAGTGGTTAGGTTGGGTTATATTAGGTTACATTACGTTATTGATCGATATGAAGGTCTCACGGAGACGTAGAGGCCAACTCGCCAGGAATGTTGTCAAATATTACCGCCGAGATGTTAGGTAGGGTTAGGTTAGTTTATATTACGCTATTGAAGTATATAATAGTCCCACGGAAACCATGAGGCCAATAAGCCAGGAATGTCGTCAAATAATAGCGCCGAAAGTTTAGGCTGGGTTATGTAAGGTTATATTACGTTATTGATGTATATGAAGGTCCCACGGAGACGTAGAGTCCAACTCACCAGGAATGTTGTCAAATATTACCGCCGAGATGACAGGTTGGGTTAGGTCAGGTTATAGTACGTTATTGATGTATATGAAGGTCCCACGGAGACGTAGAGGCCAACTCGCCAGGAATGTTGTCAAATATTAGTACCGAGATGTTAGGTTGAGTTAGGTTATGTTATATCACGCTATTGATGTATATAAAAGTCCCACGGAAACCATGAGGCCAATAAGCCAGGAATGTCGTCAAATATTACCGCCGTGATGTTAGATTGGGTTAGGTTAGGTTATATTACGTTATCGATGTATATAAAATTCCCACGGAGACGTAGAAGCCAACTCGCCAGGAAAGTTGTCAAATATTAGTACCGAGATGTTAGGTTGTGTTAGGTTAGGTTATATTACGCTATTGATGTATATAAAAGTCCCACGGAAACGTAGAGGCCAACTCCACAGGAATGTTTTCAAATATTACCGCCGAGATGATAGGTTGGCTTAGGTTAGGTTATATTACGTTATTGATGTATGTCAAGGTCCCACGGAGACGTAGAGGCCAACTCGCCAGGAATGTTGTAAAATATTAATACCGAGATATTAGATTGGGTTAGGTTAGGTTATATTACGCTATTGATGTATATAAAAGTCCCACGGATACGTAGAGGCCAACTCGACAGGAATGTTATCAAATAATAGCGCCGAAATCTTAGATAGGGTTAGGTTAGGTTATATTACGTTATTGAAGTATATGAAGTTCCACGGAGACGTAGAGGCTAACTCGCCAGGAATGTTGTCAAATATTAGTGCCGAGAAGTTGGGTTGGGTTAGGTTAGGTTATATTACGTTATTGATGTATATAAAAGCCCCACGGAGACGTAGATGCCAACTCGCCAGGAATGTTGTCAACTAATAGCGCCGTGAGGTTAGGTTGGGTTATATAAGGTTATATTACGTTATTGATGTATATAAAGGCCCCACGGAGACGTAGATGCCAACCCGCCAGGAATGTTGTCAAATAATAGCGCCGAAAGGTTAGGTTGGGTTATGTAAGGTTATATTACGTTATTGATGTATATGAAGGTCCCACGCAGACGTAGAGGCCAACTCGCCAGGAATGTTGTCAAATATTACCGCCGAGATGATAGGTTGGGTTAGGTTAGGTTATATTACGTTATTGATGTATATGAAGGCCCCATGGAGACGTAGAGGCCAATTCGCCAGGAATGTTGTCAAATATTACCGCCGAGAGGTTAGGTTGGGTTAGGTTAGGTTATGTTACGTTATTGATGTATACAAAATTCCCACGGAAACATAGAGTCCAACAAGCCAGGAATGTTGTCAAACATTACTGCCGAGATGTTACGTTGGGGTATTTTAGGTTAAATTACGTTATTGATGTATATAAAAGTCCCACGGAGACGTAGAGGCCAACTCGCCAGGAATGTTGTAAAATATTACCGCCGAGATGTTACGTTGGGTTAAGCTAGGTTAAATTACGTTATTGATGTATATAAATGTCCCACGGAGACGTAGAGGCCAACTAGCCAGGAATATTGTCATATAATAGCGCCGAAAGCTTAGGTTGGGTTATGTAAGGTTATATTACGTTATTGATGTATATGAAGGTCCCACGGAGACGTACAGGCCAACTCGCCAGGAATGTTGTCAAATATTACCGCCGAGATGATAGGTTGGGTTAGGTAAGGTTATATTACGTTATTGATGTATATGAAGGCCCCACGGAGACGTAGAGGCCAATTCGCCAGGAATGTTGTCAAATATTACCGCCGAGAGGTTAGGTTGGGTTAGGTTAGGTTATATTACGTTATTGATGTATACAAAATTCCCACGGAGACGTAGAGGCCAACTCGCCAGGAATGTTGTCAAATATTACCGCCGAGATGTTACGTTGGTTTGGGTTAGGTTAAATTACGTTATTGATGTATATGAAGGTCCCACGGAGAGGTAGACGCCAACTCGCCAGGAATGTTGTCAAATATTACCGCCGAGATGTTAGGTTGGGTTAGGTTAGGTTATATTACGTTACGGATATATATAAAGGTCCCACGGAAACGTAGAGGCCAACTCGCCTGGAATGTTGTCAAATATTACAGCCGAGATGTTACGTTGGGGTATTTTAGGTTAAATTACGTTATTGATGTATATAAAAGTCCCATGGAGACGTAGAGGCCAACTCGCCAGGAATGTTGTAAAATATTACCGCCGAGATGTTACGTTGGGTTAAGCTAGGTTAAATTACGTTATTGATGTATATAAATGTCCCACGGAGACGTAGAGGCCAACTAGCCAGGAATATTGTCATATAATAGCTCCGAGTAGTTAGGTTGGGTTATATTAGGTTATATTACGTTATTGATGTATATGAAGGTCCCACGGAGAGGTAGAGGCCAACTCGCCAGGAATGTTGTCAAATATTAGCGCCGAGATGTTAGGTTGGGTTAGGTTAGGTAATATTACGTTATTGATGTATATGAAGGTCCCACGGTGACGTAGAGGCCAACTCGCCAGGAATGTTGTCAAATATTACCGCCGATGTATTAGGTTGGGTTAGGTTAGGTTATGTTACGTTATTGATGTATATGAAGGGCCCACGGAGACGTAGAGGCCAACTCGCCAGGAATATTGTCATTTAATAGCGCCGAGTGGTTAGGTTGGGTTATATTAGGTTATATTACGTTATTGATGGATATGAAGGTGTCACGGAGACGTAGAGGCCAACTCGCCAGGAATGTTGTCAAATATTACCGCCGAGTGGTTAGGTTGGGTTATATTAGGTTATATTACGTTATTGATGGATATGAAGGTGTCACGGAGACGTAGAGGCCATCTCGCCAGGAATGTTGTCAAATATTACCGCCGAGATGTTACCTTGGGTTAAGCTAGGTTAAATTACGTTATTGATGTATATAAAAGTCCCACGGAGACGTAGAGGCCAACTCGCCAGGAATATTGTCATATAATAGCGCCGAGTGGTTAGGTTGGGTTATATTAGGTTATATTACGTTATTGATGGATATGAAGGTGTCACGGAGACGTAGAGGCCAACTCGCCAGGAATGTTGTCAAATATTACCGCCGAGATGTTAGGTTGGGTTAGGTTAGGTTATATTACGTTACGGATATATATAAAGGTCCCACGGAAACGTAGAGGCCAACTCGCCTGGAATGTTGTCAAATATTACCGCTGAGATGTTAGGTTGGGTTAGGTTAGGTTATATTACGTTATTGATGTATGTCAATGTCCCACGGAGACGTAGAGGCCAACTTGCCAGGAATGTTGTCACATAATTGCGCCGAGTGGTTAGGTTGGGTTATATTAGGTTACATTACGTTATTGATCGATATGAAGGTCTCACGGAGACGTAGAGGCCAACTCGCCAGGAATGTTGTCAAATATTACCGCCGAGATGTTAGGTAGGGTTAGGTTAGTTTATATTACGCTATTGAAGTATATAATAGTCCCACGGAAACCATGAGGCCAATAAGCCAGGAATGTCGTCAAATAATAGCGCCGAAAGTTTAGGCTGGGTTATGTAAGGTTATATTACGTTATTGATGTATATGAAGGTCCCACGGAGACGTAGAGTCCAACTCACCAGGAATGTTGTCAAATATTACCGCCGAGATGACAGGTTGGGTTAGGTCAGGTTATAGTACGTTATTGATGTATATGAAGGTCCCACGGAGACGTAGAGGCCAACTCGCCAGGAATGTTGTCAAATATTAGTACCGAGATGTTAGGTTGTGTTAGGTTAGGTTATATTACGCTATTGATGTATATAAAAGTCCCACGGAAACGTAGAGGCCAACTCCACAGGAATGTTTTCAAATATTACCGCCGAGATGATAGGTTGGCTTAGGTTAGGTTATATTACGTTATTGATGTATGTCAAGGTCCCACGGAGACGTAGAGGCCAACTCGCCAGGAATGTTGTAAAATATTAATACCGAGATATTAGATTGGGTTAGGTTAGGTTATATTACGCTATTGATGTATATAAAAGTCCCACGGATACGTAGAGGCCAACTCGACAGGAATGTTATCAAATAATAGCGCCGAAATCTTAGATAGGGTTAGGTTAGGTTATATTACGTTATTGAAGTATATGAAGTTCCACGGAGACGTAGAGGCTAACTCGCCAGGAATGTTGTCAAATATTAGTGCCGAGAAGTTGGGTTGGGTTAGGTTAGGTTATATTACGTTATTGATGTATATAAAAGCCCCACGGAGACGTAGATGCCAACTCGCCAGGAATGTTGTCAACTAATAGCGCCGTGAGGTTAGGTTGGGTTATATAAGGTTATATTACGTTATTGATGTATATAAAGGCCCCACGGAGACGTAGATGCCAACCCGCCAGGAATGTTGTCAAATAATAGCGCCGAAAGGTTAGGTTGGGTTATGTAAGGTTATATTACGTTATTGATGTATATGAAGGTCCCACGCAGACGTAGAGGCCAACTCGCCAGGAATGTTGTCAAATATTACCGCCGAGATGATAGGTTGGGTTAGGTTAGGTTATATTACGTTATTGATGTATATGAAGGCCCCATGGAGACGTAGAGGCCAATTCGCCAGGAATGTTGTCAAATATTACCGCCGAGAGGTTAGGTTGGGTTAGGTTAGGTTATGTTACGTTATTGATGTATACAAAATTCCCACGGAAACATAGAGTCCAACAAGCCAGGAATGTTGTCAAATATTACTGCCGAGATGTTACGTTGGGGTATTTTAGGTTAAATTACGTTATTGATGTATATAAAAGTCCCACGGAGACGTAGAGGCCAACTCGCCAGGAATGTTGTAAAATATTACCGCCGAGATGTTACGTTGGGTTAAGCTAGGTTAAATTACGTTATTGATGTATATAAATGTCCCACGGAGACGTAGAGGCCAACTAGCCAGGAATATTGTCATATAATAGCGCCGAAAGCTTAGGTTGGGTTATGTAAGGTTATATTACGTTATTGATGTATATGAAGGTCCCACGGAGACGTACAGGCCAACTCGCCAGGAATGTTGTCAAATATTACCGCCGAGATGATAGGTTGGGTTAGGTAAGGTTATATTACGTTATTGATGTATATGAAGGTCCCACGGTGACGTAGAGGCCAACTCGCCAGCAATGTTGTCAAATATTACCGCCGATGTATTAGGTTGGGTTAGGTTAGGTTATGTTACGTTATTGATGTATATGAAGGGCCCACGGAGACGTAGAGGCCAACTCGCCAGGAATATTGTCATTTAATAGCGCCGAGTGGTTAGGTTGGGTTATATTAGGTTATATTACGTTATTGATGGATATGAAGGTGTCACGGAGACGTAGAGGCCAACTCGCCAGGAATGTTGTCAAATATTACCGCCGAGTGGTTAGGTTGGGTTATATTAGGTTATATTACGTTATTGATGGATATGAAGGTGTCACGGAGACGTAGAGGCCATCTCGCCAGGAATGTTGTCAAATATTACCGCCGAGATGTTACCTTGGGTTAAGCTAGGTTAAATTACGTTATTGATGTATATAAAAGTCCCACGGAGACGTAGAGGCCAACTCGCCAGGAATATTGTCATATAATAGCGCCGAGTGGTTAGGTTGGGTTATATTAGGTTATATTACGTTATTGATGGATATGAAGGTGTCACGGAGACGTAGAGGCCAACTCGCCAGGAATGTTGTCAAATATTACCGCCGAGATGTTAGGTTGGGTTAGGTTAGGTTATATTACGTTACGGATATATATAAAGGTCCCACGGAAACGTAGAGGCCAACTCGCCTGGAATGTTGTCAAATATTACCGCTGAGATGTTAGGTTGGGTTAGGTTAGGTTATATTACGTTATTGATGTATGTCAATGTCCCACGGAGACGTAGAGGCCAACTTGCCAGGAATGTTGTCACATAATTGCGCCGAGTGGTTAGGTTGGGTTATATTAGGTTACATTACGTTATTGATCGATATGAAGGTCTCACGGAGACGTAGAGGCCAACTCGCCAGGAATGTTGTCAAATATTACCGCCGAGATGTTAGGTAGGGTTAGGTTAGTTTATATTACGCTATTGAAGTATATAATAGTCCCACGGAAACCATGAGGCCAATAAGCCAGGAATGTCGTCAAATAATAGCGCCGAAAGTTTAGGCTGGGTTATGTAAGGTTATATTACGTTATTGATGTATATGAAGGTCCCACGGAGACGTAGAGTCCAACTCACCAGGAATGTTGTCAAATATTACCGCCGAGATGACAGGTTGGGTTAGGTCAGGTTATAGTACGTTATTGATGTATATGAAGGTCCCTCGGAGACGTAGAGGCCAACTCGCCAGGAATGTTGTCAAATATTAGTACCGAGATGTTAGGTTGAGTTAGGTTATGTTATATCACGCTATTGATGTATATAAAAGTCCCACGGAAACCATGAGGCCAATAAGCCAGGAATGTCGTCAAATATTACCGCCGTGATGTTAGATTGGGTTAGGTTAGGTTATATTACGTTATCGATGTATATAAAATTCCCACGGAGACGTAGAAGCCAACTCGCCAGGAAAGTTGTCAAATATTAGTACCGAGATGTTAGGTTGTGTTAGGTTAGGTTATATTACGCTATTGATGTATATAAAAGTCCCACGGAAACGTAGAGGCCAACTCCACAGGAATGTTTTCAAATATTACCGCCGAGATGATAGGTTGGCTTAGGTTAGGTTATATTACGTTATTGATGTATGTCAAGGTCCCACGGAGACGTAGAGGCCAACTCGCCAGGAATGTTGTAAAATATTAATACCGAGATATTAGATTGGGTTAGGTTAGGTTATATTACGCTATTGATGTATATAAAAGTCCCACGGATACGTAGAGGCCAACTCGACAGGAATGTTGTCAAATAATAGCGCCGAAATCTTAGGTAGGGTTAGGTTAGGTTATATTACGTTATTGAAATATATGAAGTTCCACGGAGACGTAGAGGCTAACTCGCCAGGAATGTTGTCAAATATTAGTGCCGAGAAGTTGGGTTGGGTTAGGTTAGGTTATATTACGTTATTGATGTATATGAAGGCCCCACGGAGACGTAGAGGCCAATTCGCCAGGAATGTTGTCAAATATTACCGCCGAGAGGTTAGGTTGGGTTAGGTTAGGGTATATTACGTTATTGATGTATACAAAATTCCCACGGAGACGTAGAGGCCAACTCGCCAGGAATGTTGTCAAATATTACCGCCGAGATGTTACGTTGGTTTGGGTTAGGTTAAATTACGTTATTGATGTATATGAAGGTCCCACGGAGAGGTAGACGCCAACTCGCCAGGAATGTTGTCAAATATTACCGCCGAGATGTTAGGTTGGGTTAGGTTAGGTTATATTACGTTATTGATGTATATAAATGTCCCACGGAAACATAGAGGCCAACAAGCCAGGAATGTTGTCAAATATTACAGCCGAGATGTTACGTTGGGGTATTTTAGGTTAAATTACGTTATTGATGTATATAAAAGTCCCATGGAGACGTAGAGGCCAACTCGCCAGGAATGTTGTAAAATAATACCGCCGAGATGTTACGTTGGGTTAAGCTAGGTTAAATTACGTTATTGATGTATATAAATGTCCCACGGAGACGTAGAGGCCAACTAGCCAGGAATATTGTCATATAATAGCTCCGAGTGGTTAGGTTGGGTTATATTAGGTTATATTACGTTATTGATGTATATGAAGGTCCCACGGAGATGTAGAGGCCAACTCGCCAGGAATGTTGTCAAATATTAGCGCCGAGATGTTAGGTTGGGTTAGGTTAGGTAATATTACGTTATTGACGTATATGAAGGTCCCACGGTGACGTAGAGGCCAACTCGCCAGGAATGTTGTCAAATATTACCGCCGATGTATTAGGTTGGGTTAGGTTAGGTTATATTACGTTATTGATGTATATGAAGGGCCCACGGAGACGTAGAGGCCAACTCGCCAGGAATATTGTCATTTAATAGCGCCGAGTGGTTAGGTTGAGTTATATTAGGTTATATTACGTTATTGATGGATATGAAGGTGTCACGGAGACGTAGAGGCCAACTCGCCAGGAATGTTGTCAAATATTACCGCCGAGTGGTTAGGTTGGGTTATATTAGGTTATATTACGTTATTGATGGATATGAAGGTGTCACGGAGACGTAGAGGCCATCTCGCCTGGAATGTTGTCAAATATTACCGCCGAGATGTTAGGTTGGGTTAGGTTAGGTTATATTACGTTATTGATATATATAAAGGTCCGACGGAAACGTAGAGGCCAACTCGACAGGAATGTTTTCAAATATTACCGCCGAGATGATAGGTTGGCTTAGGTTAGGTTATATTACGTTATTGATGTATATGAAGGTCCCGCGGAGACGTAGAGGCCAACTCGCCAGGAATGTTGTCAAATATTACCGCCGAGATGTTACCTTGGGTTAAGCTAGGTTAAATTACGTTATTGATGTATATAAAAGTCCCACGGAGACGTAGAGGCCAACTCGCCAGGAATATTGTCATATAATAGCGCCGAGTGGTTAGGTTGGGTTATATTAGGTTATATTACGTTATTGATGGATATGAAGGTGTCACGGAGACGTAGAGGCCAACTCGCCAGGAATGTTGTCAAATATTACCGCCGAGATGTTAGGTTGGGTTAGGTTAGGTTATATTACGTTACGGATATATATAAAGGTCCCACGGAAACGTAGAGGCCAACTCGCCTGGAATGTTGTCAAATATTACCGCTGAGATGTTAGGTTGGGTTAGGTTAGGTTAAATTACGTTATTGATGTATATAAAGGTCCCACGGAGACGTAGAGGCCAAATCGCCAGGAATGTTGTCAAATATTACCGCCGAGATGTTACGTTGGTTTGGGTTAGGTTAAATTACGTTATTGATGTATATGAAGGTCCCACGGAGAGGTAGACGCCAACTCGCCAGGAATGTTGTCAAATATTACCGCCGAGATGTTAGGTTGGGTTAGGTTAGGCTATATTACGTTATTGATGTATATAAATGTCCCACGGAAACATAGAGGCCAACAAGCCAGGAATGTTGTCAAATATTACAGCCGAGATGTTACGTTGGGGTATTTTAGGTTAAATTACGTTATTGATGTATATAAAAGTCCCATGGAGACGTAGAGGCCAACTCGCCAGGAATGTTGTAAAATATTACCGCCGAGATGTTACGTTGGGTTAAGCTAGGTTAAATTACGTTATTGATGTATATAAATGTCCCACGGAGACGTAGAGGCCAACTAGCCAGGAATATTGTCATATAATAGCTCCGAGTGGTTAGGTTGGGTTATATTAGGTTATATTACGTTATTGATGTATATGAAGGTCCCACGGAGATGTAGAGGCCAACTCGCCAGGAATGTTGTCAAATATTAGCGCCGAGATGTTAGGTTGGGTTAGGTTAGGTAATTTTACGTTATTGATGTATATGAAGGTCCCACGGAGACGTAGAGGCCAACTCGCCAGGAATGTTGTCAAATATTAGTACCGAGATGTTAGGTTGAGTTAGGTTATGTTATATCACGCTATTGATGTATATAAAAGTCCCACGGAAACCATGAGGCCAATAAGCCAGGAATGTCGTCAAATATTACCGCCGTGATGTTAGATTGGGTTAGGTTAGGTTATATTACGTTATCGATGTATATAAAATTCCCACGGAGACGTAGAAGCCAACTCGCCAGGAAAGTTGTCAAATATTAGTACCGAGATGTTAGGTTGTGTTAGGTTAGGTTATATTACGCTATTGATGTATATAAAAGTCCCACGGAAACGTAGAGGCCAACTCCACAGGAATGTTTTCAAATATTACCGCCGAGATGATAGGTTGGCTTAGGTTAGGTTATATTACGTTATTGATGTATGTCAAGGTCCCACGGAGACGTAGAGGCCAACTCGCCAGGAATGTTGTAAAATATTAATACCGAGATATTAGATTGGGTTAGGTTAGGTTATATTACGCTATTGATGTATATAAAAGTCCCACGGATACGTAGAGGCCAACTCGACAGGAATGTTATCAAATAATAGCGCCGAAATCTTAGATAGGGTTAGGTTAGGTTATATTACGTTATTGAAGTATATGAAGTTCCACGGAGACGTAGAGGCTAACTCGCCAGGAATGTTGTCAAATATTAGTGCCGAGAAGTTGGGTTGGGTTAGGTTAGGTTATATTACGTTATTGATGTATATAAAAGCCCCACGGAGACGTAGATGCCAACTCGCCAGGAATGTTGTCAACTAATAGCGCCGTGAGGTTAGGTTGGGTTATATAAGGTTATATTACGTTATTGATGTATATAAAGGCCCCACGGAGACGTAGACGCCAACCCGCCAGGAATGTTGTCAAATAATAGCGCCGAAAGGTTAGGTTGGGTTATGTAAGGTTATATTACGTTATTGATGTATATGAAGGTCCCACGCAGACGTAGAGGCCAACTCGCCAGGAATGTTGTCAAATATTACCGCCGAGATGATAGGTTGGGTTAGGTTAGGTTATATTACGTTATTGATGTATATGAAGGCCCCATGGAGACGTAGAGGCCAATTCGCCAGGAATGTTGTCAAATATTACCGCCGAGAGGTTAGGTTGGGTTAGGTTAGGTTATGTTACGTTATTGATGTATACAAAATTCCCACGGAAACATAGAGTCCAACAAGCCAGGAATGTTGTCAAACATTACTGCCGAGATGTTACGTTGGGGTATTTTAGGTTAAATTACGTTATTGATGTATATAAAAGTCCCACGGAGACGTAGAGGCCAACTCGCCAGGAATGTTGTAAAATATTACCGCCGAGATGTTACGTTGGGTTAAGCTAGGTTAAATTACGTTATTGATGTATATAAATGTCCCACGGAGACGTAGAGGCCAACTAGCCAGGAATATTGTCATATAATAGCGCCGAAAGCTTAGGTTGGGTTATGTAAGGTTATATTACGTTATTGATGTATATGAAGGTCCCACGGAGACGTACAGGCCAACTCGCCAGGAATGTTGTCAAATATTACCGCCGAGATGATAGGTTGGGTTAGGTAAGGTTATATTACGTTATTGATGTATATGAAGGCCCCACGGAGACGTAGAGGCCAATTCGCCAGGAATGTTGTCAAATATTACCGCCGAGAGGTTAGGTTGGGTTAGGTTAGGTTATATTACGTTATTGATGTATACAAAATTCCCACGGAGACGTAGAGGCCAACTCGCCAGGAATGTTGTCAAATATTACCGCCGAGATGTTACGTTGGTTTGGGTTAGGTTAAATTACGTTATTGATGTATATGAAGGTCCCACGGAGAGGTAGACGCCAACTCGCCAGGAATGTTGTCAAATATTACCGCCGAGATGTTAGGTTGGGTTAGGTTAGGTTATATTACGTTACGGATATATATAAAGGTCCCACGGAAACGTAGAGGCCAACTCGCCTGGAATGTTGTCAAATATTACAGCCGAGATGTTACGTTGGGGTATTTTAGGTTAAATTACGTTATTGATGTATATAAAAGTCCCATGGAGACGTAGAGGCCAACTCGCCAGGAATGTTGTAAAATATTACCGCCGAGATGTTACGTTGGGTTAAGCTAGGTTAAATTACGTTATTGATGTATATAAATGTCCCACGGAGACGTAGAGGCCAACTAGCCAGGAATATTGTCATATAATAGCTCCGAGTAGTTAGGTTGGGTTATATTAGGTTATATTACGTTATTGATGTATATGAAGGTCCCACGGAGAGGTAGAGGCCAACTCGCCAGGAATGTTGTCAAATATTAGCGCCGAGATGTTAGGTTGGGTTAGGTTAGGTAATATTACGTTATTGATGTATATGAAGGTCCCACGGTGACGTAGAGGCCAACTCGCCAGGAATGTTGTCAAATATTACCGCCGATGTATTAGGTTGGGTTAGGTTAGGTTATGTTACGTTATTGATGTATATGAAGGGCCCACGGAGACGTAGAGGCCAACTCGCCAGGAATATTGTCATTTAATAGCGCCGAGTGGTTAGGTTGGGTTATATTAGGTTATATTACGTTATTGATGGATATGAAGGTGTCACGGAGACGTAGAGGCCAACTCGCCAGGAATGTTGTCAAATATTACCGCCGAGTGGTTAGGTTGGGTTATATTAGGTTATATTACGTTATTGATGGATATGAAGGTGTCACGGAGACGTAGAGGCCATCTCGCCAGGAATGTTGTCAAATATTACCGCCGAGATGTTACCTTGGGTTAAGCTAGGTTAAATTACGTTATTGATGTATATAAAAGTCCCACGGAGACGTAGAGGCCAACTCGCCAGGAATATTGTCATATAATAGCGCCGAGTGGTTAGGTTGGGTTATATTAGGTTATATTACGTTATTGATGGATATGAAGGTGTCACGGAGACGTAGAGGCCAACTCGCCAGGAATGTTGTCAAATATTACCGCCGAGATGTTAGGTTGGGTTAGGTTAGGTTATATTACGTTACGGATATATATAAAGGTCCCACGGAAACGTAGAGGCCAACTCGCCTGGAATGTTGTCAAATATTACCGCTGAGATGTTAGGTTGGGTTAGGTTAGGTTATATTACGTTATTGATGTATGTCAATGTCCCACGGAGACGTAGAGGCCAACTTGCCAGGAATGTTGTCACATAATTGCGCCGAGTGGTTAGGTTGGGTTATATTAGGTTACATTACGTTATTGATCGATATGAAGGTCTCACGGAGACGTAGAGGCCAACTCGCCAGGAATGTTGTCAAATATTACCGCCGAGATGTTAGGTAGGGTTAGGTTAGTTTATATTACGCTATTGAAGTATATAATAGTCCCACGGAAACCATGAGGCCAATAAGCCAGGAATGTCGTCAAATAATAGCGCCGAAAGTTTAGGCTGGGTTATGTAAGGTTATATTACGTTATTGATGTATATGAAGGTCCCACGGAGACGTAGAGTCCAACTCACCAGGAATGTTGTCAAATATTACCGCCGAGATGACAGGTTGGGTTAGGTCAGGTTATAGTACGTTATTGATGTATATGAAGGTCCCTCGGAGACGTAGAGGCCAACTCGCCAGGAATGTTGTCAAATATTAGTACCGAGATGTTAGGTTGAGTTAGGTTATGTTATATCACGCTATTGATGTATATAAAAGTCCCACGGAAACCATGAGGCCAATAAGCCAGGAATGTCGTCAAATATTACCGCCGTGATGTTAGATTGGGTTAGGTTAGGTCATATTACGTTATCGATGTATATAAAATTCCCACGGAGACGTAGAAGCCAACTCGCCAGGAAAGTTGTCAAATATTAGTACCGAGATGTTAGGTTGTGTTAGGTTAGTTTATATTACGCTATTGATGTATATAAAAGTCCCACGGAAACGTAGAGGCCAACTCCACAGGAATGTTTTCAAATATTACCGCCGACATGATAGGTTGGCTTAGGTTAGGTTATATTACGTTATTGATGTATGTCAAGGTCCCACGGAGACGTAGAGGCCAACTCGCCAGGAATGTTGTAAAATATTAATACCGAGATATTAGATTCGGTTAGGTTAGGTTATATTACGCTATTGATGTATATAAAAGTCCCACGGATACGTAGAGGCCAACTCGACAGGAATGTTGTCAAATAATAGCGCCGAAATCTTAGGTAGGGTTAGGTTAGGTTATATTACGTTATTGAAATATATGAAGTTCCACGGAGACGTAGAGGCTAACTCGCCAGGAATGTTGTCAAATATTAGTGCCGAGAAGTTGGGTTGGGTTAGGTTAGGTTATATTACGTTATTGATGTATATAAAAGCCCCACGGAGACGTAGATGCCAACTCGCCAGGAATGTTGTCAACTAATAGCGCCGTGAGGTTAGGTTGGGTTATATAAGGTTATATTACGTTATTGATGTATATAAAGGCCCCACGGAGACGTAGATGCCATCCCGCCAGGAATGTTGTCAAATAATAGCGCCGAAAGGTTAGGTTGGGTTATGTAAGGTTATATTACGTTATTGATGTATATGAAGGTCCCACGCAGACGTAGAGGCCAACTCGCCAGGAATGTTGTCAAATATTACCGCCGAGATGATAGGTTGGGTTAGGTTAGGTTATATTACGTTATTGATGTATATGAAGGTCCCACGGAGAGGTAGACGCCAACTCGCCAGGAATGTTGTCAAATATTACCGCCGAGATGTTAGGTTGGGTTAGGTTAGGTTATATTACGTTATTGATGTATATAAATGTCCCACGGAAACATAGAGGCCAACAAGCCAGGAATGTTGTCAAATATTACAGCCGAGATGTTACGTTGGGGTATTTTAGGTTAAATTACGTTATTGATGTATATAAAAGTCCCATGGAGACGTAGAGGCCAACTCGCCAGGAATGTTGTAAAATATTACCGCCGAGATGTTACGTTGGGTTAAGCTAGGTTAAATTACGTTATTGATGTATATAAATGTCCCACGGAGACGTAGAGGCCAACTAGCCAGGAATATTGTCATATAATAGCTCCGAGTGGTTAGGTTGGGTTATATTAGGTTATATTACGTTATTGATGTATATGAAGGTCCCACGGAGATGTAGAGGCCAACTCGCCAGGAATGTTGTCAAATATTAGCGCCGAGATGTTAGGTTGGGTTAGGTTAGGTAATATTACGTTATTGATGTATATGAAGGTCCCACGGTGACGTAGAGGCCAACTCGCCAGGAATGTTGTCAAATATTACCGCCGATGTATTAGGTTGGGTTAGGTTAGGTTATATTACGTTATTGATGTATATGAAGGGCCCACGGAGACGTAGAGGCCAACTCGCCAGGAATATTGTCATATAATAGCGCCGAGTGGTTAGGTTGGGTTATATTAGGTTATATTACGTTATTGATGGATATGAAGGTGTCACGGAGACGTAGAGGCCAACTCGCCAGGAATGTTGTCAAATATTACCGCCGAGATGTTAGGTTGGGTTAGGTTAGGTTATATTACGTTATTGATGTATATAAAGGTCCCACGGAGACGTAGAGGCCAACTCGCCAGGAATGTTGTAAAATATTAATACCGAGATATTAGATTGGGTTAGGTTAGGTTATATTACGCTATTGATGTATATAAAAGTCCCACGGATACGTAGAGGCCAACTCGACAGGAATGTTGTCAAATAATAGCGCCGAAATCTTAGGTAGGGTTAGGTTAGGTTATATTACGTTATTGAAATATATGAAGTTCCACGGAGACGTAGAGGCTAACTCGCCAGGAATGTTGTCAAATATTAGTGCCGAGAAGTTGGGTTGGGGTAGGTTAGGTTATATTACGTTATTGATGTATATGAAGGCCCCACGGAGACGTAGAGGCCAATTCGCCAGGAATGTTGTCAAATATTACCGCCGAGAGGTTAGGTTGGGTTAGGTTAGGGTATATTACGTTATTGATGTATACAAAATTCCCACGGAGACGTAGAGGCCAACTCGCCAGGAATGTTGTCAAATATTACCGCCGAGATGTTACGTTGGTTTGGGTTAGGTTAAATTACGTTATTGATGTATATGAAGGTCCCACGGAGAGGTAGACGCCAACTCGCCAGGAATGTTGTCAAATATTACCGCCGAGATGTTAGGTTGGGTTAGGTTAGGTTATATTACGTTATTGATGTATATAAATGTCCCACGGAAACATAGAGGCCAACAAGCCAGGAATGTTGTCAAATATTACAGCCGAGATGTTACGTTGGGGTATTTTAGGTTAAATTACGTTATTGATGTATATAAAAGTCCCATGGAGACGTAGAGGCCAACTCGCCAGGAATGTTGTAAAATATTACCGCCGAGATGTTACGTTGGGTTAAGCTAGGTTAAATTACGTTATTGATGTATATAAATGTCCCACGGAGACGTAGAGGCCAACTAGCCAGGAATATTGTCATATAATAGCTCCGAGTGGTTAGGTTGGGTTATATTAGGTTATATTACGTTATTGATGTATATGAAGGTCCCACGGAGATGTAGAGGCCAACTCGCCAGGAATGTTGTCAAATATTAGCGCCGAGATGTTAGGTTGGGTTAGGTTAGGTAATATTACGTTATTGATGTATATGAAGGTCCCACGGTGACGTAGAGGCCAACTCGCCAGGAATGTTGTCAAATATTACCGCCGATGTATTAGGTTGGGTTAGGTTAGGTTATATTACGTTATTGATGTATATGAAGGGCCCACGGAGACGTAGAGGCCAACTCGCCAGGAATATTGTCATTTAATAGCGCCGAGTGGTTAGGTTGAGTTATATTAGGTTATATTACGTTATTGATGGATATGAAGGTGTCACGGAGACGTAGAGGCCAACTCGCCAGGAATGTTGTCAAATATTACCGCCGAGTGGTTAGGTTGGGTTATATTAGGTTATATTACGTTATTGATGGATATGAAGGTGTCACGGAGACGTAGAGGCCATCTCGCCTGGAATGTTGTCAAATATTACCGCCGAGATGTTAGGTTGGGTTAGGTTAGGTTATATTACGTTATTGATATATATAAAGGTCCGACGGAAACGTAGAGGCCAACTCGACAGGAATGTTTTCAAATATTACCGCCGAGATGATAGGTTGGCTTAGGTTAGGTTATATTACGTTATTGATGTATATGAAGGTCCCGCGGAGACGTAGAGGCCAACTCGCCAGGAATGTTGTCAAATATTACCGCCGAGATGTTACCTTGGGTTAAGCTAGGTTAAATTACGTTATTGATGTATATAAAAGTCCCACGGAGACGTAGAGGCCAACTCGCCAGGAATATTGTCATATAATAGCGCCGAGTGGTTAGGTTGGGTTATATTAGGTTATATTACGTTATTGATGGATATGAAGGTGTCACGGAGACGTAGAGGCCAACTCGCCAGGAATGTTGTCAAATATTACCGCCGAGATGTTAGGTTGGGTTAGGTTAGGTTATATTACGTTACGGATATATATAAAGGTCCCACGGAAACGTAGAGGCCAACTCGCCTGGAATGTTGTCAAATATTACCGCTGAGATGTTAGGTTGGGTTAGGTTAGGTTAAATTACGTTATTGATGTATATAAAGGTCCCACGGAGACGTAGAGGCCAAATCGCCAGGAATGTTGTCAAATATTACCGCCGAGATGTTACGTTGGTTTGGGTTAGGTTAAATTACGTTATTGATGTATATGAAGGTCCCACGGAGAGGTAGACGCCAACTCGCCAGGAATGTTGTCAAATATTACCGCCGAGATGTTAGGTTGGGTTAGGTTAGGCTATATTACGTTATTGATGTATATAAATGTCCCACGGAAACATAGAGGCCAACAAGCCAGGAATGTTGTCAAATATTACAGCCGAGATGTTACGTTGGGGTATTTTAGGTTAAATTACGTTATTGATGTATATAAAAGTCCCATGGAGACGTAGAGGCCAACTCGCCAGGAATGTTGTAAAATATTACCGCCGAGATGTTACGTTGGGTTAAGCTATGTTAAATTACGTTATTGATGTATATAAATGTCCCACGGAGACGTAGAGGCCAACTAGCCAGGAATATTGTCATATAATAGCTCCGAGTGGTTAGGTTGGGTTATATTAGGTTATATTACGTTATTGATGTATATGAAGGTCCCACGGAGATGTAGAGGCCAACTCGCCAGGAATGTTGTCAAATATTAGCGCCGAGATGTTAGGTTGGGTTAGGTTAGGTAATATTACGTTATTGATGTATATGAAGGTCCCACGGTGACGTAGAGGCCAACTCGCCAGGAATGTTGTCAAATATTACCGCCGATGTATTAGGTTGGGTTAGGTTAGGTTATATTACGTTATTGATGTATATGAAGGGCCCACGGAGACGTAGAGGCCAACTCGCCAGGAATATTGTCATATAATAGCGCCGAGTGGTTAGGTTGGGTTATATTAGGTTATATTACGTTATTGATGGATATGAAGGTGTCACGGAGACGTAGAGGCCAACTCGCCAGGAATGTTGTCAAATATTACCGCCGAGATGTTAGGTTGGGTTAGGTTAGGTTATATTACGTTATTGATGTATATAAAGGTCCCACGGAGACGTAGAGGCCAACTCGACAGGAATGTTGTCAAATAATAGCGCCGAAATCTTAGGTTGGGTTAGGTTAGGTTATATTACGTTATTGATGTATATGAAGTTCCACGGAGACGTAGAGCCTAACTCGCCAGGAATGTTGTCACATAATAGCGCCGAGTGGTTAGGTTGGGTTAGGTTAGGTTATATTACGCTATTGATGTATATAAAGGTCCCACGGAGACGTAGAGGCCAACTCGCCAGGAATGTTGTCAAATATTAGTACCGAGATGTTAGGTTGAGTTAGGTTATGTTATATCACGCTATTGATGTATATAAAAGTCCCACGGAAACCATGAGGCCAATAAGCCAGGAATGTCGTCAAATATTACCGCCGTGATGTTAGATTGGGTTAGGTTAGGTTATATTACGTTATCGATGTATATAAAATTCCCACGGACACGTAGAAGCCAACTCGAGAGGAAAGTTGTCAAATATTAGTACCGAGATGTTAGGTTGTGTTAGGTTAGGTTATATTACGCTATTGATGTATATAAAAGTCCCACGGAAACGTAGAGGCCAACTCGACAGGAATGTTTTCAAATATTACCGCCGAGATGATAGGTTGGCTTAGGTTAGGTTATATTACGTTATTGATGTATGTCAAGGTGCTACGGAGACGTAGAGGCCAACTCGCCAGGAATGTTGTAAAATATTAATACCGAGATATTAGATTGGGTTAGGTTAGGTTATATTACGCTATTGATGTATATAAAAGTCCCACGGATACGTAGAGGCCAACTCGACAGGAATGTTGTCAAATAATAGCGCCGAAATCTTAGGTAGGGTTAGGTTAGGTTATATTACGTTATTGAAATATATGAAGTTCCACGGAGACGTAGAGGCTAACTCGCCAGGAATGTTGTCAAATATTAGTGCCGAGAAGTTGGGTTGGGTTAGGTTAGGTTATATTACGTTATTGATGTATATGAAGGCCCCACGGAGACGTAGAGGCCAATTCGCCAGGAATGTTGTCAAATATTACCGCCGAGAGGTTAGGTTGGGTTAGGTTAGGGTATATTACGTTATTGATGTATACAAAATTCCCACGGAGACGTAGAGGCCAACTCGCCAGGAATGTTGTCAAATATTACCGCCGAGATGTTACGTTGGTTTGGGTTAGGTTAAATTACGTTATTGATGTATATGAAGGTCCCACGGAGAGGTAGACGCCAACTCGCCAGGAATGTTGTCAAATATTACCGCCGAGATGTTAGGTTGGGTTAGGTTAGGTTATATTACGTTATTGATGTATATAAATGTCCCACGGAAACATAGAGGCCAACAAGCCAGGAATGTTGTCAAATATTACAGCCGAGATGTTACGTTGGGGTATTTTAGGTTAAATTACGTTATTGATGTATATAAAAGTCCCATGGAGACGTAGAGGCCAACTCGCCAGGAATGTTGTAAAATATTACCGCCGAGATGTTACGTTGGGTTAAGCTAGGTTAAATTACGTTATTGATGTATATAAATGTCCCACGGAGACGTAGAGGCCAACTAGCCAGGAATATTGTCATATAATAGCTCCGAGTGGTTAGGTTGGGTTATATTAGGTTATATTACGTTATTGATGTATATGAAGGTCCCACGGAGATGTAGAGGCCAACTCGCCAGGAATGTTGTCAAATATTAGCGCCGAGATGTTAGGTTGGGTTAGGTTAGGTAATATTACGTTATTGATGTATATGAAGGTCCCACGGTGACGTAGAGGCCAACTCGCCAGGAATGTTGTCAAATATTACCGCCGATGTATTAGGTTGGGTTAGGTTAGGTTATATTACGTTATTGATGTATATGAAGGGCCCACGGAGACGTAGAGGCCAACTCGCCAGGAATATTGTCATTTAATAGCGCCGAGTGGTTAGGTTGAGTTATATTAGGTTATATTACGTTATTGATGGATATGAAGGTGTCACGGAGACGTAGAGGCCAACTCGCCAGGAATGTTGTCAAATATTACCGCCGAGTGGTTAGGTTGGGTTATATTAGGTTATATTACGTTATTGATGGATATGAAGGTGTCACGGAGACGTAGAGGCCATCTCGCCTGGAATGTTGTCAAATATTACCGCCGAGATGTTAGGTTGGGTTAGGTTAGGTTATATTACGTTATTGATATATATAAAGGTCCGACGGAAACGTAGAGGCCAACTCGACAGGAATGTTTTCAAATATTACCGCCGAGATGATAGGTTGGCTTAGGTTAGGTTATATTACGTTATTGATGTATATGAAGGTCCCGCGGAGACGTAGAGGCCAACTCGCCAGGAATGTTGTCAAATATTACCGCCGAGATGTTACCTTGGGTTAAGCTAGGTTAAATTACGTTATTGATGTATATAAAAGTCCCACGGAGACGTAGAGGCCAACTCGCCAGGAATATTGTCATATAATAGCGCCGAGTGGTTAGGTTGGGTTATATTAGGTTATATTACGTTATTGATGGATATGAAGGTGTCACGGAGACGTAGAGGCCAACTCGCCAGGAATGTTGTCAAATATTACCGCCGAGATGTTAGGTTGGGTTAGGTTAGGTTATATTACGTTACGGATATATATAAAGGTCCCACGGAAACGTAGAGGCCAACTCGCCTGGAATGTTGTCAAATATTACCGCTGAGATGTTAGGTTGGGTTAGGTTAGGTTATATTACGTTATTGATGTATGTCAATGTCCCACGGAGACGTAGAGGCCAACTTGCCAGGAATGTTGTCACATAATTGCGCCGAGTGGTTAGGTTGGGTTATATTAGGTTACATTACGTTATTGATCGATATGAAGGTCTCACGGAGACGTAGAGGCCAACTCGCCAGGAATGTTGTCAAATATTACCGCCGAGATGTTAGGTAGGGTTAGGTTAGTTTATATTACGCTATTGAAGTATATAATAGTCCCACGGAAACCATGAGGCCAATAAGCCAGGAATGTCGTCAAATAATAGCGCCGAAAGTTTAGGCTGGGTTATGTAAGGTTATATTACGTTATTGATGTATATGAAGGTCCCACGGAGACGTAGAGTCCAACTCACCAGGAATGTTGTCAAATATTACCGCCGAGATGACAGGTTGGGTTAGGTCAGGTTATAGTACGTTATTGATGTATATGAAGGTCCCTCGGAGACGTAGAGGCCAACTCGCCAGGAATGTTGTCAAATATTAGTACCGAGATGTTAGGTTGAGTTAGGTTATGTTATATCACGCTATTGATGTATATAAAAGTCCCACGGAAACCATGAGGCCAATAAGCCAGGAATGTCGTCAAATATTACCGCCGTGATGTTAGATTGGGTTAGGTTAGGTCATATTACGTTATCGATGTATATAAAATTCCCACGGAGACGTAGAAGCCAACTCGCCAGGAAAGTTGTCAAATATTAGTACCGAGATGTTAGGTTGTGTTAGGTTAGTTTATATTACGCTATTGATGTATATAAAAGTCCCACGGAAACGTAGAGGCCAACTCCACAGGAATGTTTTCAAATATTACCGCCGACATGATAGGTTGGCTTAGGTTAGGTTATATTACGTTATTGATGTATGTCAAGGTCCCACGGAGACGTAGAGGCCAACTCGCCAGGAATGTTGTAAAATATTAATACCGAGATATTAGATTGGGTTAGGTTAGGTTATATTACGCTATTGATGTATATAAAAGTCCCACGGATACGTAGAGGCCAACTCGACAGGAATGTTGTCAAATAATAGCGCCGAAATCTTAGGTAGGGTTAGGTTAGGTTATATTACGTTATTGAAATATATGAAGTTCCACGGAGACGTAGAGGCTAACTCGCCAGGAATGTTGTCAAATATTAGTGCCGAGAAGTTGGGTTGGGTTAGGTTAGGTTATATTACGTTATTGATGTATATAAAAGCCCCACGGAGACGTAGATGCCAACTCGCCAGGAATGTTGTCAACTAATAGCGCCGTGAGGTTAGGTTGGGTTATATAAGGTTATATTACGTTATTGATGTATATAAAGGCCCCACGGAGACGTAGATGCCATCCCGCCAGGAATGTTGTCAAATAATAGCGCCGAAAGGTTAGGTTGGGTTATGTAAGGTTATATTACGTTATTGATGTATATGAAGGTCCCACGCAGACGTAGAGGCCAACTCGCCAGGAATGTTGTCAAATATTACCGCCGAGATGATAGGTTGGGTTAGGTTAGGTTATATTACGTTATTGATGTATATGAAGGTCCCACGGAGAGGTAGACGCCAACTCGCCAGGAATGTTGTCAAATATTACCGCCGAGATGTTAGGTTGGGTTAGGTTAGGTTATATTACGTTATTGATGTATATAAATGTCCCACGGAAACATAGAGGCCAACAAGCCAGGAATGTTGTCAAATATTACAGCCGAGATGTTACGTTGGGGTATTTTAGGTTAAATTACGTTATTGATGTATATAAAAGTCCCATGGAGACGTAGAGGCCAACTCGCCAGGAATGTTGTAAAATATTACCGCCGAGATGTTACGTTGGGTTAAGCTAGGTTAAATTACGTTATTGATGTATATAAATGTCCCACGGAGACGTAGAGGCCAACTAGCCAGGAATATTGTCATATAATAGCTCCGAGTGGTTAGGTTGGGTTATATTAGGTTATATTACGTTATTGATGTATATGAAGGTCCCACGGAGATGTAGAGGCCAACTCGCCAGGAATGTTGTCAAATATTAGCGCCGAGATGTTAGGTTGGGTTAGGTTAGGTAATATTACGTTATTGATGTATATGAAGGTCCCACGGTGACGTAGAGGCCAACTCGCCAGGAATGTTGTCAAATATTACCGCCGATGTATTAGGTTGGGTTAGGTTAGGTTATATTACGTTATTGATGTATATGAAGGGCCCACGGAGACGTAGAGGCCAACTCGCCAGGAATATTGTCATATAATAGCGCCGAGTGGTTAGGTTGGGTTATATTAGGTTATATTACGTTATTGATGGATATGAAGGTGTCACGGAGACGTAGAGGCCAACTCGCCAGGAATGTTGTCAAATATTACCGCCGAGATGTTAGGTTGGGTTAGGTTAGGTTATATTACGTTATTGATGTATATAAAGGTCCCACGGAGACGTAGAGGCCAACTCGACAGGAATGTTGTCAAATAATAGCGCCGAAATCTTAGGTTGGGTTAGGTTAGGTTATATTACGTTATTGATGTATATGAAGTTCCACGGAGACGTAGAGCCTAACTCGCCAGGAATGTTGTCACATAATAGCGCCGAGTGGTTAGGTTGGGTTAGGTTAGGTTATATTACGCTATTGATGTATATAAAGGTCCCACGGAGACGTAGAGGCCAACTCGCCAGGAATGTTGTCAAATATTAGTACCGAGATGTTAGGTTGAGTTAGGTTATGTTATATCACGCTATTGATGTATATAAAAGTCCCACGGAAACCATGAGGCCAATAAGCCAGGAATGTCGTCAAATATTACCGCCGTGATGTTAGATTGGGTTAGGTTAGGTTATATTACGTTATCGATGTATATAAAATTCCCACGGACACGTAGAAGCCAACTCGAGAGGAAAGTTGTCAAATATTAGTACCGAGATGTTAGGTTGTGTTAGGTTAGGTTATATTACGCTATTGATGTATATAAAAGTCCCACGGAAACGTAGAGGCCAACTCGACAGGAATGTTTTCAAATATTACCGCCGAGATGATAGGTTGGCTTAGGTTAGGTTATATTACGTTATTGATGTATGTCAAGGTCCCACGGAGACGTAGAGGCCAACTCGCCAGGAATGTTGTAAAATATTAATACCGAGATATTAGATTGGGTTAGGTTAGGTTATATTACGCTATTGATGTATATAAAAGTCCCACGGATACGTAGAGGCCAACTCGACAGGAATGTTGTCAAATAATAGCGCCGAAATCTTAGGTAGGGTTAGGTTAGGTTATATTACGTTATTGAAATATATGAAGTTCCACGGAGACGTAGAGGCTAACTCGCCAGGAATGTTGTCAAATATTAGTGCCGAGAAGTTGGGTTGGGGTAGGTTAGGTTATATTACGTTATTGATGTATATGAAGGCCCCACGGAGACGTAGAGGCCAATTCGCCAGGAATGTTGTCAAATATTACCGCCGAGAGGTTAGGTTGGGTTAGGTTAGGGTATATTACGTTATTGATGTATACAAAATTCCCACGGAGACGTAGAGGCCAACTCGCCAGGAATGTTGTCAAATATTACCGCCGAGATGTTACGTTGGTTTGGGTTAGGTTAAATTACGTTATTGATGTATATGAAGGTCCCACGGAGAGGTAGACGCCAACTCGCCAGGAATGTTGTCAAATATTACCGCCGAGATGTTAGGTTGGGTTAGGTTAGGTTATATTACGTTATTGATGTATATAAATGTCCCACGGAAACATAGAGGCCAACAAGCCAGGAATGTTGTCAAATATTACAGCCGAGATGTTACGTTGGGGTATTTTAGGTTAAATTACGTTATTGATGTATATAAAAGTCCCATGGAGACGTAGAGGCCAACTCGCCAGGAATGTTGTAAAATATTACCGCCGAGATGTTACGTTGGGTTAAGCTAGGTTAAATTACGTTATTGATGTATATAAATGTCCCACGGAGACGTAGAGGCCAACTAGCCAGGAATATTGTCATATAATAGCTCCGAGTGGTTAGGTTGGGTTATATTAGGTTATATTACGTTATTGATGTATATGAAGGTCCCACGGAGATGTAGAGGCCAACTCGCCAGGAATGTTGTCAAATATTAGCGCCGAGATGTTAGGTTGGGTTAGGTTAGGTAATATTACGTTATTGATGTATATGAAGGTCCCACGGTGACGTAGAGGCCAACTCGCCAGGAATGTTGTCAAATATTACCGCCGATGTATTAGGTAGGGTTAGGTTAGGTTATATTACGTTATTGATGTATATGAAGGGCCCACGGAGACGTAGAGGCCAACTCGCCAGGAATATTGTCATTTAATAGCGCCGAGTGGTTAGGTTGAGTTATATTAGGTTATATTACGTTATTGATGGATATGAAGGTGTCACGGAGACGTAGAGGCCAACTCGCCAGGAATGTTGTCAAATATTACCGCCGAGTGGTTAGGTTGGGTTATATTAGGTTATATTACGTTATTGATGGATATGAAGGTGTCACGGAGACGTAGAGGCCATCTCGCCTGGAATGTTGTCAAATATTACCGCCGAGATGTTAGGTTGGGTTAGGTTAGGTTATATTACGTTATTGATATATATAAAGGTCCGACGGAAACGTAGAGGCCAACTCGACAGGAATGTTTTCAAATATTACCGCCGAGATGATAGGTTGGCTTAGGTTAGGTTATATTACGTTATTGATGTATATGAAGGTCCCGCGGAGACGTAGAGGCCAACTCGCCAGGAATGTTGTCAAATATTACCGCCGAGATGTTACCTTGGGTTAAGCTAGGTTAAATTACGTTATTGATGTATATAAAAGTCCCACGGAGACGTAGAGGCCAACTCGCCAGGAATATTGTCATATAATAGCGCCGAGTGGTTAGGTTGGGTTATATTAGGTTATATTACGTTATTGATGGATATGAAGGTGTCACGGAGACGTAGAGGCCAACTCGCCAGGAATGTTGTCAAATATTACCGCCGAGATGTTAGGTTGGGTTAGGTTAGGTTATATTACGTTACGGATATATATAAAGGTCCCACGGAAACGTAGAGGCCAACTCGCCTGGAATGTTGTCAAATATTACCGCTGAGATGTTAGGTTGGGTTAGGTTAGGTTAAATTACGTTATTGATGTATATAAAGGTCCCACGGAGACGTAGAGGCCAAATCGCCAGGAATGTTGTCAAATATTACCGCCGAGATGTTACGTTGGTTTGGGTTAGGTTAAATTACGTTATTGATGTATATGAAGGTCCCACGGAGAGGTAGACGCCAACTCCACAGGAATGTTGTCAAATATTACCGCCGAGATGTTAGGTTGGGTTAGGTTAGGCTATATTACGTTATTGATGTATATAAATGTCCCACGGAAACATAGAGGCCAACAAGCCAGGAATGTTGTCAAATATTACAGCCGAGATGTTACGTTGGGGTATTTTAGGTTAAATTACGTTATTGATGTATATAAAAGTCCCATGGAGACGTAGAGGCCAACTCGCCAGGAATGTTGTAAAATATTACCGCCGAGATGTTACGTTGGGTTAAGCTATGTTAAATTACGTTATTGATGTATATAAATGTCCCACGGAGACGTAGAGGCCAACTAGCCAGGAATATTGTCATATAATAGCTCCGAGTGGTTAGGTTGGGTTATATTAGGTTATATTACGTTATTGATGTATATGAAGGTCCCACGGAGATGTAGAGGCCAACTCGCCAGGAATGTTGTCAAATATTAGCGCCGAGATGTTAGGTTGGGTTAGGTTAGGTAATATTACGTTATTGATGTATATGAAGGTCCCACGGTGACGTAGAGGCCAACTCGCCAGGAATGTTGTCAAATATTACCGCCGATGTATTAGGTTCGGTTAGGTTAGGTTATATTACGTTATTGATGTATATGAAGGGCCCACGGAGACGTAGAGGCCAACTCGCCAGGAATATTGTCATATAATAGCGCCGAGTGGTTAGGTTGGGTTATATTAGGTTATATTACGTTATTGATGGATATGAAGGTGTCACGGAGACGTAGAGGCCAACTCGCCAGGAATGTTGTCAAATATTACCGCCGAGATGTTAGGTTGGGTTAGGTTAGGTTATATTACGTTATTGATGTATATAAAGGTCCCACGGAGACGTAGAGGCCAACTCGACAGGAATGTTGTCAAATAATAGCGCCGAAATCTTAGGTTGGGTTAGGTTAGGTTATATTACGTTATTGATGTATATGAAGTTCCACGGAGACGTAGAGCCTAACTCGCCAGGAATGTTGTCACATAATAGCGCCGAGTGGTTAGGTTGGGTTAGGTTAGGTTATATTACGCTATTGATGTATATAAAGGTCCCACGGAGACGTAGAGGCCAACTCGCCAGGAATGTTGTCAAATATTAGTACCGAGATGTTAGGTTGAGTTAGGTTATGTTATATCACGCTATTGATGTATATAAAAGTCCCACGGAAACCATGAGGCCAATAAGCCAGGAATGTCGTCAAATATTACCGCCGTGATGTTAGATTGGGTTAGGTTAGGTTATATTACGTTATCGATGTATATAAAATTCCCACGGACACGTAGAAGCCAACTCGAGAGGAAAGTTGTCAAATATTAGTACCGAGATGTTAGGTTGTGTTAGGTTAGGTTATATTACGCTATTGATGTATATAAAAGTCCCACGGAAACGTAGAGGCCAACTCGACAGGAATGTTTTCAAATATTACCGCCGAGATGATAGGTTGGCTTAGGTTAGGTTATATTACGTTATTGATGTATGTCAAGGTCCTACGGAGACGTAGAGGCCAACTCGCCAGGAATGTTGTAAAATATTAATACCGAGATATTAGATTGGGTTAGGTTAGGTTATATTACGCTATTGATGTATATAAAAGTCCCACGGATACGTAGAGGCCAACTCGACAGGAATGTTGTCAAATAATAGCGCCGAAATCTTAGGTAGGGTTAGGTTAGGTTATATTACGTTATTGAAATATATGAAGTTCCACGGAGACGTAGAGGCTAACTCGCCAGGAATGTTGTCAAATATTAGTGCCGAGAAGTTGGGTTGGGTTAGGTTAGGTTATATTACGTTATTGATGTATATGAAGGCCCCACGGAGACGTAGAGGCCAATTCGCCAGGAATGTTGTCAAATATTACCGCCGAGAGGTTAGGTTGGGTTAGGTTAGGGTATATTACGTTATTGATGTATACAAAATTCCCACGGAGACGTAGAGGCCAACTCGCCAGGAATGTTGTCAAATATTACCGCCGAGATGTTACGTTGGTTTGGGTTAGGTTAAATTACGTTATTGATGTATATGAAGGTCCCACGGAGAGGTAGACGCCAACTCGCCAGGAATGTTGTCAAATATTACCGCCGAGATGTTAGGTTGGGTTAGGTTAGGTTATATTACGTTATTGATGTATATAAATGTCCCACGGAAACATAGAGGCCAACAAGCCAGGAATGTTGTCAAATATTACAGCCGAGATGTTACGTTGGGGTATTTTAGGTTAAATTACGTTATTGATGTATATAAAAGTCCCATGGAGACGTAGAGGCCAACTCGCCAGGAATGTTGTAAAATATTACCGCCGAGATGTTACGTTGGGTTAAGCTAGGTTAAATTACGTTATTGATGTATATAAATGTCCCACGGAGACGTAGAGGCCAACTAGCCAGGAATATTGTCATATAATAGCTCCGAGTGGTTAGGTTGGGTTATATTAGGTTATATTACGTTATTGATGTATATGAAGGTCCCACGGAGATGTAGAGGCCAACTCGCCAGGAATGTTGTCAAATATTAGCGCCGAGATGTTAGGTTGGGTTAGGTTAGGTAATATTACGTTATTGATGTATATGAAGGTCCCACGGTGACGTAGAGGCCAACTCGCCAGGAATGTTGTCAAATATTACCGCCGATGTATTAGGTTGGGTTAGGTTAGGTTATATTACGTTATTGATGTATATGAAGGGCCCACGGAGACGTAGAGGCCAACTCGCCAGGAATATTGTCATTTAATAGCGCCGAGTGGTTAGGTTGAGTTATATTAGGTTATATTACGTTATTGATGGATATGAAGGTGTCACGGAGACGTAGAGGCCAACTCGCCAGGAATGTTGTCAAATATTACCGCCGAGTGGTTAGGTTGGGTTATATTAGGTTATATTACGTTATTGATGGATATGAAGGTGTCACGGAGACGTAGAGGCCATCTCGCCTGGAATGTTGTCAAATATTACCGCCGAGATGTTAGGTTGGGTTAGGTTAGGTTATATTACGTTATTGATATATATAAAGGTCCGACGGAAACGTAGAGGCCAACTCGACAGGAATGTTTTCAAATATTACCGCCGAGATGATAGGTTGGCTTAGGTTAGGTTATATTACGTTATTGATGTATATGAAGGTCCCGCGGAGACGTAGAGGCCAACTCGCCAGGAATGTTGTCAAATATTACCGCCGAGATGTTACCTTGGGTTAAGCTAGGTTAAATTACGTTATTGATGTATATAAAAGTCCCACGGAGACGTAGAGGCCAACTCGCCAGGAATATTGTCATATAATAGCGCCGAGTGGTTAGGTTGGGTTATATTAGGTTATATTACGTTATTGATGGATATGAAGGTGTCACGGAGACGTAGAGGCCAACTCGCCAGGAATGTTGTCAAATATTACCGCCGAGATGTTAGGTTGGGTTAGGTTAGGTTATATTACGTTACGGATATATATAAAGGTCCCACGGAAACGTAGAGGCCAACTCGCCTGGAATGTTGTCAAATATTACCGCTGAGATGTTAGGTTGGGTTAGGTTAGGTTAAATTACGTTATTGATGTATATAAAGGTCCCACGGAGACGTAGAGGCCAAATCGCCAGGAATGTTGTCAAATATTACCGCCGAGATGTTACGTTGGTTTGGGTTAGGTTAAATTACGTTATTGATGTATATGAAGGTCCCACGGAGAGGTAGACGCCAACTCGCCAGGAATGTTGTCAAATATTACCGCCGAGATGTTAGGTTGGGTTAGGTTAGGCTATATTACGTTATTGATGTATATAAATGTCCCACGGAAACATAGAGGCCAACAAGCCAGGAATGTTGTCAAATATTACAGCCGAGATGTTACGTTGGGGTATTTTAGGTTAAATTACGTTATTGATGTATATAAAAGTCCCATGGAGACGTAGAGGCCAACTCGCCAGGAATGTTGTAAAATATTACCGCCGAGATTTTACGTTGGGTTAAGCTAGGTTAAATTACGTTATTGATGTATATAAATGTCCCACGGAGACGTAGAGGCCAACTAGCCAGGAATATTGTCATATAATAGCTCCGAGTGGTTAGGTTGGGTTATATTAGGTTATATTACGTTATTGATGTATATGAAGGTCCCACGGAGATGTAGAGGCCAACTCGCCAGGAATGTTGTCAAATATTAGCGCCGAGATGTTAGGTTGGGTTAGGTTAGGTAATATTACGTTATTGATGTATATGAAGGTCCCACGGTGACGTAGAGGCCAACTCGCCAGGAATGTTGTCAAATATTACCGCCGATGTATTAGGTTGGGTTAGGTTAGGTTATATTACGTTATTGATGTATATGAAGGGCCCACGGAGACGTAGAGGCCAACTCGCCAGGAATATTGTCATATAATAGCGCCGAGTGGTTAGGTTGGGTTATATTAGGTTATATTACGTTATTGATGGATATGAAGGTGTCACGGAGACGTAGAGGCCAACTCGCCAGGAATGTTGTCAAATATTACCGCCGAGATGTTAGGTTGGGTTAGGTTAGGTTATATTACGTTATTGATGTATATAAAGGTCCCACGGAGACGTAGAGGCCAACTCGACAGGAATGTTGTCAAATAATAGCGCCGAAATCTTAGGTTGGGTTAGGTTAGGTTATATTACGTTATTGATGTATATGAAGTTCCACGGAGACGTAGAGCCTAACTCGCCAGGAATGTTGTCACATAATAGCGCCGAGTGGTTAGGTTGGGTTAGGTTAGGTTATATTACGCTATTGATGTATATAAAGGTCCCACGGAAACGTAGAGGCCAACTCGACAGGAATGTTTTCAAATATTACCGCCGAGATGATAGGTTGGCTTAGGTTAGGTTATATTACGTTATTGATGTATGTCAAGGTCCTACGGAGACGTAGAGGCCAACTCGCCAGGAATGATGTAAAATATTAATACCGAGATATTAGATTGGGTTAGGTTAGGTTATATTACGCTATTGATGTATATAAAAGTCCCACGGATACGTAGAGGCCAACTCGACAGGAATGTTGTCAAATAATAGCGCCGAAATCTTAGGTAGGGTTAGGTTAGGTTATATTACGTTATTGAAATATATGAAGTTCCACGGAGACGTAGAGGCTAACTCGCCAGGAATGTTGTCAAATATTAGTGCCGAGAAGTTGGGTTGGGTTAGGTTAGGTTATATTACGTTATTGATGTATATGAAGGCCCCACGGAGACGTAGAGGCCAATTCGCCAGGAATGTTGTCAAATATTACCGCCGAGAGGTTAGGTTGGGTTAGGTTAGGGTATATTACGTTATTGATGTATACAAAATTCCCACGGAGACGTAGAGGCCAACTCGCCAGGAATGTTGTCAAATATTACCGCCGAGATGTTACGTTGGTTTGGGTTAGGTTAAATTACGTTATTGATGTATATGAAGGTCCCACGGAGAGGTAGACGCCAACTCGCCAGGAATGTTGTCAAATATTACCGCCGAGATGTTAGGTTGGGTTAGGTTAGGTTATATTACGTTATTGATGTATATAAATGTCCCACGGAAACATAGAGGCCAACAAGCCAGGAATGTTGTCAAATATTACAGCCGAGATGTTACGTTGGGGTATTTTAGGTTAAATTACGTTATTGATGTATATAAAAGTCCCATGGAGACGTAGAGGCCAACTCGCCAGGAATGTTGTAAAATATTACCGCCGAGATGTTACGTTGGGTTAAGCTAGGTTAAATTACGTTATTGATGTATATAAATGTCCCACGGAGACGTAGAGGCCAACTAGCCAGGAATATTGTCATATAATAGCTCCGAGTGGTTAGGTTGGGTTATATTAGGTTATATTACGTTATTGATGTATATGAAGGTCCCACGGAGATGTAGAGGCCAACTCGCCAGGAATGTTGTCAAATATTAGCGCCGAGATGTTAGGTTGGGTTAGGTTAGGTAATATTACGTTATTGATGTATATGAAGGTCCCACGGTGACGTAGAGGCCAACTCGCCAGGAATGTTGTCAAATATTACCGCCGATGTATTAGGTTGGGTTAGGTTAGGTTATATTACGTTATTGATGTATATGAAGGGCCCACGGAGACGTAGAGGCCAACTCGCCAGGAATATTGTCATTTAATAGCGCCGAGTGGTTAGGTTGAGTTATATTAGGTTATATTACGTTATTGATGGATATGAAGGTGTCACGGAGACGTAGAGGCCAACTCGCCAGGAATGTTGTCAAATATTACCGCCGAGTGGTTAGGTTGGGTTATATTAGGTTATATTACGTTATTGATGGATATGAAGGTGTCACGGAGACGTAGAGGCCATCTCGCCTGGAATGTTGTCAAATATTACCGCCGAGATGTTAGGTTGGGTTAGGTTAGGTTATATTACGTTATTGATATATATAAAGGTCCGACGGAAACGTAGAGGCCAACTCGACAGGAATGTTTTCAAATATTACCGCCGAGATGATAGGTTGGCTTAGGTTAGGTTATATTACGTTATTGATGTATATGAAGGTCCCGCGGAGACGTAGAGGCCAACTCGCCAGGAATGTTGTCAAATATTACCGCCGAGATGTTACCTTGGGTTAAGCTAGGTTAAATTACGTTATTGATGTATATAAAAGTCCCACGGAGACGTAGAGGCCAACTCGCCAGGAATATTGTCATATAATAGCGCCGAGTGGTTAGGTTGGGTTATATTAGGTTATATTACGTTATTGATGGATATGAAGGTGTCACGGAGACGTAGAGGCCAACTCGCCAGGAATGTTGTCAAATATTACCGCCGAGATGTTAGGTTGGGTTAGGTTAGGTTATATTACGTTACGGATATATATAAAGGTCCCACGGAAACGTAGAGGCCAACTCGCCTGGAATGTTGTCAAATATTACCGCTGAGATGTTAGGTTGGGTTAGGTTAGGTTAAATTACGTTATTGATGTATATAAAGGTCCCACGGAGACGTAGAGGCCAAATCGCCAGGAATGTTGTCAAATATTACCGCCGAGATGTTACGTTGGTTTGGGTTAGGTTAAATTACGTTATTGATGTATATGAAGGTCCCACGGAGAGGTAGACGCCAACTCGCCAGGAATGTTGTCAAATATTACCGCCGAGATGTTAGGTTGGGTTAGGTTAGGCTATATTACGTTATTGATGTATATAAATGTCCCACGGAAACATAGAGGCCAACAAGCCAGGAATGTTGTCAAATATTACAGCCGAGATGTTACGTTGGGGTATTTTAGGTTAAATTACGTTATTGATGTATATAAAAGTCCCATGGAGACGTAGAGGCCAACTCGCCAGGAATGTTGTAAAATATTACCGCCGAGATGTTACGTTGGGTTAAGCTAGGTTAAATTACGTTATTGATGTATATAAATGTCCCACGGAGACGTAGAGGCCAACTAGCCAGGAATATTGTCATATAATAGCTCCGAGTGGTTAGGTTGGGTTATATTAGGTTATATTACGTTATTGATGTATATGAAGGTCCCACGGAGATGTAGAGGCCAACTCGCCAGGAATGTTGTCAAATATTAGCGCCGAGATGTTAGGTTGGGTTAGGTTAGGTAATATTACGTTATTGATGTATATGAAGGTCCCACGGTGACGTAGAGGCCAACTCGCCAGGAATGTTGTCAAATATTACCGCCGATGTATTAGGTTGGGTTAGGTTAGGTTATATTACGTTATTGATGTATATGAAGGGCCCACGGAGACGTAGAGGCCAACTCGCCAGGAATATTGTCATATAATAGCGCCGAGTGGTTAGGTTGGGTTATATTAGGTTATATTACGTTATTGATGGATATGAAGGTGTCACGGAGACGTAGAGGCCAACTCGCCAGGAATGTTGTCAAATATTACCGCCGAGATGTTAGGTTGGGTTAGGTTAGGTTATATTACGTTATTGATGTATATAAAGGTCCCACGGAGACGTAGAGGCCAACTCGACAGGAATGTTGTCAAATAATAGCGCCGAAATCTTAGGTTGGGTTAGGTTAGGTTATATTACGTTATTGATGTATATGAAGTTCCACGGAGACGTAGAGCCTAACTCGCCAGGAATGTTGTCACATAATAGCGCCGAGTGGTTAGGTTGGGTTAGGTTAGGTTATATTACGCTATTGATGTATATAAAGGTCCCACGGAAACGTAGAGGCCAACTCGACAGGAATGTTTTCAAATATTACCGCCGAGATGATAGGTTGGCTTAGGTTAGGTTATATTACGTTATTGATGTATGTCAAGTTCCCACGGAGACGTAGAGGCCAACTCGCCAGGAATGTTGTAAAATATTAATACCGAGATATTAGATTGGGTTAGGTTAGGTTATATTACGCTATTGATGTATATAAAAGTCCCACGGATACGTAGAGGCCAACTCGACAGGAATGTTGTCAAATAATAGCGCCGAAATCTTAGGTTGGGTTAGGTTAGGTTATATTACGTTATTGATGTATATGAAGGGCCCACGGAGACGTAGAGGCCAACTCGACAGGAATGTTGTCAAATAATAGCCCCGAAATCTTAGGTTGGGTTAGGTTAGGTTATATTACGTTATTGATGTATATGAAGGGCCCACGGAGACGTAGAGGCCAACTCGCCAGGAATGTTTTCAAATATTACCGCCGAGATGATAGGTTGGCTTAGGTTAGGTTATATTACGTTATTGATGTATATGAAGGTCCCACGGAGAGGTAGACGCCAACTCGCCAGGAATGTTGTCAAATATTACCGCCGAGATGTTAGGTTGGGTTAGGTTAGGTTATATTACGTTATTGATGTATATAAATGTCCCACGGAAACATAGAGGCCAACAAGCCAGGAATGTTGTCAAATATTACAGCCGAGATGTTACGTTGGGGTATTTTAGGTTAAATTACGTTATTGATGTATATAAAAGTCCCATGGAGACGTAGAGGCCAACTCGCCAGGAATGTTGTAAAATATTACCGCCGAGATGTTACGTTGGGTTAAGCTAGGTTAAATTACGTTATTGATGTATATAAAGGTCCCACGGAGACCTAGAGGCCAACTCGACAGGAATGTTGTCAAATAATAGCGCCGAAATCTTAGGTTGGGTTAGGTTAGGTTATATTACGTTATTGATGTATATGAAGTTCCACGGAGACGTAGAGGCTAATTCGCCAGGAATGTTGTCAAATATTAGTGCCGAGAAGTTGGGTTGGGTTAGGTTAGGTTATATTACGTTATTGATGTATATGAAGGCCCCACGGAGACGTAGATGCCAACTCGCCAGGAATGTTGTCAAATATTGCCGCCGAGATGTTAGGTTGTGTTAGGTTAGGTTATATTACGTTATTGATGTATATAAAGGTCCCAAGGAAACATAGAGGCCAACAAGCCAGGAATGTTGTCAAGTATTACAGCCGAGATGTTACGTTGGGGTATTTTAGGTTAAATTACGTTATTGATGTATATAAAAGTCCCACGGAGACGTAGAGGCCAACTCGCCCGGAATGTTGTCAAATATTACCGCCGAGATGTTAGGTTGGGTTAGGTTAGGTTATATTACGTTATTGATATATATAAAGGTCCCACGGAAACGTAGAGGCCAACTCTACAGGAATGTTTTCAAATATTACCGCCGAGATGATAGGTTGGCTTAGGTTAGGTTATATTACGTTATTGATGTATATGAAGATCCCGCGGAGACGTAGAGGCCAACTCGCCAGGAATGTTGTCAAATATTACCGCCGAGATGATAGGTTGGGTTAGGTTAGGTTATATTACGTTATTGATGTATATAAAGGTCCCACGGAAACATAGAGTCCAACAAGCCAGGAATGTTGTCAAATATTACTGCCGAGATGTTACGTTGGGGTATTTTAGGTTAAATTACGTTATTGATGTATATAAAAGTCCCACGGAGACGTAGAGGCCAACTCGCCAGGAATGTTGTCAAATATTACCGCCGAGATGTTACGTTGGTTTGGGTTAGGATAAATTACGGTATTGATGTATATGAAGGTCCCACGGAGAGGTAGACGCCAACTCGCCAGGAATGTTGTCAAATATTACCGCCGAGATGTTAGGTTGGGTTAGGTTAGGTTATATTACGTTATTGATGTATATAAATGTCCCACGGAAACATAGAGGCCAACAAGCCAGGAATGTTGTCAAATATTACAGCCGAGATGTTACGTTGGGATATTTTAGGTTAAATTACGTTATTGATGTATATAAAAGTCCCATGGAGACGTAGAGGCCAACTCGCCAGGAATGTTGTAAAATATTACCGCCGAGATGTTACGTTGGGTTAAGCTAGGTTAAATTACGTTATTGATGTATATAAATGTCCCACGGAGACGTAGAGGCCAACTAGCCAGGAATATTGTCATATAATAGCTCCGAGTAGTTAGGTTGGGTTATATTAGGTTATATTACGTTATTGATGTATATAAATGTCCCACGGAGACGTAGAGGCCAACTAGCCAGGAATATTGTCATATAATAGCTCCGAGTAGTTAGGTTGGGTTATATTAGGTTATATTACGTTATTGATGTATATGAAGGTCCCACGGAGAGGTAGAGGCCAACTCGCCAGGAATGTTGTAAAATATTACCGCCGAGATGTTACGTTGGGTTAAGCTAGGTTAAATTACGTTATTGATGTATATAAATGTCCCACGGAGACGTAGAGGCCAACTAGCCAGGAATATTGTCATATAATAGCTCCGAGTGGTTAGGTTGGGTTATATTAGGTTATATTACGTTATTGATGTATATGAAGGTCCCACGGAGATGTAGAGGCCAACTCGCCAGGAATGTTGTCAAATATTAGCGCCGAGATGTTAGGTTGGGTTAGGTTAGGTAATATTACGTTATTGATGTATATGAAGGTCCCACGGTGACGTAGAGGCCAACTCGCCAGGAATGTTGTCAAATATTACCGCCGATGTATTAGGTTGGGTTAGGTTAGGTTATATTACGTTATTGATGTATATGAAGGGCCCACGGAGACGTAGAGGCCAACTCGCCAGGAATATTGTCATATAATAGCGCCGAGTGGTTAGGTTGGGTTATATTAGGTTATATTACGTTATTGATGGATATGAAGGTGTCACGGAGACGTAGAGGCCAACTCGCCAGGAATGTTGTCAAATATTACCGCCGAGATGTTAGGTTGGGTTAGGTTAGGTTATATTACGTTATTGATGTATATAAAGGTCCCACGGAGACGTAGAGGCCAACTCGACAGGAATGTTGTCAAATAATAGCGCCGAAATCTTAGGTTGGGTTAGGTTAGGTTATATTACGTTATTGATGTATATGAAGTTCCACGGAGACGTAGAGCCTAACTCGCCAGGAATGTTGTCACATAATAGCGCCGAGTGGTTAGGTTGGGTTAGGTTAGGTTATATTACGCTATTGATGTATATAAAGGTCCCACGGAAACGTAGAGGCCAACTCGACAGGAATGTTTTCAAATATTACCGCCGAGATGATAGGTTGGCTTAGGTTAGGTTATATTACGTTATTGATGTATGTCAAGTTCCCACGGAGACGTAGAGGCCAACTCGCCAGGAATGTTGTAAAATATTAATACCGAGATATTAGATTGGGTTAGGTTAGGTTATATTACGCTATTGATGTATATAAAAGTCCCACGGATACGTAGAGGCCAACTCGACAGGAATGTTGTCAAATAATAGCGCCGAAATCTTAGGTTGGGTTAGGTTAGGTTATATTACGTTATTGATGTATATGAAGGGCCCACGGAGACGTAGAGGCCAACTCGACAGGAATGTTGTCAAATAATAGCGCCGAAATCTTAGGTTGGGTTAGGTTAGGTTATATTACGTTATTGATGTATATGAAGGGCCCACGGAGACGTAGAGGCCAACTCGCCAGGAATGTTTTCAAATATTACCGCCGAGATGATAGGTTGGCTTAGGTTAGGTTATATTACGTTATTGATGTATATGAAGGTCCCACGGAGAGGTAGACGCCAACTCGCCAGGAATGTTGTCAAATATTACCGCCGAGATGTTAGGTTGGGTTAGGTTAGGTTATATTACGTTATTGATGTATATAAATGTCCCACGGAAACATAGAGGCCAACAAGCCAGGAATGTTGTCAAATATTACAGCCGAGATGTTACGTTGGGGTATTTTAGGTTAAATTACGTTATTGATGTATATAAAAGTCCCATGGAGACGTAGAGGCCAACTCGCCAGGAATGTTGTAAAATATTACCGCCGAGATGTTACGTTGGGTTAAGCTAGGTTAAATTACGTTATTGATGTATATAAAGGTCCCACGGAGACCTAGAGGCCAACTCGACAGGAATGTTGTCAAATAATAGCGCCGAAATCTTAGGTTGGGTTAGGTTAGGTTATATTACGTTATTGATGTATATGAAGTTCCACGGAGACGTAGAGGCTAATTCGCCAGGAATGTTGTCAAATATTAGTGCCGAGAAGTTGGGTTGGGTTAGGTTAGGTTATATTACGTTATTGATGTATATGAAGGCCCCACGGAGACGTAGATGCCAACTCGCCAGGAATGTTGTCAAATATTGCCGCCGAGATGTTAGGTTGTGTTAGGTTAGGTTATATTACGTTATTGATGTATATAAAGGTCCCAAGGAAACATAGAGGCCAACAAGCCAGGAATGTTGTCAAGTATTACAGCCGAGATGTTACGTTGGGGTATTTTAGGTTAAATTACGTTATTGATGTATATAAAAGTCCCACGGAGACGTAGAGGCCAACTCGCCTGGAATGTTGTCAAATATTACCGCCGAGATGTTAGGTTGGGTTAGGTTAGGTTATATTACGTTATTGATATATATAAAGGTCCCACGGAAACGTAGAGGCCAACTCTACAGGAATGTTTTCAAATATTACCGCCGAGATGATAGGTTGGCTTAGGTTAGGTTATATTACGTTATTGATGTATATGAAGGTCCCGCGGAGACGTAGAGGCCAACTCGCCAGGAATGTTGTCAAATATTACCGCCGAGATGATAGGTTGGGTTAGGTTAGGTTATATTACGTTATTGATGTATATAAAGGTCCCACGGAAACATAGAGTCCAACAAGCCAGGAATGTTGTCAAATATTACTGCCGAGATGTTACGTTGGGGTATTTTAGGTTAAATTACGTTATTGATGTATATAAAAGTCCCACGGAGACGTAGAGGCCAACTCGCCAGGAATGTTGTCAAATATTACCGCCGAGATGTTACGTTGGTTTGGGTTAGGATAAATTACGGTATTGATGTATATGAAGGTCCCACGGAGAGGTAGACGCCAACTCGCCAGGAATGTTGTCAAATATTACCGCCGAGATGTTAGGTTGGGTTAGGTTAGGTTATATTACGTTATTGATGTATATAAATGTCCCACGGAAACATAGAGGCCAACAAGCCAGGAATGTTGTCAAATATTACAGCCGAGATGTTACGTTGGGATATTTTAGGTTAAATTACGTTATTGATGTATATAAAAGTCCCATGGAGACGTAGAGGCCAACTCGCCAGGAATGTTGTAAAATATTACCGCCGAGATGTTACGTTGGGTTAAGCTAGGTTAAATTACGTTATTGATGTATATAAATGTCCCACGGAGACGTAGAGGCCAACTAGCCAGGAATATTGTCATATAATAGCTCCGAGTAGTTAGGTTGGGTTATATTAGGTTATATTACGTTATTGATGTATATAAATGTCCCACGGAGACGTAGAGGCCAACTAGCCAGGAATATTGTCATATAATAGCTCCGAGTAGTTAGGTTGGGTTATATTAGGTTATATTACGTTATTGATGTATATGAAGGTCCCACGGAGAGGTAGAGGCCAACTCGCCAGGAATGTTGTCAAATATTAGCGCCGAGATGTTAGGTTGGGTTAGGTTAGGTAATATTACGTTATTGATGTATATGAAGGTCCCACGGTGACGTAGAGGCCAACTCGCTAGGAATGTTGTCAAATATTACTGCCGATGTATTAGGTTGGGTTAGGTTAGGTTATATTACGTTATTGATGTATATGAAGGGCCCACGGAGACGTAGAGGCCAACTCGCCAGGAATATTGTCATTTAATAGCGCCGAGTGGTTAGGTTGGGTTATATTAGGTTATATTACGTTATTGATGGATATGAAGGTGTCACGGAGGCGTAGAGGCCAACTCGCCAGGAATGTTGTCAAATATTACCGCCGAGTGGTTAGGTTGTGTTATATTAGGTTATATTACGTTATTGATGGATATGAAGGTGTCACGGAGACGTAGAGGCCATCTCGCCTGGAATGTTGTCAAATATTACCGCCGAGATGTTAGGTTGGGTTAGGTTAGGTTATATTACCTTATTGATATATATAAAGGTCCGACGGAAACGTAGAGGCCAACTCGACAGGAATGTTTTCAAATATTACCGCCGAGATGATAGGTTGGCTTAGGTTAGGTTATATTACGTTATTGATGTATATGAAGGTCCCGCGGAGACGTAGAGGCCAACTCGCCAGGAATGTTGTCAAATATTACCGCCGAGATGTTACCTTGGGTTAAGCTAGGTTAAATTACGTTATTGATGTATATAAAAGTCCCACGGAGACGTAGAGGCCAACTCGCCAGGAATATTGTCATATAATAGCGCCGAGTGGTTAGGTTGGGTTATATTAGGTTATATTACGTTATTGATGGATATGAAGGTCCCACGGAGACGTAGAGGCCAACTCGACAGGAATGTTGTCAAATAATAGCGCCGAAATCTTAGGTTGGGTTAGGTTAGGTTATATTACGTTATTGATGTATATGAAGTTCCACGGAGACGTAGAGCCTAACTCGCCAGGAATGTTGTCACATAATAGCGCCGAGTGGTTAGGTTGGGTTAGGTTAGGTTATATTACGCTATTGATGTATATAAAGGTCCCACGGAAACGTAGAGGCCAACTCGACAGGAATGTTTTCAAATATTACCGCCGAGATGATAGGTTGGCTTAGGTTAGGTTATATTACGTTATTGATGTATGTCAAGTTCCCACGGAGACGTAGAGGCCAACTCGCCAGGAATGTTGTAAAATATTAATACCGAGATATTAGATTGGGTTAGGTTAGGTTATATTACGCTATTGATGTATATAAAAGTCCCACGGATACGTAGAGGCCAACTCGACAGGAATGTTGTCAAATAATAGCGCCGAAATCTTAGGTTGGGTTAGGTTAGGTTATATTACGTTATTGATGTATATGAAGGTCCCACGGAGACGTAGAGGCCAACTCGCCAGGAATGTTTTCAAATATTACCGCCGAGATGATAGGTTGGCTTAGGTTAGGTTATATTACGTTATTGATGTATATGAAGGCCCCACGGCGAGGTAGACGCCAACTCGCCAGGAATGTTGTCAAATATTACCGCCGAGATGTTAGGTTGGGTTAGGTTAGGTTATATTACGTTATTGATGTATATAAATGTCCCACGGAAACATAGAGGCCAACAAGCCAGGAATGTTGTCAAATATTACAGCCGAGATGTTACGTTGGGGTATTTTAGGTTAAATTACGTTATTGATGTATATAAAAGTCCCATGGAGACGTAGAGGCCAACTCGCCAGGAATGTTGTAAAATATTACCGCCGAGATGTTACGTTGGGTTAAGCTAGGTTAAATTACGTTATTGATGTATATAAAGGTCCCACGGAGACCTAGAGGCCAACTCGACAGGAATGTTGTCAAATAATAGCGCCGAAATCTTAGGTTGGGTTAGGTTAGGTTATATTACGTTATTGATGTATATGAAGTTCCACGGAGACGTAGAGGCTAATTCGCCAGGAATGTTGTCAAATATTGCCGCCGAGATGTTAGGTTGTGTTAGGTTAGGTTATATTACGTTATTGATGTATATAAAGGTCCCAAGGAAACATAGAGGCCAACAAGCCAGGAATGTTGTCAAGTATTACAGCCGAGATGTTACGTTGGGGTATTTTAGGTTAAATTACGTTATTGATGTATATAAAAGTCCCACGGAGACGTAGAGGCCAACTCGCCTGGAATGTTGTCAAATATTACCGCCGAGATGTTAGGTTGGGTTAGGTTAGGTTATATTACGTTATTGATATATATAAAGGTCCCACGGAGACGTAGAGGCCAACTAGCCAGGAATATTGTCATATAATAGCGCCGAAAGGGTAGGTTGGGTTATGTAAGGTTATATTACGTTATTGATGTATATGAAGGTCCCACGGAGACGTAGAGGCCAACTCGCCAGGAATGTTGTCAAATATTACCGCCGAGATGATAGGTTGGGTTAGGTTAGGTTATATTACGTTATTGATGTATATGAAGGCCCCACGGAGACGTAGAGGCCAATTCGACAGGAATGTTGTCAAATATTACCGCCGAGAGGTTAGGTTGGGTTAGGTTAGGTTATATTACGTTATTGATGTATACAAAATTCCCACTGAGACGTAGAGGCCAACTCGCCAGGAATGTTGTCAAATATTACCGCCGAGATGTTACGTTGGTTTGGGTTAGGATAAATTACGGTATTGATGTATATGAAGGTCCCACGGAGAGGTAGACGCCAACTCGCCAGGAATGTTGTCAAATATTACCGCCGAGATGTTAGGTTGGGTTAGGTTAGGTTATATTACGTTATTGATGTATATAAATGTCCCACGGAAACATAGAGGCCAACAAGCCAGGAATGTTGTCAAATATTACAGCCGAGATGTTACGTTGGGATATTTTAGGTTAAAATACGTTATTGATGTATATAAAAGTCCCATGGAGACGTAGAGGCCAACTACCCAGGAATATTGTCATATAATAGCTCCGAGTAGTTAGGTTGGGTTATATTAGGTTATATTACGTTATTGATGTATATGAAGGTCCCACGGAGAGGTAGAGGCCAACTCGCCAGGAATGTTGTAAAATATTACCGCCGAGATGTTACGTTGGGTTAAGCTAGGTTAAATTACGTTATTGATGTATATAAATGTCCCACGGAGACGTAGAGGCCAACTAGCCAGGAATATTGTCATATAATAGCTCCGAGTAGTTAGGTTGGGTTATATTAGGTTATATTACGTTATTGATGTATATAAATGTCCCACGGAGACGTAGAGGCCAACTACCCAGGAATATTGTCATATAATAGCTCCGAGTAGTTAGGTTGGGTTATATTAGGTTATATTACGTTATTGATGTATATGAAGGTCCCACGGAGAGGTAGAGGCCAACTCGCCAGGAATGTTGTCAAATATTAGCGCCGAGATGTTAGGTTGGGTTAGGTTAGGTAATATTACGTTATTGATGTATATGAAGGTCCCACGGTGACGTAGAGGCCAACTCGCCAGGAATGTTGTCAAATATTACTGCCGATGTATTAGGTTGGGTTAGGTTAGGTTATATTACGTTATTGATGTATATGAAGGGCCCACGGAGACGTAGAGGCCAACTCGCCAGGAATATTGTCATTTAATAGCGCCGAGTGGTTAGGTTGGGTTATATTAGGTTATATTACGTTATTGATGGATATGAAGGTGTCACGGAGGCGTAGAGGCCAACTCGCCAGGAATGTTGTCAAATATTACCGCCGAGTGGTTAGGTTGGGTTATATTAGGTTATATTACGTTATTGATGGATATGAAGGTGTCACGGAGACGTAGAGGCCATCTCGCCTGGAATGTTGTCAAATATTACCGCCGAGATGTTAGGTTGGGTTAGGTTAGGTTATATTACCTTATTGATATATATAAAGGTCCGACGGAAACGTAGAGGCCAACTCGACAGGAATGTTTTCAAATATTACCGCCGAGATGATAGGTTGGCTTAGGTTAGGTTATATTACGTTATTGATGTATATGAAGGTCCCGCGGAGACTTAGAGGCCAACTCGCCAGGAATGTTGTCAAATATTACCGCCGAGATGTTACCTTGGGTTAAGCTAGGTTAAATTACGTTATTGATGTATATAAAAGTCCCACGGAGACGTAGAGGCCAACTCGCCAGGAATATTGTCATATAATAGCGCCGAGTGGTTAGGTTGGGTTATATTAGGTTATATTACGTTATTGATGGATATGAAGGTGTCACGGAGACGTAGAGGCCAACTCGCCAGGAATGTTGTCAAATATTACCGCCGAGATGTTAGGTTGGGTTAGGTTAGGTTATATTACGTTATTGATGTATATAAAGGTCCCACGGAGACGTAGAGGCCAACTCGACAGGAATGTTGTCAAATAATAGCGCCGAAATCTTAGGTTGGGTTAGGTTAGGTTATATTACGTTATTGATGTATATGAAGTTCCACGGAGACGTAGAGCCTAACTCGCCAGGAATGTTGTCACATAATAGCGCCGAGTGGTTAGGTTGGGTTAGGTTAGGTTATATTACGCTATTGATGTATATAAAGGTCCCACGGAAACGTAGAGGCCAACTCGACAGGAATGTTTTCAAATATTACCGCCGAGATGATAGGTTGGCTTAGGTTAGGTTATATTACGTTATTGATGTATGTCAAGTTCCCACGGAGACGTAGAGGCCAACTCGCCAGGAATGTTGTAAAATATTAATACCGAGATATTAGATTGGGTTAGGTTAGGTTATATTACGCTACTGATGTATATAAAAGTCCCACGGATACGTAGAGGCCAACTCGACAGGAATGTTGTCAAATAATAGCGCCGAAATCTTAGGTTGGGTTAGGTTAGGTTATATTACGTTATTGATGTATATGAAGGTCCCACGGAGACGTAGAGGCCAACTCGCCAGGAATGTTTTCAAATATTACCGCCGAGATGATAGGTTGGCTTAGGTTAGGTTATATTACGTTATTGATGTATATAAATGTCCCACGGAAACATAGAGGCCAACAAGCCAGGAATGTTGTCAAATATTACAGCCGAGATGTTACGTTGGGGTATTTTAGGTTAAATTACGTTATTGATGTATATAAAAGTCCCATGGAGACGTAGAGGCCAACTCGCCAGGAATGTTGTAAAATATTACCGCCGAGATGTTACGTTGGGTTAAGCTAGGTTAAATTACGTTATTGATGTATATAAAGGTCCCACGGAGACGTAGAGGCCAACTCGACAGGAATGTTGTCAAATAATAGCGCCGAAATCTTAGGTTGGGTTAGGTTAGGTTATATTACGTTATTGATGTATATGAAGTTCCACGGAGACGTAGAGGCTAATTCGCCAGGAATGTTGTCAAATATTAGTGCCGAGAAGTTGGGTTGGGTTAGGTTAGGTTATATTACGTTATTGATGTATATGAAGGCCCCACGGAGACGTAGATGCCAACTCGCCAGGAATGTTGTCAAATATTGCCGCCGAGATGTTAGGTTGTGTTAGGTTAGGTTATATTACGTTATTGATGTATATAAAGGTCCCAAGGAAACATAGAGGCCAACAAGCCAGGAATGTTGTCAAGTATTACAGCCGAGATGTTACGTTGGGGTATTTTAGGTTAAATTACGTTATTGATGCATATAAAAGTCCCACGGAGACGTAGAGGCCAACTCGCCTGGAATGTTGTCAAATATTACCGCCGAGATGTTAGGTTGGGTTAGGTTAGGTTATATTACGTTATTGATATATATAAAGGTCCCACGGAAACGTAGAGGCCAACTCTACAGGAATGTTTTCAAATATTACCGCCGAGATGATAGGTTGGCTTAGGTTAGGTTATATTACGTTATTGATGTATATGAAGGTCCCGCGGAGACGTAGAGGCCAACTCGCCAGGAATGTTGTCAAATATTACCGCCGAGATGTTAGGTTGGGTTAGGTTAGGTTATATTACGCTATTGATGTATATAAAAGTCCCACGGAGACGTAGAGGCCAACTCGACAGGAATGTTGTCAAATAATAGCGCCGAAATCTTAGGTTGGGTTAGGTTAGGTTATATTACGTTATTGATGTATACAAAATTCCCACGGAGACGTAGAGGCCAACTCACCAGGAATGTTGTCAAATATTACCGCCGAGATGATAGGTTGGGTTAGGTTAGGTTATATTACGTTATTGATGTATATAAAGGTCCCACGGAAACATAGAGTCCAACAAGCCAGGAATGTTGTCAAATATTACTGCCGAGATGTTACGTTGGGGTATTTTAGGTTAAATTACGTTATTGATGTATATAAAAGTCCCACGGAGACGTAGAGGCCAACTCGCCAGGAATGTTGTAAAATATTACCGCCGAGATGTTACGTTGGGTTAAGCTAGGTTAAATTACGTTATTGATGTGTATAAATGTCCCACGGAGACGTAGAGGCCAACTAGCCAGGAATATTGTCATATAATAGCGCCGAAAGGGTAGGTTGGGTTATGTAAGGTTATATTACGTTATTGATGTATATGTAGGTCCCACGGAGACGTAGAGGCCAACTCGCCAGGAATGTTGTCAAATATTACCGCCGAGATGATAGGTTGGGTTAGGTTAGGTTATATTACGTTATTGATGTATATGAAGGCCCCACGGAGACGTAGAGGCCAATTCGACAGGAATGTTGTCAAATATTACCGCCGAGAGGTTAGGTTGGGTTAGGTTAGGTTATATTACGTTATTGATGTATACAAAATTCCCACTGAGACGTAGAGGCCAACTCGCCAGGAATGTTGTCAAATATTACCGCCGAGATGTTACGTTGGTTTGGGTTAGGATAAATTACGTTATTGATGTATATGAAGGTCCCACGGAGAGGTAGACGCCAACTCGCCAGGAATGTTGTCAAATATTACCGCCGAGATGTTAGGTTGGGTTAGGTTAGGTTATATTACGTTATTGATGTATATAAATGTCCCACGGAAACATAGAGGCCAACAAGCCAGGAATGTTGTCAAATATTACAGCCGAGATGTTACGTTGGGGTATTTTAGGTTAAATTACGTTATTGATGTATATAAAAGTCCCATGGAGACGTAGAGGCCAACTCGCCAGGAATGTTGTAAAATATTACCGCCGAGATGTTACGTTGGGTTAAGCTAGGTTAAATTACGTTATTGATGTATATAAATGTCCCACGGAGACGTAGAGGCCAACTAGCCAGGAATATTGTCATATAATAGCTCCGAGTGGTTAGGTTGGGTTATATTAGGTTATATTACGTTATTGATGTATATGAAGGTCCCACGGAGATGTAGAGGCCAACTCGCCAGGAATGTTGTCAAATATTAGCGCCGAGATGTTAGGTTGGGTTAGGTTAGGTAATATTACGTTATTGATGTATATGAAGGTCCCACGGTGACGTAGAGGCCAACTCGCCAGGAATGTTGTCAAATATTACCGCCGATGTATTAGGTTGGGTTAGGTTAGGTTATATTACGTTATTGATGTATATGAAGGGCCCACGGAGACGTAGAGGCCAACTCGCCAGGAATATTGTCATATAATAGCGCCGAGTGGTTAGGTTGGGTTATATTAGGTTATATTACGTTATTGATGGATATGAAGGTGTCACGGAGACGTAGAGGCCAACTCGCCAGGAATGTTGTCAAATATTACCGCCGAGATGTTAGGTTGGGTTAGGTTAGGTTATATTACGTTATTGATGTATATAAAGGTCCCACGGAGACGTAGAGGCCAACTCGACAGGAATGTTGTCAAATAATAGCGCCGAAATCTTAGGTTGGGTTAGGTTAGGTTATATTACGTTATTGATGTATATGAAGTTCCACGGAGACGTAGAGCCTAACTCGCCAGGAATGTTGTCACATAATAGCGCCGAGTGGTTAGGTTGGGTTAGGTTAGGTTATATTACGCTATTGATGTATATAAAGGTCCCACGGAAACGTAGAGGCCAACTCGACAGGAATGTTTTCAAATATTACCGCCGAGATGATAGGTTGGCTTAGGTTAGGTTATATTACGTTATTGATGTATGTCAAGTTCCCACGGAGACGTAGAGGCCAACTCGCCAGGAATGTTGTAAAATATTAATACCGAGATATTAGATTGGGTTAGGTTAGGTTATATTACGCTATTGATGTATATAAATGTCCCACGGATACGTAGAGGCCAACTCGACAGGAATGTTGTCAAATAATAGCGCCGAAATCTTAGGTTGGGTTAGGTTAGGTTATATTACGTTATTGATGTATATGAAGGTCCCACGGAGACGTAGAGGCCAACTCGCCAGGAATGTTTTCAAATATTACCGCCGAGATGATAGGTTGGCTTAGGTTAGGTTATATTACGTTATTGATGTATATGAAGGTCCCACGGAGAGGTAGACGCCAACTCGCCAGGAATGTTGTCAAATATTACCGCCGAGATGTTAGGTTGGGTTAGGTTAGGTTATATTACGTTATTGATGTATATAAATGTCCCACGGAAACATAGAGGCCAACAAGCCAGGAATGTTGTCAAATATTACAGCCGAGATGTTACGTTGGGGTATTTTAGGTTAAATTACGTTATTGATGTATATAAAAGTCCCATGGAGACGTAGAGGCCAACTCGCCAGGAATGTTGTAAAATATTACCGCCGAGATGTTACGTTGGGTTAAGCTAGGTTAAATTACGTTATTGATGTATATAAAGGTCCCACGGAGACGTAGAGGCCAACTCGACAGGAATGTTGTCAAATAATAGCGCCGAAATCTTAGGTTGGGTTAGGTTAGGTTATATTACGTTATTGATGTATATGAAGTTCCACGGAGACGTAGAGGCTAATTCGCCAGGAATGTTGTCAAATATTAGTGCCGAGAAGTTGGGTTGGGTTAGGTTAGGTTATATTACGTTATTGATGTATATGAAGGCCCCACGGAGACGTAGATGCCAACTCGCCAGGAATGTTGTCAAATATTGCCGCCGAGATGTTAGGTTGTGTTAGGTTAGGTTATATTACGTTATTGATGTATATAAAGGTCCCAAGGAAACATAGAGGCCAACAAGCCAGGAATGTTGTCAAGTATTACAGCCGAGATGTTACGTTGGGGTATTTTAGGTTAAATTACGTTATTGATGCATATAAAAGTCCCACGGAGACGTAGAGGCCAACTCGCCTGGAATGTTGTCAAATATTACCGCCGAGATGTTAGGTTGGGTTAGGTTAGGTTATATTACGTTATTGATATATATAAAGGTCCCACGGAAACGTAGAGGCCAACTCTACAGGAATGTTTTCAAATATTACCGCCGAGATGATAGGTTGGCTTAGGTTAGGTTATATTACGTTATTGATGTATATGAAGGTCCCGCGGAGACGTAGAGGCCAACTCGCCAGGAATGTTGTCAAATATTACCGCCGAGATGTTAGGTTGGGTTAGGTTAGGTTATATTACGCTATTGATGTATATAAAAGTCCCACGGAGACGTAGAGGCCAACTCGACAGGAATGTTGTCAAATAATAGCGCCGAAATCTTAGGTTGGGTTAGGTTAGGTTATATTACGTTATTGATGTATACAAAATTCCCACGGAGACGTAGAGGCCAACTCACCAGGAATGTTGTCAAATATTACCGCCGAGATGATAGGTTGGGTTAGGTTAGGTTATATTACGTTATTGATGTATATAAAGGTCCCACGGAAACATAGAGTCCAACAAGCCAGGAATGTTGTCAAATATTACTGCCGAGATGTTACGTTGGGGTATTTTAGGTTAAATTACGTTATTGATGTATATAAAAGTCCCACGGAGACGTAGAGGCCAACTCGCCAGGAATGTTGTAAAATATTACCGCCGAGATGTTACGTTGGGTTAAGCTAGGTTAAATTACGTTATTGATGTGTATAAATGTCCCACGGAGACGTAGAGGCCAACTAGCCAGGAATATTGTCATATAATAGCGCCGAAAGGGTAGGTTGGGTTATGTAAGGTTATATTACGTTATTGATGTATATGTAGGTCCCACGGAGACGTAGAGGCCAACTCGCCAGGAATGTTGTCAAATATTACCGCCGAGATGATAGGTTGGGTTAGGTTAGGTTATATTACGTTACTGATGTATATGAAGGCCCCACGGAGACGTAGAGGCCAATTCGACAGGAATGTTGTCAAATATTACCGCCGAGAGGTTAGGTTGGGTTAGGTTAGGTTATATTACGTTATTGATGTATACAAAATTCCCACTGATACGTAGAGGCCAACTCGCCAGGAATGTTGTCAAATATTACCGCCGAGATGTTACGTTGGTTTGGGTTAGGATAAATTACGTTATTGATGTATATGAAGGTCCCACGGAGAGGTAGACGCCAACTCGCCAGGAATGTTGTCAAATATTACCGCCGAGATGTTAGGTTGGGTTAGGTTAGGTTATATTACGTTATTGATGTATATAAATGTCCCACGGAAACATAGAGGCCAACAAGCCAGGAATGTTGTCAAATATTACAGCCGAGATGTTACGTTGGGGTATTTTAGGTTAAATTACGTTATTGATGTATATAAAAGTCCCATGGAGACGTAGAGGCCAACTCGCCAGGAATGTTGTAAAATATTACCGCCGAGATGTTAAGTTGGGTTAAGCTAGGTTAAATTACGTTATTGATGTATATAAATGTCCCACGGAGACGTAGAGGCCAACTAGCCAGGAATATTGTCATATAATAGCTCCGAGTAGTTAGGTTGGGTTATATTAGGTTATATTACGTTATTGATGTATATGAAGGTCCCACGGAGAGGTAGAGGCCAACTCGCCAGGAATGTTGTCAAATATTAGCGCCGAGATGTTAGGTTGGGTTAGGTTAGGTAATATTACGTTATTGATGTATATGAAGGTCCCACGGTGACGTAGAGGCCAACTCGCCAGGAATGTTGTCAAATATTACCGCCGATGTATTAGGTTGGGTTAGGTTAGGTTATATTACGTTATTGATGTATATGAAGGGCCCACGGAGACGTAGAGGCCAACTCGCCAGGAATATTGTCATTTAATAGCGCCGAGTGGTTAGGTTGGGTTATATTAGGTTATATTACGTTATTGATGGATATGAAGGTGTCACGGAGACGTAGAGGCCAACTCGCCAGGAATGTTGTCAAATATTACCGCCGAGTGGTTAGGTTGGGTTATATTAGGTTATATTACGTTATTGATGGATATGAAGGTGTCACGGAGACGTAGAGGCCATCTCGCCTGGAATGTTGTCAAATATTACCGCCGAGATGTTAGGTTGGGTTAGGTTAGGTTATATTACGTTATTGATATATATAAAGGTCCCATGGAAACGTAGAGGCCAACTCGACAGGAATGTTTTCAAATATTACCGCCGAGATGATAGGTTGGCTTAGGTTAGGTTATATTACGTTATTGATGTATATGAAGGTCCCGCGGAGACGTAGAGGCCAACTCGCCAGGAATGTTGTCAAATATTACCGCCGAGATGTTAGGTTGGGTTAGGTTAGGTTATATTACGCTATTGATGTATATAAAAGTCCCACGGAGACGTAGAGGCCAACTCGACAGGAATGTTGTCAAATAATAGCGCCGAAATCTTAGGTTGGGTTAGGTTAGGTTATATTACGTTATTGATGTATATGAAGTTCCACGGAGACGTAGAGGATTACTCGCCAGGAATGTTGTCCAATATTAGTGCCGAGAAGTTGGGTTGGGTTAGGTTAGGTTATATTACGTTATTGATGTATATAAATGCCCCACAGAGACGTAGATGCCAACTCGCCAGGAATGTTGTCAAATAATAACGCCGGGAGGTTAGGTCGGGTTATATAAGGTTATATTACGTTATTGATGTATATAAAGGCCCCACGGAGACGTAGATGCCAACCCGCCGGGAATGTTGTCAAATAATAACGCCGAAAGTTTAGGTTGGGTTATGTAAGGTTATATTACGTTATTGATGTATATGAAGGTCCCACGGAGACGTAGAGGCCAACTCGCCAGGAATGTTGTCAAATATTGCCGCCGAGATGTTAGGTTGGGTTAGGTTAGGTTATATTACGTTATTGATGTATATAAAGGTCCCACGGAAACATAGAGTCCAACAAGCCAGGAATGTTGTCAAATATTACCGCCGAGATGTTACGTTGGGTTAAGCTAGGTTAAATTACGTTATTGATGTATATAAATGTCCCACGGAGACGTAGAGGCCAACTAGCCAGGAATATTGTCATATAATAGCTCCGAGTGGTTAGGTTGGGTTATATTAGGTTATATTACGTTATTGATGTATATGAAGGTCCCACGGAGATGTAGAGGCCAACTCGCCAGGAATGTTGTCAAATATTAGCGCCGAGATGTTAAGTTGGGTTAGGTTAGGTAATATTACGTTATTGATGTATATGAAGGTCCCACGGTGACGTAGAGGCCAACTCGCCAGGAATGTTGTCAAATATTACCGCCGATGTATTAGGTTGGGTTAGGTTAGGTTATATTACGTTATTGATGTATATGAAGGGCCCACGGAGACGTAGAGGCCAACTCGCCAGGAATATTGTCATATAATAGCGCCGAGTGGTTAGGTTGGGTTATATTAGGTTATATTACGTTATTGATGGATATGAAGGTGTCACGGAGACGTAGAGGCCAACTCGCCAGGAATGTTGTCAAATATTACCGCCGAGATGTTAGGTTGGGTTAGGTTAGGTTATATTACGTTATTGATGTATATAAATGTCCCACGGAAACATAGAGGCCAACAAGCCAGGAATGTTGTCAAATATTACAGCCGAGATGTTACGTTGGGGTATTTTAGGTTAAATTACGTTATTGATGTATATAAAAGTCCCATGGAGACGTAGAGGCCAACTCGCCAGGAATGTTGTAAAATATTACCGCCGAGATGTTACGTTGGGTTAAGCTAGGTTAAATTACGTTATTGATGTATATAAAGGTCCCACGGAGACGTAGAGGCCAACTCGACAGGAATGTTGTCAAATAATAGCGCCGAAATCTTAGGTTGGGTTAGGTTAGGTTATATTACGTTATTGATGTATATGAAGTTCCACGGAGACGTAGAGGCTAATTCTCCAGGAATGTTGTCAAATATTAGTGCCGAGAAGTTGGGTTGGGTTAGGTTAGGTTATATTACGTTATTGATGTATATGAAGGCCCCACGGAGACGTAGATGCCAACTCGCCAGGAATGTTGTCAAATATTGCCGCCGAGATGTTAGGTTGTGTTAGGTTAGGTTATATTACGTTATTGATGTATATAAAGGTCCCAAGGAAACATAGAGGCCAACAAGCCAGGAATGTTGTCAAGTATTACAGCCGAGATGTTACGTTGGGGTATTTTAGGTTAAATTACGTTATTGATGTATATAAAAGTCCCACGGAGACGTAGAGGCCAACTCGCCTGGAATGTTGTCAAATATTACCGCCGAGATGTTAGGTTGGCTTAGGTTAGGTTATATTACGTTATTGATGTATATGAAGGTCCCGCGGAGACGTAGAGGCCAACTCGCCAGGAATGTTGTCAAATATTACCGCCGAGATGTTAGGTTGGGTTAGGTTAGGTTATATTACGCTATTGATGTATATAAAAGTCCAACGGAGACGTAGAGGCCAACTCGCCAGGAATATTGTCATATAATAGCGCCGAGTGGTTAGGTTGGGTTATATTAGGTTATATTACGTTATTGATGGATATGAAGGTGTCACGGAGACGTAGAGGCCAACTCGACAGGAATGTTGTCAAATAATAGCGCCGAAATCTTAGGTTGGGTTAGGTTAGGTTATATTACGTTATTGATGTATACAAAATTCCCACGGAGACGTAGAGGCCAACTCACCAGGAATGTTGTCAAATATTACCGCCGAGATGATAGGTTGGGTTAGGTTAGGTTATATTACGTTATTGATGTATATAAAGGTCCCACGGAAACATAGAGTCCAACAAGCCAGGAATGTTGTCAAATATTACCGCCGAGATGTTACGTTGGTTTGGGTTAGGATAAATTACGTTATTGATGTATATGAAGGTCCCACGGAGAGGTAGACGCCAACTCGCCAGGAATGTTGTCAAATATTACCGCCGAGATGTTAGGTTGGGTTAGGTTAGGTTATATTACGTTATTGATGTATATAAATGTCCCACGGAAACATAGAGGCCAACAAGCCAGGAATGTTGTCAAATATTACAGCCGAGATGTTACGTTGGGGTATTTTAGGTTAAATTACGTTATTGATGTATATAAAAGTCCCATGGAGACGTAGAGGCCAACTCGCCAGGAATGTTGTAAAATATTACCGCCGAGATGTTACGTTGGGTTAAGCTAGGTTAAATTACGTTATTGATGTATATAAATGTCCCACGGAGACGTAGAGGCCAACTAGCCAGGAATATTGTCATATAATAGCTCCGAGTAGTTAGGTTGGGTTATATTAGGTTATATTACGTTATTGATGTATATAAATGTCCCACGGAGACGTAGAGGCCAACTAGCCAGGAATATTGTCATATAATAGCTCCGAGTAGTTAGGTTGGGTTATATTAGGTTATATTACGTTATTGATGTATATGAAGGTCCCACGGAGAGGTAGAGGCCAACTCGCCAGGAATGTTGTCAAATATTAGCGCCGAGATGTTAGGTTGGGTTAGGTTAGGTAATATTACGTTATTGATGTATATAAAAGTCCCACGTAGACGTAGAGGCCAACTCGCCAGGAATATTGTCATATAATAGCGCCGAGTGGTTAGGTTGGGTTATATTAGGTTATATTACGTTATTGATGGATATGAAGGTGTCACGGAGACGTAGAGGCCAACTCGCCAGGAATGTTGTCAAATATTACCGCCGAGATGTTAGGTTGGGTTAGGTTAGGTTATATTACGTTACGGATATATATAAAGGTCCCACGGAAACGTAGAGGCCAACTCGCCTGGAATGTTGTCAAATATTACCGCTGAGATGTTAGGTTGGGTTAGGTTAGGTTAAATTACGTTATTGATGTATATAAAGGTCCCACGGAGACGTAGAGGCCAAATCGCCAGGAATGTTGTCAAATATTACCGCCGAGATGTTACGTTGGTTTGGGTTAGGTTAAATTACGTTATTGATGTATATGAAGGTCCCACGGAGAGGTAGACGCCAACTCGCCAGGAATGTTGTCAAATATTACCGCCGAGATGTTAGGTTGGGTTAGGTTAGGTTATATTACGTTATTGATGTATATAAATGTCCCACGGAAACATAGAGGCCAACAAGCCAGGAATGTTGTCAAATATTACAGCCGAGATGTTACGTTGGGGTATTTTAGGTTAAATTACGTTATTGATGTATATAAAAGTCCCATGGAGACGTAGAGGCCAACTCGCCAGGAATGTTGTAAAATATTACCGCCGAGATGTTACGTTGGGTTAAGCTAGGTTAAATTACGTTATTGATGTATATAAATGCCCCACAGAGACGTAGATGCCAACTCGCCAGGAATGTTGTCAAATAATAACGCCGAGAGGTTAGGTCGGGTTATATAAGGTTATATTACGTTATTGATGTATATAAAGGCCCCACGGAGACATAGATGCCAACCCGCCGGGAATGTTGTCAAATAATAACGCCGAAAGTTTAGGTTGGGTTATGTAAGGTTATATTACGTTATTGATGTATATGAAGGTCCCACGGAGACGTAGAGGCCAACTCGCCAGGAATGTTGTCAAATATTGCCGCCGAGATGTTAGGTTGGGTTAGGTTAGGTTATATTACGTTATTGATGTATATAAAGGTCCCACGGAAACGTAGAGGCCAACAAGCCAGGAATGTTGTCAAGTATTACAGCCGAGATGTTACGTTGGGGTATTTTAGGTTAAATTACGTTATTGATGTATATAAAAGTCCCACGGAGACGTAGAGGCCAACTCGCAAGGAATGTTGTCAAATATTACCGCCGAGATGTTAGGTTGGGTTAGGTTAGGTTATATTACGTTAGTGATGTATATAAAGGTCCTACGGAAACATAGAGTCCAACAAGCCAGGAATGTTGTCAAATATTACAGCCGAGATGTTACGTTGTGGTATTTTAGGTTAAATTACGTTATTGATGTATATAAAAGTCCCACGGAGACGTAGAGACCAACTCGCCAGGAGTGTTGTAAAATATTACCGCCGAGATGTTAGGTTGGGTTAGGTTAGGTTATATTACGTTACTGATATATATAAAGGTCCCACGGAAACGTAGAGGCCAACTCGCCTGGAATGTTGTCAAATATTACCGCCGAGATGTTAGGTTGGGTTAAGCTAGGTTAAATTACGTTATTGATGTATATAAAAGTCCAACGGAGACGTAGAGGCCAACTCGCCAGGAATATTGTCATATAATAGCGCCGAGTGGTTAGGTTGGGTTATATTAGGTTATATTACGTTATTGATGGATATGAAGGTGTCACGGAGACGTAGAGGCCAACTCGCCAGGAATGTTGTCAAATATTACCGCCGAGATGTTAGGTTGGGTTAGGTTAGGTTATATTACGTTACTGATATATATAAAGGTCCCACGGAAACGTAGAGGCCAACTCGCCTGGAATGTTGTCAAATATTACCGCCGAGATGTTAGGTTGGGTTAGGTTAGGTTAAATTACGTTATTGATGTATATAAAGGTCCCACGGAGACGTAGAGGCCAAATCGCCAGGAATGTTGTCAAATATTACCGCCGAGATGTTACGTTGGTTTGGGTTAGGTTAAATTACGTTATTGATGTATATGAAGGTCCCACGGAGAGGTAGGCGCCAAGACGCCAGGAATGTTGTCAAATATTACCGCCGAGATGTTAGGTTGGGTTAGGTTAGGTTATATTACGTTATTGATGTATATAAATGTCCCACGGAAACATAGAGGCCAACAAGCCAGGAATGTTGTCAAATATTACAGCCGAGATGTTACGTTGGGGTATTTTAGGTTAAATTACGTTATTGATGTATATAAAAGTCCCATGGAGACGTAGAGGCCAACTCGCCAGGAATGTTGTAAAATATTACCGCCGAGATGTTACGTTGGGTTAAGCTAGGTTAAATTACGTTATTGATGTATATAAATGTCCCACGGAGACGTAGAGGCCAACTAGCCAGGAATATTGTCATATAATAGCTCCGAGTGGTTAGGTTGGGTTATATTAGGTTATATTACGTTATTGATGTATATGAAGGTCCCACGGAGAGGTAGAGGCCAACTCGCCAGGAATGTTGTCAAATATTAGCGCCGAGATGTTAGGTTGGGTTAGGTTAGGTAATATTACGTTATTGATGTATATGAAGGTCCCACGGTGACGTAGAGGCCAACTCGCCAGGAATGTTGTCAAATATTACCGCCGATGTATTAGGTTGGGTTAGGTTAGGTTATATTACGTTATTGATGTATATGAAGGGCCCACGGAGACGTAGAGGCCAACTCGCCAGGAATATTGTCATATAATAGCGCCGAGTGGTTAGGTTGGGTTATATTAGTTTATATTACGTTATTGATGGATATGAAGGTGTCACGGAGACGTAGAGGCCAACTCGCCAGGAATGTTGTCTAATATTACCGCCGAGATGTTAGGTTGGGTTAGGTTAGGTTATATTACGTTATTGATGTATATAAAGGTCCCACGGAGACGTAGAGGCCAACTCGACAGGAATGTTGTCAAATAATAGCGCCGAAATCTTAGGTTGGGTTAGGTTAGGTTATATTACGTTATTGATGTATATGAAGTTCCACGGAGACGTAGAGGCTAACTCGCCAGGAATGTTGTCAAATATTAGTGCCGAGAAGTTGGGTTGGGTTAGGTTAGGTTATATTTCGTTATTGATGTATATGAAGGCCCCACGGAGACGTAGAGGCCAACTCGCCAGGAATGTTGTCAAATATTGCCGCCGAGATGTTAGGTTGTGTTAGGTTAGGTTATATTACGTTATTGATGTATATAAAGGTCCCACGGAAACATAGAGGCCAACAAGCCAGGAATGTTGTCAAGTATTACAGCCGAGATGTTACGTTGGGGTATTTTAGGTTAAATTACGTTATTGATGTATATAAAAGTCCCACGGAGACGTAGAGGCCAACTCGCCTGGAATGTTGTCAAATATGACCGCCGAGATGTTAGGTTGGGTTAGGTTAGGTTATATTACGTTATTGATATATATAAAGGTCCCACGGAAACGTAGAGGCCAACTCGACAGGAATGTTTTCAAATATTACCGCCGAGATGATAGGTTGGCTTAGGTTAGGTTATATTACGTTATTGATGTATATGAAGGTCCCGCGGAGACGTAGAGGCCAACTCGCCAGGAATGTTGTCAAATATTACCGCCGAGATGTTAGGTTGGGTTAGGTTAGGTTATATTACGCTATTGATGTATATAAAAGTCCCACGGAGACGTAGAGGCCAACTCGACAGGAATGTTGTCAAATAATAGCGCCGAAATCTTAGGTTGGGTTAGGTTAGGTTATACTACGTTATTGATGTATATGAAGTTCCACGGAGACGTAGAGGCTAACTCGCCAGGAATGTTGTCAAATATTAGTGCCGAGAAGTTGGGTTGGGTTAGGTTAGGTTATATTACGTTATTGATGTATATAAAAGCCCCACAGAGACGTAGATGCCAACTCGCCAGGAATGTTGTCAAATAATAACGCCGAGAGGTTAGGTCGGGTTATATAAGGTTATATTACGTTATTGATGTATATAAAGGCCCCACGGAGACGTAGATGCCAACCCGCCAGGAATGTTGTCAAATAATAACGCCGAAAGGTTAGGTTGGGTTATGTAAGGTTATATTACGTTATTGATGTATATGAAGGTCCCACGGAGACGTAGAGGCCAACTCGCCAGGAATGTTGTCAAATATTGCCGCCGAGATGTTAGGTTGGGTTAGGTTAGGTTATATTACGTTATTGATGTATATAAAGGTCCCACGGAAACGTAGAGGCCAACAAGCCAGGAATGTTGTCAAGTATTACAGCCGAGATGTTACGTTGGGGTATTTTAGGTTAAATTACGTTATTGATGTATATAAAAGTCCCACGGAGACGTAGAGGCCAACTCGCCTGGAATGTTGTCAAATATTACCGCCGAGATGTTAGGTTGGGTTAGGTTAGGTTATCTTACGTTATTGATATATATAAAGGTCCCACGGAAACGTAGAGGCCAACTCGACAGGAATGTTTTCAAATATTACCGCCGAGATGATAGGTTGGCTTAGGTTAGGTTATATTACGTTATTGATGTATATGAAGGTCCCACGGAGACGTAGAGGCCAACTCGCAAGGAATGTTGTCAAATATTACCGCCGAGATGTTAGGTTGGGTTAGGTTAGGTTATATTACGTTAGTGATGTATATAAAGGTCCCACGGAAACATAGAGTCCAACAAGCCAGGAATGTTGTCAAATATTACAGCCGAGATGTTACGTTGGGGTATTTTAGGTTAAATTACGTTATTGATATATATAAAAGTCCCACGGAGACGTAGAGGCCAACTCGCCAGGAATGTTGTAAAATATTACCGCCGAGATGTTACCTTGGGTTAAGCTAGGTTAAATTACGTTATTGATGTATATAAAAGTCCTACGGAGACGTAGAGGCCAACTCGCCAGGAATATTGTCATATAATAGCGCCGAGTGGTTAGGTTGGGTTATATTAGGTTATATTACGTTATTGATGGATATGAAGGTGTCACGGAGACGTAGAGGCCAACTCGCCAGGAATGTTGTCAAATATTACCGCCGAGATGTTAGGTTGGGTTAGGTTAGGTTATATTACGTTATTGATGTATATGAAGGTCCCACGGAGAGGTAGACGCCAACTCGCCAGGAATGTTGTCAAATATTACCGCCGAGATGTTAGGTTGGGTTAGGTTAGGTTATATTACGTTATTGATGTATATAAATGTCCCACGGAAACGTAGAGGCCAAATCGCCAGGAATGTTGTCAAATATTACCGCCGAGATGTTACGTTGGTTTGGGTTAGGTTAAATTACGTTATTGATGTATATGAAGGTCCCACGTAGAGGTAGACGCCAAGACGCCAGGAATGTTGTCAAATATTACCGCCGAGATGTTAGGTTGGGTTAGGTTAGGTTATATTACGTTATTGATGTATATAAATGTCCCACGGAAACATAGAGGCCAACAAGCCAGGAATGTTGTCAAATATTACAGCCGAGATGTTACGTTGGGGTATTTTAGGTTAAATTACGTTATTGATGTATATAAAAGTCCCATGGAGACGTAGAGGCCAACTCGCCAGGAATGTTGTAAAATATTACCGCCGAGATGTTACGTTGGGTTAAGCTAGGTTAAATTACGTTATTGATGTATATAAATGTCCCACGGAGACGTAGAGGCCAACTAGCCAGGAATATTGTCATATAATAGCTCCGAGTGGTTAGGTTGGGTTATATTAGGTTATATTACGTTATTGATGTATATGAAGGTCCCACGGAGAGGTAGAGGCCAACTCGCCAGGAATGTTGTCAAATATTAGCGCCGAGATGTTAGGTTGGGTTAGGTTAGGGAATATTACGTTATAGATGTATATGAAGGTCCCACGGTGACGTAGAGGCCAACTCGCCAGGAATGTTGTCAAATATTACCGCCGATGTATTAGGTTGGGTTAGGTTAGGTTATATTACGTTATTGATGTATATGAAGGGCCCACGGAGACGTAGAGGCCAACTCGCCAGGAATATTGTCATATAATAGCGCCGAGTGGTTAGGTTGGGTTATATTAGTTTATATTACGTTATTGATGGATATGAAGGTGTCACGGAGACGTAGAGGCCAACTCGCCAGGAATGTTGTCAAATATTACCGCCGAGATGTTAGGTTGGGTTAGGTTAGGTTATATTACGTTATTGATGTATATAAAGGTCCCACGGAGACGTAGAGGCCAACTCGACAGGAATGTTGTCAAATAATAGCGCCGAAATCTTAGGTTGGGTTAGGTTAGGTTATATTACGTTATTGATGTATATGAAGTTCCACGGAGACGTAGAGGCTAACTCGCCAGGAATGTTGTCAAATATTAGTGCCGAGAAGTTGGGTTGGGTTAGGTCAGGTTATATTACGTTATTGATGTATATGAAGGCCCCACGGAGACGTAGAGGCCAACTCGCCAGGAATGTTGTCAAATATTGCCGCCGAGATGTTAGGTTGTGTTAGGTTAGGTTATATTACGTTATTGATGTATATAAAGGTCCCACGGAAACATAGAGGCCAACAAGCCAGGACTGTTGTCAAGTATTACAGCCGAGATGTTACGTTGGGGTATTTTAGGTTAAATTACGTTATTGATGTATATAAAAGTCCCACGGAGACGTAGAGGCCAACTCGCCTGGAATGTTGTCAAATATGACCGCCGAGATGTTAGGTTGGGTTAGGTTAGGTTATCTTACGTTATTGATATATATAAAGGTCCCACGGAAACGTAGAGGCCAACTCGACAGGAATGTTTTCAAATATTACCGCCGAGATGATAGGTTGGCTTAGGTTAGGTTATATTACGTTATTGATGTATATGAAGGTCCCACGGAGACGTAGAGGCCAACTCGCAAGGAATGTTGTCAAATATTACCGCCGAGATGTTAGGTTGGGTTAGGTTAGGTTATATTACGTTAGTGATGTATATAAAGGTCCCACGGAAACATAGAGTCCAACAAGCCAGGAATGTTGTCAAATATTACAGCCGAGATGTTACGTTGGGGTATTTTAGGTTAAATTACGTTATTGATATATATAAAAGTCCCACGGAGACGTAGAGGCCAACTCGCCAGGAATGTTGTAAAATATTACCGCCGAGATGTTACCTTGGGTTAAGCTAGGTTAAATTACGTTATTGATGTATATAAAAGTCCTAGGGAGACGTAGAGGCCAACTCGCCAGGAATATTGTCATATAATAGCGCCGAGTGGTTAGGTTGGGTTATATTAGGTTATATTACGTTATTGATGGATATGAAGGTGTCACGGAGACGTAGAGGCCAACTCGCCAGGAATGTTGTCAAATATTACCGCCGAGATGTTAGGTTGGGTTAGGTTAGGTTATATTACGTTACTGATATATATAAAGGTCCCACGGAAACGTAGAGGCCAACTCGCCTGGAATGTTGTCAAATCTTACCGCCGAGATTTTAGGTTGGGTTAGGTTAGGTTAAATTACGTTATTGATGTATATAAAGGTCCCACGGAGACGTAGAGGCCAAATCGCCAGGAATTTGTAAAATATTAATACCGAGATATTAGGTTGGGTTAGGTTAGGTTATATTACGCTATTGATGTATATAAAAGTCCCACGGAGACGTAGAGGCCAACTCGACAGGAATGTTGTCAAATAATAGCGCCGAAATCTTAGGTTGGGTTAGGTTAGGTTATATTACGTTATTGATGTATATGAAGTTCCACGGAGACGTAGAGGCTAACTCGCCAGGAATGTTGTCAAATATTAGTGCCGAGAAGTTGGGTTGGGTTAGGTTAGGTTATATTACGTTATTGATGTATATAAAAGCCCCACGGAGACGTAGATGCCAACTCGCCAGGAATGTTGTCAAGTAATAGCGCCGAGAGGTTAGGTTGGGTTATATAAGGTTATATTACGTTATTGATGTATATAAAGGCCCCACGGAGACATAGAGGCCAACAAGCCAGGAATGTTGTCAAGTATTACAGCCGAGATGTTACGTTGGGTTATTTTAGGTTAAATTACGTTATTGATGTATATAAAAGTCCCACGGAGACGTAGAGGCCAACTCGCCTGGAATGTTGTCAAATATTACCGCCGAGATGTTAGGTTGGGTTAGGTTAGGTTATCTTACGTTATTGATATATATAAAGGTCCCACGGAAACGTAGAGGCCAACTCGACAGGAATGTTTTCAAATATTACCGCCGAGATGATAGGTTGGCTTAGGTTAGGTTATATTACGTTATTGATGTATATGAAGGTCCCACGGAGACGTAGAGGCCAACTCGCAAGGAATGTTGTCAAATATTACCGCCGAGATGTTAGGTTGGGTTAGGTTAGGTTATATTACGTTAGTGATGTATATAAAGGTCCCACGGAAACATAGAGTCCAACAAGCCAGGAATGTTGTCAAATATTACAGCCGAGGTGATAGGTTGGGTTAGGTTAGGTTATATTACGTTATTGATGTATATAAAGGTCCCACGGAAACATAGAGTCCAACAAGCCAGGAATGTTGTCAAATATTACAGCCGAGATGTTACGTTGGGCTATTTTAGGTTAAATTACGTTATTGATGTATATAAAAGTCCCACGGAGACGTAGAGGCCAAATCGCCAGGAATGTTGTCAAATATTACCGCCGAGATGTTACGTTGGTTTGGGTTAGGTTAAATTACGTTATTGATGTATATGAAGGTCCCACGGAGAGGTAGACGCCAAGACGCCAGGAATGTTGTCAAATATTGCCGCCGAGATGTTAGGTTGTGTTAGGTTAGGTTATATTACGTTATTGATGTATATAATGGTCCCACGGAAACATAGAGGCCAACAAGCCAGGACTGTTGTCAAGTATTACAGCCGAGATGTTACGTTGGGGTATTTTAGGTTAAATTACGTTATTGATGTATATAAAAGTCCCACGGAGACGTAGAGGCCAACTCGCCTGGAATGTTGTCAAATATGACCGCCGAGATGTTAGGTTGGGTTAGGTTAGGTTATATTACGTTATTGATATATATAAAGGTCCCACGGAAACGTAGAGGCCAACTCGACAGGAATGTTTTCAAATATTACCGCCGAGATGATAGGTTGGCTTAGGTTAGGTTATATTACGTTATTGATGTATATGAAGGTCCCGCGGAGACGTAGAGGCCAACTCGCCAGGAATGTTGTCAAATATTACCGCCGAGATGTTAGGTTGGGTTAGGTTAGGTTTTATTACGCTATTGATGTATATAAAAGTCCCACGGAGACGTAGAGGCCAACTCGACAGGAATGTTGTCAAATAATAGCGCCGAAATCTTAGGTTGGGTTAGGTTAGGTTATATTACGTTATTGATGTATATGAAGTTCCACGGAGACGTAGAGGCTAACTCGCCAGGAATGTTGTCAAATATTAGTGCCGAGAAGTTGGGTTGGGTTAGGTTAGGTTATATTACGTTATTGGTGTATATAAAAGCCCCACAGAGACGTAGATGCCAACTCGCCAGGAATGTTGTCAAATAATAACGCCGAGTGGTTAGGTCGGGTTATATAAGGTTATATTACGTTATTGATGTATATAAAGGCCCCACGGAGACGTAGATGCCAACCCGCCAGGAATGTTGTCAAATAATAACGCCGAAAGGTTAGGTTGGGTTATGTAAGGTTATATTACGTTATTGATGTATATGAAGGTCCCACGGAGACGTAGAGGCCAACTCGCCAGGAATGTTGTCAAATATTGCCGCCGAGATGTTAGGTTGTGTTAGGTTAGGTTATATTACGTTATTGATGTATATAATGGTCCCACGGAAACATAGAGGCCAACAAGCCAGGACTGTTGTCAAGTATTACAGCCGAGATGTTACGTTGGGGTATTTTAGGTTAAATTACGTTATTGATGTATATAAAAGTCCCACGGAGACGTAGAGGCCAACTCGCCTGGAATGTTGTCAAATATGACCGCCGAGATGTTAGGTTGGGTTAGGTTAGGTTATATTACGTTATTGATATATATAAAGGTCCCACGGAAACGTAGAGGCCAACTCGACAGGAATGTTTTCAAATATTACCGCCGAGATGATAGGTTGGCTTAGGTTAGGTTATATTACGTTATTGATGTATATGAAGGTCCCGCGGAGACGTAGAGGCCAACTCGCCAGGAATGTTGTCAAATATTACCGCCGAGATGTTAGGTTGGGTTAGGTTAGGTTTTATTACGCTATTGATGTATATAAAAGTCCCACGGAGACGTAGAGGCCAACTCGACAGGAATGTTGTCAAATAATAGCGCCGAAATCTTAGGTTGGGTTAGGTTAGGTTATATTACGTTATTGATGTATATGAAGTTCCACGGAGACGTAGAGGCTAACTCGCCAGGAATGTTGTCAAATATTAGTGCCGAGAAGTTGGGTTGGGTTAGGTTAGGTTATATTACGTTATTGATGTATATAAAAGCCCCACAGAGACGTAGATGCCAACTCGCCAGGAATGTTGTCAAATAATAACGCCGAGTGGTTAGGTCGGGTTATATAAGGTTATATTACGTTATTGATGTATATAAAGGCCCCACGGAGACGTAGATGCCAACCCGCCAGGAATGTTGTCAAATAATAACGCCGAAAGGTTAGGTTGGGTTATGTAAGGTTATATTACGTTATTGATGTATATGAAGGTCCCACGGAGACGTAGAGGCCAACTCGCCAGGAATGTTGTCAAATATTGCCGCCGAGATGTTAGGTTGGGTTAGGTTAGGTTATATTACGTTATTGATGTATATAAAGGTCCCACGGAAACGTAGAGGCCAACAAGCCAGGAATGTTGTCAAGTATTACAGCCGAGATGTTACGTTGGGGTATTTTAGGTTAAATTACGTTATTGATGTATATAAAAGTCCCACGGAGACGTAGAGGCCAACTCGCCTGGAATGTTGTCAAATATGACCGCCGAGATGTTAGGTTGGGTTAGGTTAGGTTATATTACGTTATTGATATATATAAAGGTCCCACGGAAACGTAGAGGCCAACTCGACAGGAATGTTTTCAAATATTACCGCCGAGATGATAGGTTGGCTTAGGTTAGGTTATATTACGTTATTGATGTATATGAAGGTCCCGCGGAGACGTAGAGGCCAACTCGCCAGGAATGTTGTCAAATATTACCGCCGAGATGTTAGGTTGGGTTAGGTTAGGTTTTATTACGCTATTGATGTATATAAAAGTCCCACGGAGACGTAGAGGCCAACTCGACAGGAATGTTGTCAAATAATAGCGCCGAAATCTTAGGTTGGGTTAGGTTAGGTTATATTACGTTATTGATGTATATGAAGTTCCACGGAGACGTAGAGGCTAACTCGCCAGGAATGTTGTCAAATATTAGTGCCGAGAAGTTGGGTTGGGTTAGGTTAGGTTATATTACGTTATTGATGTATATAAAAGCCCCACAGAGACGTAGATGCCAACTCGCCAGGAATGTTGTCAAATAATAACGCCGAGTGGTTAGGTCGGGTTATATAAGGTTATATTACGTTATTGATGTATATAAAGGCCCCACGGAGACGTAGATGCCAACCCGCCAGGAATGTTGTCAAATAATAACGCCGAAAGGTTAGGTTGGGTTATGTAAGGTTATATTACGTTATTGATGTATATGAAGGTCCCACGGAGACGTAGAGGCCAACTCGCCAGGAATGTTGTCAAATATTGCCGCCGAGATGTTAGGTTGGGTTAGGTTAGGTTATATTACGTTATTGATGTATATAAAGGTCCCACGGAAACGTAGAGGCCAACAAGCCAGGAATGTTGTCAAGTATTACAGCCGAGATGTTACGTTGGGGTATTTTAGGTTAAATTACGTTATTGATGTATATAAAAGTCCCACGGAGACGTAGAGGCCAACTCGCCTGGAATGTTGTCAAATATTACCGCCGAGATGTTAGGTTGGGTTAGGTTAGGTTATCTTACGTTATTGATATATATAAAGGTCCCACGGAAACGTAGAGGCCAACTCGACAGGAATGTTTTCAAATATTACCGCCGAGATGATAGGTTGGCTTAGGTTAGGTTATATTACGTTATTGATGTATATGAAGGTCCCACGGAGACGTAGAGGCCAACTCGCAAGGAATGTTGTCAAATATTACCGCCGAGATGTTAGGTTGGGTTAGGTTAGGTTATATTACGTTAGTGATGTATATAAAGGTCCCACGGAAACATAGAGTCCAACAAGCCAGGAATGTTGTCAAATATTACAGCCGAGATGTTACGTTGGGGTATTTTAGGTTAAATTACGTTATTGATATATATAAAAGTCCCACGGAGACGTAGAGGCCAACTCGCCAGGAATGTTGTAAAATATTACCGCCGAGATGTTACCTTGGGTTAAGCTAGGTTAAATTACGTTATTGATGTATATAAAAGTCCTACGGAGACGTAGAGGCCAACTCGCCAGGAATATTGTCATATAATAGCGCCGAGTGGTTAGGTTGGGTTATATTAAGTTATATTACGTTATTGATGGATATGAAGGTGTCACGGAGACGTAGAGGCCAACTCGCCAGGAATGTTGTCAAATATTACCGCCGAGATGTTAGGTTGGGTTAGGTTAGGTTATATTACGTTACTGATATATATAAAGGTCCCACGGAAACGTAGAGGCCAACTCGCCTGGAATGTTGTCAAATATTACCGCCGAGATTTTAGGTTGGGTTAGGTTAGGTTAAATTACGTTATTGATGTATATAAAGGTCCCACGGAGACGTAGAGGCCAAATCGCCAGGAATTTGTAAAATATTAATACCGAGATATTAGGTTGGGTTAGGTTAGGTTATATTACGCTATTGATGTATATAAAAGTCCCACGGAGACGTAGAGGCCAACTCGACAGGAATGTTGTCAAATAATAGCGCCGAAATCTTAGGTTGGGTTAGGTTAGGTTATATTACGTTATTGATGTATATGAAGTTCCACGGAGACGTAGAGGCTAACTCGCCAGGAATGTTGTCAAATATTAGTGCCGAGAAGTTGGGTTGGGTTAGGTTAGGTTATATTACGTTATTGATGTATATAAAAGCCCCACGGAGACGTAGATGCCAACTCGCCAGGAATGTTGTCAAGTAATAGCGCCGAGAGGTTAGGTTGGGTTATATAAGGTTATATTACGTTATTGATGTATATAAAGGCCCCACGGAGACATAGAGGCCAACAAGCCAGGAATGTTGTCAAGTATTACAGCCGAGATGTTACGTTGGGTTATTTTAGGTTAAATTACGTTATTGATGTATATAAAAGTCCCACGGAGACGTAGAGGCCAACTCGCCTGGAATGTTGTCAAATATTACCGCCGAGATGTTAGGTTGGGTTAGGTTAGGTTATCTTACGTTATTGATATATATAAAGGTCCCACGGAAACGTAGAGGCCAACTCGACAGGAATGTTTTCAAATATTACCGCCGAGATGATAGGTTGGCTTAGGTTAGGTTATATTACGTTATTGATGTATATGAAGGTCCCACGGAGACGTAGAGGCCAACTCGCAAGGAATGTTGTCAAATATTACCGCCGAGATGTTAGGTTGGGTTAGGTTAGGTTATATTACGTTAGTGATGTATATAAAGGTCCCACGGAAACATAGAGTCCAACAAGCCAGGAATGTTGTCAAATATTACAGCCGAGATGTTACGTTGGGGTATTTTAGGTTAAATTACGTTATTGATGTATATAAAAGTCCCACGGAGACGTAGAGGCCAACAAGCCAGGAATGTTGTCACATGGCCGAGTGGTTAGGTCGGGTTATATTAGGTTATATTACGTTATTGATGGATATGAAGGTCTCACGGAGACGTAGAGGCCAACTCGCCAGGAATGTTGTCAAATATTACCGCCGAGGTGATAGGTTGGGTTAGGTTAGGTTATATTACGTTATTGATGTATATGAAGGCCCCACGGAGACGTAGATGCCAACTCGCCAGGAATGTTGTCAAATATTAGTGCCGAGATGATAGGTTGGGTTAGGTTAGGTTATATTACGTTATTGATGTATATGAAGGTCCCACGGAGACGTAGAGGCCAATTCGCCAGGAATGTTGTCAAATATTACCGCCGAGATGATAGGTTGGGTTTGGTTGGGTTATATCACGTTTTTGATGTATAGGAAGGCCCCACGGAGACGTAGAGGCCAACTCGCCAGGAATGTTGTCAAATATTACCACCGAGATATTAGGTTGGGTTAGGTTAGGTTATATTACATTATTGATGTATATAAAATTCCCGCGGAGACATAGAGGCCAACTCGCCAGGAATGTTGTCAGATATTAGTACCGAGAGGTTAGGTTGGGTTATATAAGGTTATATTACGTTATTGATGTATATAAAGGCCCCACGGAGACATAGAGGCCAACAAGCCAGGAATGTTGTCAAGTATTACAGCCGAGTTGTTACGTTGGGGTATTTTAGGTTAAATTACGTTATTGATGTATATAAAAGTCCCACGGAGACGTAGAGGCCAACTCGCCTGGAATGTTGTCAAATATTACCGCCGAGATGTTAGGTTGGGTTAGGTTAGGTTATCTTACGTTATTGATATATATAAAGGTCCCACGGAAACGTAGAGGCCAACTCGACAGGAATGTTTTCAAATATTACCGCCGAGATGATAGGTTGGCTTAGGTTAGGTTATATTACGTTATTGATGTATATGAAGGTCCCACGGAGACGTAGAGGCCAACTCGCAAGGAATGTTGTCAAATATTACCGCCGAGATGTTAGGTTGGGTTAGGTTAGGTTATATTACGTTAGTGATGTATATAAAGGTCCCACGGAAACATAGAGTCCAACAAGCCAGGAATGTTGTCAAATATTACAGCCGAGATGTTACGTTGGGGTATTTTAGGTTAAATTACGTTATTGATATATATAAAAGTCCCACGGAGACGTAGAGGCCAACTCGCCAGGAATGTTGTAAAATATTACCGCCGAGATGTTACCTTGGGTTAAGCTAGGTTAAATTACGTTATTGATGTATATAAAAGTCCTACGGAGACGTAGAGGCCAACTCGCCAGGAATATTGTCATATAATAGCGCCGAGTGGTTAGGTTGGGTTATATTAGGTTATATTACGTTATTGATGGATATGAAGGTGTCACGGAGACGTAGAGGCCAACTCGCCAGGAATGTTGTCAAATATTACCGCCGAGATGTTAGGTTGGGTTAGGTTAGGTTATATTACGTTACTGATATATATAAAGGTCCCACGGAAACGTAGAGGCCAACTCGCCTGGAATGTTGTCAAATATTACCGCCGAGATGTTAGGTTGGGTTAGGTTAGGTTAAATTACGTTATTGATGTATATAAAGGTCCCACGGAGACGTAGAGGCCAAATCGCCAGGAATTTGTAAAATATTAATACCGAGATATTAGGTTGGGTTAGGTTAGGTTATATTACGCTATTGATGTATATAAAAGTCCCACGGAGACGTAGAGGCCAACTCGACAGGAATGTTGTCAAATAATAGCGCCGAAATCTTAGGTTGGGTTAGGTTAGGTTATATTACGTTATTGATGTATATGAAGTTCCACGGAGACGTAGAGGCTAACTCGCCAGGAATGTTGTCAAATATTAGTGCCGAGAAGTTGGGTTGGGTTAGGTTAGGTTATATTACGTTATTGATGTATATAAAAGCCCCACGGAGACGTAGATGCCAACTCGCCAGGAATGTTGTCAAATAATAGCGCCGAGAGGTTAGGTTGGGTTATATAAGGTTATATTACGTTATTGATGTATATAAAGGCCCCACGGAGACATAGAGGCCAACAAGCCAGGAATGTTGTCAAGTATTACAGCCGAGATGTTACGTTGGGTTATTTTAGGTTAAATTACGTTATTGATGTATATAAAAGTCCCACGGAGACGTAGAGGCCAACTCGCCTGGAATGTTGTCAAATATTACCGCCGAGATGTTAGGTTGGGTTAGGTTAGGTTATCTTACGTTATTGATATATATAAAGGTCCCACGGAAACGTAGAGGCCAACTCGACAGGAATGTTTTCAAATATTACCGCCGAGATGATAGGTTGGCTTAGGTTAGGTTATATTACGTTATTGATGTATATGAAGGCACCAAGGAGACGTAGAGGCCAACTCGCAAGGAATGTTGTCAAATATTACCGCCGAGATGTTAGGTTGGGTTAGGTTAGGTTATATTACGTTAGTGATGTATATAAAGGTCCCACGGAAACATAGAGTCCAACAAGCCAGGAATGTTGTCAAATATTACAGCCGAGATGTTACGTTGGGGTATTTTAGGTTAAATTACGTTATTGATGTATATAAAAGTCCCACGGAGACGTAGAGGCCAACAAGCCAGGAATGTTGTCACATAGCCGAGTGGTTAGGTCGGGTTATATTAGGTTATATTACGTTATTGATGGATATGAAGGTCTCACGGAGACGTAGAGGCCAACTCGCCAGGAATGTTGTCAAATATTACCGCCGAGGTGATAGGTTGGGTTAGGTTAGGTTATATTACGTTATTGATGTATATGAAGGCCCCACGGAGACGTAGATGCCAACTCGCCAGGAATGTTGTCAAATATTAGTGCCGAGATGATAGGTTGGGTTAGGTTAGGTTATATTACGTTATTGATGTATATGAAGGTCCCACGGAGACGTAGAGGCCAATTCGCCAGGAATGTTGTCAAATATTACCGCCGAGATGATAGGTTGGGTTTGGTTGGGTTATATCACGTTTTTGATGTATAGGAAGGCCCCACGGAGACGTAGAGGCCAACTCGCCAGGAATGTTGTCAAATATTACCACCGAGATATTAGGTTGGGTTAGGTTAGGTTATATTACATTATTGATGTATATAAAATTCCCGCGGAGACATAGAGGCCAACTCGCCAGGAATGTTGTCAGATATTAGTACCGAGAGGTTAGGTTGGGTTATATAAGGTTATATTACGTTATTGATGTATATAAAGGCCCCACGGAGACATAGAGGCCAACAAGCCAGGAATGTTGTCAAGTATTACAGCCGAGATGTTACGTTGGGGTATTTTAGGTTAAATTACGTTATTGATGTATATAAAAGTCCCACGGAGACGTAGAGGCCAACTCGCCTGGAATGTTGTCAAATATTACCGCCGAGATGTTAGGTTGGGTTAGGTTAGGTTATATTACGTTATTGATATATATAAGGGTCCCACGGAAACGTAGAGGCCAACTCGCCAGGAATGTTGTCTAATATTACCGCCGAGATGTTACGTTGGGTTAGGTTAGGTTATATTACGTTATTGATGTATATAAAATTCCCACGGAGACGTAGAGGCCAACTCGCCAGGAATGTTGTCAAATATTAGTACCGAGATGTTAGGTTGGGTTAGGTCAGGTAATATTATGTTATTGATGTATATGAAGGTCCCACGGACACGTAGAGGCCAACTCGCCAGGAATGTTGTCAAATATTACCGCCGAGATGATAGGTTGGGCTAGGTTAGGTTATATTACGTTATTGATGTATATAAAGGTCCCACGGAAACATAGAGGCCAACAAGCCAGGAATGTTGTCAAATATTACCGCCGAGATGTTACGTTGGTTTAGGTTAGGTTAAATTACGTTATTGATGTATATGAAGGTCCCAAGGAGAGGTAGAGGCCAACTCGCCAGGAATGTTGTCAAGTATTACCGCCGAGATGTTAGGTTGGGTTAGGTTAGGTTATATTACGCTATTGGTGTATATAAAAGTCCCACGGTGACGTAGAGGCCAACTCGACAGGAATGTTGTCAAACATTAGTGCCGAAAGGTTGGGTTGGGTTAGGTTAGGTTGTATTATGTTATTGATGTATATAAAGGCCCCACGGAGACGTAGAAGCCAACCCGCCAGGAATGTTGGCAAATAATAGCGCCGAAAGGTTAGGTTGGGTTAGTTTAGGTTATATTACGTTATTGATATATGTGAAGGTCCCACGGAGACGTAGAGGCCAACTCGCTAGGAATGTTGTCACATAATAGCGCCGAGTGGTTAGGTCGGGTTATATTAGGTTATATTACGTTATTGATGTATATGAAGGCCCCACGGAGACGTAGAGGCCAACTCGCCAGGAATGTTGTCAAATATTACCGCCGAGATGATAGGTTGGGTTAGGTTAGGTTATATTACGTTATTGATTTATATAAAATTCCCACGGAGACGTAGAGGCCAACTCGACAGGAATGTTGTCAAATAATAGCGCCGAAAGGTTAGGTTGGGTTAGTTTAGGTTATATTACGTTATTGATATATGTGAAGGTCCCACGGTGACGTAGAGGCCAACTCGCCAGGAATGTTGTCACATAATAGCGCCGAGTGGTTAGGTCGGGTTATATTAGGTTATATTACGCTATTGATGGATATGAAGGTCTCACGGAGACGTAGAGGCCAACTCGCCAGGAATGTTGTCAAATATTACCGCCAAGATGATAGGTTGGGTTAGGTTAGGTTATATTACGTTATTGATATATGTAAAGGTCCCACGGAAACGTAGAGGCCAACTCGCCAGGAATATTGTCAAATATTAGTACCGAGATGTTAGGTTGGCTTAGGTTAGGTTATATTACGTTATTGATGTATGTCAAGGTCCCACGGAGACGTAGAGGCCAACTCGCCAGGAATGTTGTCAAATATTAGTACCGAGATGTTAGGTTGGGTTAGGTCAGGTAATATTATGTTATTGATGTATATGAAGGTCCCACGGACACGTAGAGGCCAACTCGCCAGGAATGTTGTCAAATATTACCGCCGAGATGATAGGTTGGGCTAGGTTAGGTTATATTACGTTATTGATGTATATAAAGGTCCCACGGAAACATAGAGGCCAACAAGCCAGGAATGTTGTCAAATATTACCGCCGAGATGTTACGTTGGTTTAGGTTAGGTTAAATTACGTTATTGATGTATATGAAGGTCCCAAGGAGAGGTAGAGGCCAACTCGCCAGGAATGTTGTCAAGTATTACCGCCGAGATGTTAGGTTGGGTTAGGTTAGGTTATATTACGCTATTGGTGTATATAAAAGTCCCACGGTGACGTAGAGGCCAACTCGACAGGAATGTTGTCAAACATTAGTGCCGAAAGGTTGGGTTGGGTTAGGTTAGGTTGTATTATGTTATTGATGTATATAAAGGCCCCACGGAGACGTAGAAGCCAACCCGCCAGGAATGTTGGCAAATAATAGCGCCGAAAGGTTAGGTTGGGTTAGTTTAGGTTATATTACGTTATTGATATATGTGAAGGTCCCACGGAGACGTAGAGGCCAACTCGCTAGGAATGTTGTCACATAATAGCGCCGAGTGGTTAGGTCGGGTTATATTAGGTTATATTACGTTATTGATGTATATGAAGGCCCCACGGAGACGTAGAGGCCAACTCGCCAGGAATGTTGTCAAATATTACCGCCGAGATGATAGGTTGGGTTAGGTTAGGTTATATTACGTTATTGATTTATATAAAATTCCCACGGAGACGTAGAGGCCAACTCGACAGGAATGTTGTCAAATAATAGCGCCGAAAGGTTAGGTTGGGTTAGTTTAGGTTATATTACGTTATTGATATATGTGAAGGTCCCACGGTGACGTAGAGGCCAACTCGCCAGGAATGTTGTCACATAATAGCGCCGAGTGGTTAGGTCGGGTTATATTAGGTTATATTACGCTATTGATGGATATGAAGGTCTCACGGAGACGTAGAGGCCAACTCGCCAGGAATGTTGTCAAATATTACCGCCAAGATGATAGGTTGGGTTAGGTTAGGTTATATTACGTTATTGATATATGTAAAGGTCCCACGGAAACGTAGAGGCCAACTCGCCAGGAATATTGTCAAATATTAGTACCGAGATGTTAGGTTGGCTTAGGTTAGGTTATATTACGTTATTGATGTATGTCAAGGTCCCACGGAGACGTAGAGGCTAACTCGCCAGGAATGTTGTCAAATATTACCGCCGAGATGTTAGGTTGGGTTAGGTTTGGTTATATTACGTTATTGATGTATATAAAGGTCCCACGGAAACATAGAGTCCAACAAGCCAGGAATGTTGTCAAATATTACAGCCGAGATGTTACGTTGGGGTATTTTAGGTTAAATTACGTTATTGATGTATATAAAAGTCCCACGGAGACGTAGAGGCCAACTCGCCAGGAATGTTGTAAAATATTACCGCCGAGATGTTACGTTGGGTTAAGCTAGGTTAAATTACGTTATTGATGTATATAAATGTCCCACGGAGACGTAGAGGCCAACTCGCCAGGAATATTGTCATATAATAGCGCCGAGTGGTTAGGTTGGGTTATATTAGGTTATATTACGTTATTGATGGATATGAAGGTGTCACGGAGACGTAGAGGCCAACTCGCCAGGAATGTTGTCAAATATTACCGCCGAGATGTTAGGTTGGGTTAGGTTAGGTTATATCACGTTACTGATATATATAAACGTCCCACGGAAACGTAGAGGCCAACTCGACAGGAATGTTTTCAAATATTGCCGCCAAGATGATAGGTTGGCTTAGGTTAGGTTATATTACGTTATTGATGTATATGAAGGTCACACGGAGACGTAGAGGCCAACTCGCCAGGAATGTTGTCAAATATTACCGCCGAGATGTTAGGTTGGGTTAGGTTAGGTTAAATTACGTTATTGATGTATATAAAGGTCCCACGGAGACGTAGAGGCCAACCCGCCAGGAATGTTGTCAAATATTACCGCCGAGATGTTACGTTGGTTTGGGTTAGGTTAAATTACGTTATTGATGTATATGAAGGTCCCACGGAGAGGTAGAGGCCAACTCGCCAGGAATGTTGTCAAATATTACCGCCGAGATGATAGGTTGGGTTAGGTTAGGTTATACTACGTTATTGATGTATATAAAGGTCCCACGGAAACATAGAGGCCAACAAGCCAGGAATGTTGTCAAGTATTACAGCCGAGATGTTACGTTGGGGTATTTTAGGTTAAATTACGTTATTGATGTATATAAAAGTCCCACGGTGACGTAGAGGCCAACTCGCCAGGAATATTGTCATATAATAGCGCCGAGTGGTTAGGTTGGGTTATATTAGGTTATATTACGTTATTGATGGATATGAAGGTGTCACGGAGACGTAGAGGCCAACTCGCCAGGAATGTTGTCAAACATTAGTGCCGAGAGGTTGGGTTGGCTTAGGTTAGGTTATATTACGTTATTGATGTATATGAAGGCCCCACGGAGACGTAGAGACCAACTCGCCAGGAATGTTGTGAAATATTACCGCCGAGATGTTAGGTTGGGTTAGGTTAGGTTATATTACGTTATTGATATATATGAAGGTCCCACGGAGACGTAGAGGCCAACTCGCTAGGAATGTTGTCACATAATAGCGCCGAGTGGTTAGGTCGGGTTATATTAGGTTATATTACGTTATTGATGTATATGAAGGCCCCACGGAGACGTAGAGGCCAACTCGCCAGGAATGTTGTCAAATATTACCGCCGAGATGATAGGTTGGGTTAGGTTAGGTTATATTACGTTATTGATGTATATAAAATTCCCACGGAGACGTAGAGGCCAACTCGCCAGGAATGTTGTCAAATATTACCGCCGAGGTGATAGGTTGGGTTAGGTTATGTTATATTACGTTATTGATGTATATGAAGGCCCCACGGAGACGTAGAGACCAACTCGCCAGGAATGTTGTGAAATATTACCGCCGAGATGTTAGGTTGGGTTAGGTTAGGTTATATTACGTTATTGATATATATGAAGGTCCCACGGAGACGTAGAGGCCAACTCGCCAGGAATGTTCTCACATAGCCGAGTGGTTAGGTCGGGTTATATTAGGTTATATTACGTTATTGATGGATGTGAAGGTCTCACGGAGACGTAGAGGCCAACTCGCCAGGAATGTTGTCAAATATTGCCGCCGAGATGATAGGTTGGCTTAGGTTAGGTTATATTACGTTATTGATGTATATGAAGGTCACACGGAGACGTAGAGGCCAACTCGCCAGGAATGTTGTCAAATATTACCGCCGAGATGTTAGGTTGGGTTAGGTTAGGTTAAATTACGTTATTGATGTATATAAAGGTCCCACGGAGACGTAGAGGCCAACCCGCCAGAAATGTTGTCAAATATTACCGCCGAGATGTTACGTTGGTTTGGGTTAGGTTAAATTACGTTATTGATGTGTATGAAGGTCCCACGGAGAGGTAGAGGCCAACTCGCCAGGAATGTTGTCAAATATTACCGCCGAGATGATGGGTTGGGTTAGGTTAGGTTATATTACGTTATTGATATATGTAAAGGTCCCACGGAAACGTAGAGGCCAACTCGCCAGGAATATTGTCAAATATTAGTACCGAGATGTTAGGTTGGCTTAGGTTAGGTTATATTACGTTATTGATGTATGTAAAGGTCCCACGGAAACGTAGAGGCCAACTCGCCAGGAATATTGTCAAATATTAGTACCGAGATGTTAGGTTGGCTTAGGTTAGGTTATATTACGTTATTGATGTATGTCAAGGTCCCACGGAGACGTAGAGGCTAACTCGCCAGGAATATTGTCATATAATAGCGCCGAGTGGTTAGGTTGGGTTATATTAGGTTATATTACGTTATTGATGGATATGAAGGTGTCACGGAGACGTAGAGGCCAACTCGCCAGGAATGTTGTCAAACATTAGTGCCGAGAGGTTGGGTTGGCTTAGGTTAGGTTGTATTATGTTATTGATGTATATAAAGGCCCCACGGAGACGTAGAGGCCAACCCGCCAGGAATGTTGGCAAATAATAGCGCCGAAAGGTTAGGTTGGGTTAGTTTAGGTTATATTACGTTATTGATATATGTGAAGGTCCCACGGAGACGTAGAGGCCAACTCGCTAGGAATGTTGTCAAATATTACCGCCGAGATGATAGGTTGGGTTAGGTTAGGTTATATTACGTTATTGATGTATATAAAATTCCCACGGAGACGTAGAGGCCAACTCGCCAGGAATGTTGTCAAATATTACCGCCGAGGTGATAGGTTGGGTTAGGTTATGTTATATTACGTTATTGATGTATATGAAGGCCCCACGGAGACGTAGAGACCAACTCGCCAGGAATGTTGTGAAATATTACCGCCGAGATGTTAGGTTGGGTTAGGTTAGGTTATATTACGTTATTGATATATATGAAGGTCCCACGGAGACGTAGAGGCCAACTCGCCAGGAATGTTCTCACATAGCCGAGTGGTTAGGTCGGGTTATATTAGGTTATATTACGTTATTGATGGATGTGAAGGTCTCACGGAGACGTAGAGGCCAACTCGCCAGGAATGTTGTCAAATATTGCCGCCGAGATGATAGGTTGGCTTAGGTTAGGTTATATTACGTTATTGATGTATATGAAGGTCACACGGAGACGTAGAGGCCAACTCGCCAGGAATGTTGTCAAATATTACCGCCGAGATGTTAGGTTGGGTTAGGTTAGGTTAAATTACGTTATTGATGTATATAAAGGTCCCACGGAGACGTAGAGGCCAACCCGCCAGGAATGTTGTCAAATATTACCGCCGAGATGTTACGTTGGTTTGGGTTAGGTTAAATTACGTTATTGATGTATATGAAGGTCCCACGGAGAGGTAGAGGCCAACTCGCCAGGAATGTTGTCAAATATTACCGCCGAGATGATAGGTTGGGTTAGGTTAGGTTATACTACGTTATTGATGTATATAAAGGTCCCACGGAAACATAGAGGCCAACAAGCCAGGAATGTTGTCAAGTATTACAGCCGAGATGTTACGTTGGGGTATTTTAGGTTAAATTACGTTATTGATGTATATAAAAGTCCCACGGAGACGTAGAGGCCAACTCGCCTGGAATGTTGTCAAATATTACAGCCGAGATGTTACGTTGGGGTATTTTAGGTTAAATTACGTTATTGATGTATATAAAAGTCCCACGGAGACGTAGAGGCCAACTCGCCAGGAATATTGTCATATAATAGCGCCGAGTGGTTAGGTTGGGTTATATTAGGTTATATTACGTTATTGATGGATATGAAGGTGTCACGGAGACGTAGAGGCCAACTCGCCAGGAATGTTGTCAAACATTAGTGCCGAGAGGTTGGGTTGGCTTAGGTTAGGTTGTATTATGTTATTGATGTATATAAAGGCCCCACGGAGACGTAGAGGCCAACCCGCCAGGAATGTTGGCAAATAATAGCGCCGAAAGGTTAGGTTGGGTTAGTTTAGGTTATATTACGTTATTGATATATGTGAAGGTCCCACGGAGACGTAGAGGCCAACTCGCTAGGAATGTTGTCACATAATAGCGCCGAGTGGTTAGGTCGGGTTATATTAGGTTATATTACGTTATTGATGTATATGAAGGCCCCACGGAGACGTAGAGGCCAACTCGCCAGGAATGTTGTCAAATATTACCGCCGAGATGATAGGTTGGGTTAGGTTAGGTTATATTACGTTATTGATGTATATAAAATTCCCACGGAGACGTAGAGGCCAACTCGCCAGGAATGTTGTCAAATATTACCGCCGAGGTGATAGGTTGGGTTAGGTTATGTTATATTACGTTATTGATGTATATGAAGGCCCCACGGAGACGTAGAGACCAACTCGCCAGGAATGTTGTGAAATATTACCGCCGAGATGTTAGGTTGGGTTAGGTTAGGTTATATTACGTTATTGATATATATGAAGGTCCCACGGAGACGTAGAGGCCAACTCGCCAGGAATGTTGTCACATAGCCAAGTGGTTAGGTCGGGTTATATTAGGTTATATTACGTTATTGATGGATATGAAGGTCTCACGGAGACGTAGAGGCCAACTCGTCAGGAATGTTGCCAAATATTACCGCCGAGGTGATAGGTTGGGTTAGGTTAGGTTATATTACGTTATTGATGTATATGAAGGCCCCACGGAGACGTAGAGGCCAACTCGCCAGGAATGTTGTCAAATATTAGTGCCGAGATGATAGGTTGGGTTAGGTTAGGTTATATTACGTTATTGATGTATATGAAGGTCCCACGGAGACGTAGAGGCCAATTCGCCAGGAATGTTGTCAAATATTACCGCCGAGATGATAGGTTGGGTTAGGTTAGGTTATATCACGTTTTTGATGTATAGGAAGGCCCCACGGAGACGTAGAGGCCAACTCGCCAGGAATGTTGTGAAATATTACCGCCGAGATGTTAGGTTGGGTTAGGTTAGGTTATATTACGTTATTGATATATATGAAGGTCCCACGGAGACGTAGAGGCCAACTCGCCAGGAATGTTGTCACATAGCCGAGTGGTTAGGTCGGGTTATATTAGGTTATATTACGTTATTGATGGATATGAAGGTCTCACGGAGACGTAGAGGCCAACTCGCCAGGAATGTTGTCAAATATTACCGCCGAGGTGATAGGTTGGGTTAGGTTAGGTTATATTACGTTATTGATGTATATGAAGGCCCCACGGAGACGTAGAGGCCAACTCGCCAGGAATGTTGTCAAATATTAGTGCCGAGATGATAGGTTGGGTTAGGTTAGGT
>CAXAJV010000920.1:83200-128200 GCA_963969225.1 Xylocopa violacea
TATATTACGTTATTGATGTATATGAAGGTCCCACGGAGACGTAGAGGCCAATTCGCCAGGAATGTTGTCAAATATTACCGCCGAGATGATAGGTTGGGTTAGGTTAGGTTATATCACGTTTTTGATGTATAGGAAGGCCCCACGGAGACGTAGAGGCCAACTCGCCAGGAATGTTGTCAAATATTACCACCGAGATATTAGGTTGGGTTAGGTTAGGTTATATTACATTATTGATGTATATAAAATTCCCGCGGAGACATAGAGGCCAACTCGCCAGGAATGTTGTCAAATATTAGTACCGAGATGTTAGGTTGGGTTAGGTTAGGTTATATTACGTTATTGATGTATGTCAATGTCCCACGGAGACGTAGAGGCCAACTCGCCAGGAATGTTGTCACATAATTGCGCCGAGTTGTTAGGCTGGGTTATATTACGTTATATTACGTTATTGATCGATATGAAGGTGTCACGGAGACGTAGAGGCCAACTCGCCAGGAATGTTGTCAAATATTACCGCCGAGATGTTAGGTTGGGTTAGGTTAGGTTATATTACGTTATTGATATATGTAAAGGTCCCACGGAAACGTAGAGGCCAACTCGCCAGGAATGTTGTCAAATATTAGTACCGAGATGTTAGGTTGGCTTAGGTTAGGTTATATTACGTTATTGATGTATGTCAAGGTCCCACGGAGACGTAGAGGCCAACTCGCCAGGAATGTTGTAAAATATTAATACCGAGTTATTAGATTGGGTTAGGTTAGGTTATATTACGCTATTGATGTATATAAAAGTCCCACGGATACTTAGAGGCCAACTCGACAGGAATGTTGTCAAATAATAGCGCCGAAATCTTAGGTAGGGTTAGGTTAGGTTATATTACGTTATTGAAATATATGAAGTTCCACGGAGACGTAGAGGCTAACTCGCCAGGAATGTTGTCAAATATTACCGCCGAGATGTTAGGTTGGGTTAGGTTAGGTTATATTACGTTATTGATGTATATAAAGGTCCCACGGAAACATAGAGTCCAACAAGCCAGGAATGTTGTCAAATATTACAGCCGAGATGTTACGTTGGGGTATTTTAGGTTAAATTACGTTATTGATGTATATAAAAGTCCCACGGAGACGTAGAGGCCAACTCGCCAGGAATGTTGTAAAATATTACCGCCGAGATGTTACGTTGGGTTAAGCTAGGTTAAATTACGTTATTGATGTATATAAATGTCCCACGGAGACGTAGAGGCCAACTCGCCAGGAATATTGTCATATAATAGCGCCGAGTGGTTAGGTTGGGTTATATTAGGTTATATTACGTTATTGATGGATATGAAGGTGTCACGGAGACGTAGAGGCCAACTCGCCAGGAATGTTGTCAAATATTACCGCCGAGATGTTAGGTTGGGTTAGGTTAGGTTATATCACGTTACTGATATATATAAACGTCCCACGGAAACGTAGAGGCCAACTCGACAGGAATATTTTCATATATTGCCGCCGAGATGATAGGTTGGCTTAGGTTATGTTATATTACGTTATTGATGTATATGAAGGTCCCACGGAGACGTAGAGGCCAACTCGCCAGGAATGTTGTCAAATATTACCGCCGAGATGTTAGGTTGGGTTAGGTTAGGTTAAATTACGTTATTGATGGATATGAAGGTGTCACGGAGACGTAGAGGCCAACTCGCCAGGAATGTTGCCAAATATTACCGCCGAGATGTTAGGTTGGGTTAGGTTAGGTTATATCACGTTACTGATATATATAAACGTCCCACGGAAACGTAGAGGCCAACTCGACAGGAATGTTTTCAAATATTGCCGCCGAGATGATAGGTTGGCTTAAGTTAGGTTATATTACGTTATTGATGTATATGAAGGTCCCACGGAGACGTAGAGGCCAACTCGCCAGGGATGTTGTCAAATATTACCGCCGAGGTGATAGGTTGGGTTAGGTTATGTTATATTACGTTATTGATGTATATGAAGGCCCCACGGAGACGTAGAGACCAACTCGCCAGGAATGTTGTGAAATATTACCGCCGAGATGTTAGGTTGGGTTAGGTTAGGTTATATTACGTTATTGATATATATGAAGGTCCCACGGAGACGTAGAGGCCAACTCGCCAGGAATGTTGTCACATAGCCGAGTGGTTAGGTCGGGTTATATTAGGTTATATTACGTTATTGATGGATATGAAGGTCTCACGGAGACGTAGAGGCCAACTCGTCAGGAATGTTGTCAAATATTACCGCCGAGGTGATAGGTTGGGTTAGGTTAGGTTATATTACGTTATTGATGTATATGAAGGCCCCACGGAGACGTAGAGGCCAACTCGCCAGGAATGTTGTCAAATATTAGTGCCGAGATGATAGGTTGGGTTAGGTTAGGTTATATTACGTTATTGATGTATATGAAGGTCCCACGGAGACGTAGAGGCCAATTCGCCAGGAATGTTGTCAAATATTACCGCCGAGATGATAGGTTGGGTTAGGTTAGGTTATATCACGTTTTTGATGTATAGGAAGGCCCCACGGAGACGTAGAGGCCAACTCGCCAGGAATGTTGTCACATAATTGCGCCGAGTTGTTAGGCTGGGTTATATTACGTTATATTACGTTATTGATGTATATGAAGGTCCCACGGAGACGTAGAGGCCAACTCGCCAGGAATGTTGTCAAATATTACCGCCGAGATGTTAGGTTGGGTTAGGTTAGGTTAAATTACGTTATTGATGTATATAAAGGTCCCACGGAGACGTAGAGGCCAACCCGCCAGGAATGTTGTCAAATATTACCGCCGAGATGTTACGTTGGTTTGGGTTAGGTTAAATTACGTTATTGATGTATATGAAGGTCCCACGGAGAGGTAGAGGCCAACTCGCCAGGAATGTTGTCAAATATTAGTGCCGAGATGTTAGGTTGGGTTAGGTTAGGTAATATTACGTTATTGATATTTATGAAGGTCAAATGGAGACGTAGAGGCCAACTCGCCAGGAATGGTGTCAAATATTACCGCCGAGATGTTAGGTTGGGTTAAGTTACGTTATATTACGTTATTGATGTTTATGAAGGCCAAACGGAGACGTAGAGGCCAACTCGGCAGCAATGATGTCAAATATTACCGCCGAGATGTTAGGTTGGATTTGATTAGGTTATATTACGTTATTGATGCATATAAAGGTCCCACGGAGACGTAGAGGCCAACAAGCAAGGAATGTTTTCAAATATTACCGCCGAGATGTTAGGTTGGGTCAGGTTAGGTTATATTACGTTATTGATGTATATAAAGGTCCCACGGAGACGTAGAGGCCAACTCGACAGGAATGTTCTCAAATAATAGCGCCGAAATCTTAGGTTGGGTTAGGTTACGTTATATTACGTTATTGATGTATATGAAGTTCCACGGAGACGTAGAGGCTAACTCGCCAGGAATGTTGTCAAATATTAGTGCCGAGAAGTTGGGTTGGGTTAGGTTAGGTTATATTACGTTATTGATGTATATGAAGGCCCCACGGAGACGTAGAGGCCAACTCGCCAGGAATGTTGTCAAATATTGCCGCCGAGATGTTAGGTTGGGTTAGGTTAGGTTATATTACGTTATTGATGTATATAAAGGTCCCACGGAAACATAGAGGCCAACAAGCCAGGAATGTTGTCAAGTATTACAGCCGAGATGTTACGTTGGGGTATTTTGGGTTAAATTACGTTATTGATGTATATAAAAGTCCCACGGAGACGTAGAGGCCAACTCGCCTGGAATGTTGTCAAATATTACCGCCGAGATGTTAGGTTGGGTTAGGTTAGGTTATATTACGTTATTGATATATATAAAGGTCCCACGGAAACGTAGAGGCCAACTCGACAGGAATGTTTTCAAATATTACCGCCGAGATGATAGGTTGGCTTACGTTAGGTTATATTACGTTATTGATGTATATGAAGGTCCCACGGAGACGTAGAGGCCAACTCGCCAGGAATGTTGTAAAATATTACCGCCGAGATGTTACGTTGGGTCAAGCAATTTTAAATTACGTTATTGATGTATATAAATGTCCCACGGAGACGTAGAGGCCAACTCGACAGGAATGTTTTCAAATATTGCCGCCGAGATGATAGGTTGGCTTAGGTTAGGTTATATTACGTTATTGATGTATATGAAGGTCCCACGGAGACGTAGAGGCCAACTCGCCAGGAATGTTGTCAAATATTACCGCCGAGATGTTAGGTTGGGTTAGGTTAGGTTAAATTACGTTATTGATGTATATGAAGGTCCCACGGAGAGATAGAGGCCAACTCGCCAGGAATGTTGTCAAATATTACCGCCGAAATGTTAGGTTGGGTTAGGTTAGGTTATATTACGTTATTGATATATATAAAGGTCCCACGGAAACGTAGAGGCCAACTTGACAGGAATGTTTTCAAATATTACCGCCGAGATGATAGGTTGGCTTAGGTTAGGTTATATTACGTTATTGATGTATATGAAGGTCCCACGGAGACGTAGAGGCCAACTCGCCAGGAATGTTGTAAAATATTAGTACCGAGATATTAGGTTGGGTTAGGTTAGGTTATATTACGCTATTGATGTATATAAAAGTCCCACGGAGACGTAGAGGCCAACTCGACAGGAATGTTGTCAAATATTAGTGCCGAGAAGTTGGGTTGGGTTAGGTTAGGCTATATTACGTTATTGATGTATATGAAGGCCCCACGGAGACGTAGAGGCCAACTCGCCAGGAATGTTGTCAAATATTGCCGCCGAGATGTTAGGTTGGGTTAGGTTAGGTTATATTACGTTATTGATGTATATAAAGGTCCCACGGAAACATAGAGGCCAACTCGACAGGAATGTTTTCAAATATTGCCGCCGAGATGATAGGTTGGCTTAAGTTAGGTTATATTACGTTATTGATGTATATGAAGGTCCCACGGAGACGTAGAGGCCAACTCGCCAGGGATGTTGTCAAATATTACCGCCGAGGTGATAGGTTGGGTTAGGTTATGTTATATTACGTTATTGATGTATATGAAGGCCCCACGGAGACGTAGAGACCAACTCGCCAGGAATGTTGTGAAATATTACCGCCGAGATGTTAGGTTGGGTTAGGTTAGGTTATATTACGTTATTGATATATATGAAGGTCCCACGGAGACGTAGAGGCCAACTCGCCAGGAATGTTGTCACATAGCCGAGTGGTTAGGTCGGGTTATATTAGGTTATATTACGTTATTGATGGATATGAAGGTCTCACGGAGACGTAGAGGCCAACTCGTCAGGAATGTTGTCAAATATTACCGCCGAGGTGATAGGTTGGGTTAGGTTAGGTTATATTACGTTATTGATGTATATGAAGGCCCCACGGAGACGTAGAGGCCAACTCGCCAGGAATGTTGTCAAATATTAGTGCCGAGATGATAGGTTGGGTTAGGTTAGGTTATATTACGTTATTGATGTATATGAAGGTCCCACGGAGACGTAGAGGCCAATTCGCCAGGAATGTTGTCAAATATTACCGCCGAGATGATAGGTTGGGTTAGGTTAGGTTATATCACGTTTTTGATGTATAGGAAGGCCCCACGGAGACGTAGAGGCCAACTCGCCAGGAATGTTGTCACATAATTGCGCCGAGTTGTTAGGCTGGGTTATATTACGTTATATTACGTTATTGATGTATATGAAGGTCCCACGGAGACGTAGAGGCCAACTCGCCAGGAATGTTGTCAAATATTACCGCCGAGATGTTAGGTTGGGTTAGGTTAGGTTAAATTACGTTATTGATGTATATAAAGGTCCCACGGAGACGTAGAGGCCAACCCGCCAGGAATGTTGTCAAATATTACCGCCGAGATGTTACGTTGGTTTGGGTTAGGTTAAATTACGTTATTGATGTATATGAAGGTCCCACGGAGAGGTAGAGGCCAACTCGCCAGGAATGTTGTCAAATATTAGTGCCGAGATGTTAGGTTGGGTTAGGTTAGGTAATATTACGTTATTGATATTTATGAAGGTCAAATGGAGACGTAGAGGCCAACTCGCCAGGAATGGTGTCAAATATTACCGCCGAGATGTTAGGTTGGGTTAAGTTACGTTATATTACGTTATTGATGTTTATGAAGGCCAAACGGAGACGTAGAGGCCAACTCGGCAGCAATGATGTCAAATATTACCGCCGAGATGTTAGGTTGGATTTGATTAGGTTATATTACGTTATTGATGCATATAAAGGTCCCACGGAGACGTAGAGGCCAACAAGCAAGGAATGTTTTCAAATATTACCGCCGAGATGTTAGGTTGGGTCAGGTTAGGTTATATTACGTTATTGATGTATATAAAGGTCCCACGGAGACGTAGAGGCCAACTCGACAGGAATGTTCTCAAATAATAGCGCCGAAATCTTAGGTTGGGTTAGGTTACGTTATATTACGTTATTGATGTATATGAAGTTCCACGGAGACGTAGAGCCTAACTTGCCAGGAATGTTGTCAAATATTAGTGCCGAGAAGTTGGGTTGGGTTAGGTTAGGTTATATTACGTTATTGATGTATATGAAGGCCCCACGGAGACGTAGAGGCCAACTCGCCAGGAATGTTGTCAAATATTGCCGCCGAGATGTTAGGTTGGGTTAGGTTAGGTTATATTACGTTATTGATGTATATAAAGGTCCCACGGAAACATAGAGGCCAACAAGCCAGGAATGTTGTCAAGTATTACAGCCGAGATGTTACGTTGGGGTATTTTAGGTTAAATTACGTTATTGATGTATATAAAAGTCCCACGGAGACGTAGAGGCCAACTCGCCTGGAATGTTGTCAAATATTACCGCCGAGATGTTAGGTTGGGTTAGGTTAGGTTATATTACGTTATTGATATATATAAAGGTCCCACGGAAACGTAGAGGCCAACTCGACAGGAATGTTTTCAAATATTGCCGCCGAGATGATAGGTTGGCTTAGGTTAGGTTATATTACGTTATTGATGTATATGAAGGTCCCACGGAGACGTAGAGGCCAACTCGCCAGGAATGTTGTCAAATATTACCGCCGAGATGTTAGGTTGGGTTAGGTTAGGTTAAATTACGTTATTGATGTATATAAAGGTCCCACGGAGACGTAGAGGCCAACCCGCCAGGAATGTTGTCAAATATTACCGCCGAAATGTTACGTTGGTTTGGGTTAGGTTAAATTACGTTATTGATGTATATGAAGGTCCCACGGAGAGGTAGAGGCCAACTCGCCAGGAATGTTGTCAAATATTAGTGCCGAGATGTTAGGTTGGGTTAGGTTAGGTAATATTACGTTATTGATATTTATGAAGGTCAAATGGAGACGTAGAGGCCAACTCGCCAGGAATGGTGTCAAATATTACCGCCGAGATGTTAGGTTGGGTTAAGTTACGTTATATTACGTTATTGATGTTTATGAAGGCCAAACGGAGACGTAGAGGCCAACTCGGCAGCAATGATGTCAAATATTACCGCCGAGATGTTAGGTTGGATTTGATTAGGTTATATTACGTTATTGATGCATATAAAGGTCCCACGGAGACGTAGAGGCCAACAAGCAAGGAATGTTTTCAAATATAACCGCCGAGATGTTAGGTTGGGTCAGGTTAGGTTATATTACGTTATTGATGTATATAAAGGTCCCACGGAGACGTAGAGGCCAACTCGACAGGAATGTTCTCAAATAATAGCGCCGAAATCTTAGGTTGGGTTAGGTTACGTTATATTACGTTATTGATGTATATGAAGTTCCACGGAGACGTAGAGGCTAACTCGCCAGGAATGTTGTCAAATATTAGTGCCGAGAAGTTGGGTTGGGTTAGGTTAGGTTATATTACGTTATTGATGTATATGAAGGCCCCACGGAGACGTAGAGGCCAACTCGCCAGGAATGTTGTCAAATATTGCCGCCGAGATGTTAGGTTGGGTTAGGTTAGGTTATATTACGTTATTGATGTATATAAAGGTCCCACGGAAACATAGAGGCCAACAAGCCAGGAATGTTGTCAAGTATTACAGCCGAGATGTTACGTTGGGGTATTTTGGGTTAAATTACGTTATTGATGTATATAAAAGTCCCACGGAGACGTAGAGGCCAACTCGCCTGGAATGTTGTCAAATATTACCGCCGAGATGTTAGGTTGGGTTAGGTTAGGTTATATTACGTTATTGATATATATAAAGGTCCCACGGAAACGTAGAGGCCAACTCGACAGGAATGTTTTCAAATATTACCGCCGAGATGATAGGTTGGCTTACGTTAGGTTATATTACGTTATTGATGTATATGAAGGTCCCACGGAGACGTAGAGGCCAACTCGCCAGGAATGTTGTAAAATATTACCGCCGAGATGTTACGTTGGGTCAAGCAATTTTAAATTACGTTATTGATGTATATAAATGTCCCACGGAGACGTAGAGGCCAACTCGACAGGAATGTTTTCAAATATTGCCGCCGAGATGATAGGTTGGCTTAGGTTAGGTTATATTACGTTATTGATGTATATGAAGGTCCCACGGAGACGTAGAGGCCAACTCGCCAGGAATGTTGTCAAATATTACCGCCGAGATGTTAGGTTGGGTTAGGTTAGGTTAAATTACGTTATTGATGTATATGAAGGTCCCACGGAGAGATAGAGGCCAACTCGCCAGGAATGTTGTCAAATATTACCGCCGAAATGTTAGGTTGGGTTAGGTTAGGTTATATTACGTTATTGATATATATAAAGGTCCCACGGAAACGTAGAGGCCAACTTGACAGGAATGTTTTCAAATATTACCGCCGAGATGATAGGTTGGCTTAGGTTAGGTTATATTACGTTATTGATGTATATGAAGGTCCCACGGAGACGTAGAGGCCAACTCGCCAGGAATGTTGTAAAATATTAGTACCGAGATATTAGGTTGGGTTAGGTTAGGTTATATTACGCTATTGATGTATATAAAAGTCCCACGGAGACGTAGAGGCTAACTCGCCAGGAATGTTGTCAAATATTAGTGCCGAGAAGTTGGGTTGGGTTAGGTTAGGCTATATTACGTTATTGATGTATATGAAGGCCCCACGGAGACGTAGAGGCCAACTCGCCAGGAATGTTGTCAAATATTGCCGCCGAGATGTTAGGTTGGGTTAGGTTAGGTTATATTACGTTATTGATGTATATAAAGGTCCCACGGAAACATAGAGGCCAACAAGCCAGGAATGTTGTCAAGTATTACAGCCGAGATGTTACGTTGGGGTATTTTGGGTTAAATTACGTTATTGATGTATATAAAAGTCCCACGGAGACGTAGAGGCCAACTCGCCTGGAATGTTGTCAAATATTACCGCCGAGATGTTAGGTTGGGTTAGGTTAGGTTATATTACGTTATTGATATATATAAAGGTCCCACGGAAACGTAGAGGCCAACTCGACAGGAATGTTTTCAAATATTACCGCCGAGATGATAGGTTGGCTTACGTTAGGTTATATTACGTTATTGATGTATATGAAGGTCCCACGGAGACGTAGAGGCCAACTCGCCAGGAATGTTGTAAAATATTACCGCCGAGATGTTACGTTGGGTCAAGCAATTTTAAATTACGTTATTGATGTATATAAATGTCCCACGGAGACGTAGAGGCCAACTCGACAGGAATGTTTTCAAATATTGCCGCCGAGATGATAGGTTGGCTTAGGTTAGGTTATATTACGTTATTGATGTATATGAAGGTCCCACGGAGACGTAGAGGCCAACTCGCCAGGAATGTTGTCAAATATTACCGCCGAGATGTTAGGTTGGGTTAGGTTAGGTTAAATTACGTTATTGATGTATATGAAGGTCCCACGGAGAGATAGAGGCCAACTCGCCAGGAATGTTGTCAAATATTACCGCCGAAATGTTAGGTTGGGTTAGGTTAGGTTATATTACGTTATTGATATATATAAAGGTCCCACGGAAACGTAGAGGCCAACTTGACAGGAATGTTTTCAAATATTACCGCCGAGATGATAGGTTGGCTTAGGTTAGGTTATATTACGTTATTGATGTATATGAAGGTCCCACGGAGACGTAGAGGCCAACTCGCCAGGAATGTTGTAAAATATTAGTACCGAGATATTAGGTTGGGTTAGGTTAGGTTATATTACGCTATTGATGTATATAAAAGTCCCACGGAGACGTAGAGGCCAACTCGACAGGAATGTTGTCAAATATTAGTGCCGAGAAGTTGGGTTGGGTTAGGTTAGGCTATATTACGTTATTGATGTATATGAAGGCCCCACGGAGACGTAGAGGCCAACTCGCCAGGAATGTTGTCAAATATTGCCGCCGAGATGTTAGGTTGGGTTAGGTTAGGTTATATTACGTTATTGATGTATATAAAGGTCCCACGGAAACATAGAGGCCAACAAGCCAGGAATGTTGTCAAGTATTACAGCCGAGATGTTACGTTGGGGTATTTTAGGTTAAATTACGTTATTGATGTATATAAAAGTCCCACGGAGACGTAGAGGCCAAATCGCCTGGAATGTTGTCAAATATTACAGCCGAGATGTTACGTTGGGGTATTTTAGGTTAAATTACGTTATTGATGTATATAAAAGTCCCACGGAGACGTAGAGGCCAACTCGCCAGGAATGTTGTAAAATATTACCGCCGAGATGTTACGTTGGGTTAAGCTAGGTTAAATTACGTTATTGATGTATATAAATGTCCCACGGAGACGTAGAGGCCAACTCGCCAGGAATATTGTCATATAGTAGCGCCGAGTGGTTAGGTTGGGTTATATTAGGTTATATTACGTTATTGATGGATATGAAGGGGTCACGGAGACGTAGAGGCCAACTCGCCAGTAATGTTGTCAAATATTACCGCCGAGATGTTAGGTTGGGTTAGGTTAGGTTATATCACGTTACTGATATATATAAACGTCCCACGGAAACGTAGAGGCCAACTCGACAGGAATGTTTTCAAATATTGCCGCCGAGATGATAGGTTGGCTTAGGTTAGGTTATATTACGTTATTGATGTATATGAAGGTCCCACGGAGACGTAGAGGCCAACTGGCCAGGAATGTTGTCAAATATTACCGCCGAGATGTTAGGTTGGGTTAGGTTAGGTTATATTACGTTACTGATATATATAAAGGTCCCACGGAAACGTAGAGGCCAACTCGACAGGAATGTTTTCAAATATTACCGCCGAGATGATAGGTTGGCTTAGGTTAGGTTATATTACGTTATTGATGTATATGAAGGTCCCACGGAGACGTAGAGGCCAACTCGCCAGGAATGTTGTCAAATATTACTGCCGAGCTGTTAGGTTTCGTTAGGTTAGGTTATATTACGTTATTGATGTATATAAAGGTCCCACGGAAACATAGAGTCCAACAAGCCAGGAATGTTGTCAAATATTACAGCCGAGATGTTACGTTGGGGTATTTTAGGTTAAATTACGTTATTGATGTATATAAAAGTCCCACGGAGACGTAGAGGCCAACTCGCCAGGAATGTTATAAATATTACCGCCGAGATGTTACGTTGGGTTAAGCTAGGTTAAATTACGTTATTGATGTATATAAATGTCCCACGGAGACGTAGAGGCCAACTCGCCAGGAATATTGTCATATAATAGCGCCGAGTGGTTAGGTTGGGTTATATTAGGTTATATTACGTTATTGATGGATATGAAGGTGTCACGGAGACGTAGAGGCCAACTCGCCAGGAATGTTGTCAAATATTACCGCCGAGATGTTAGGTTGGGTTAGGTTAGGTTATATCACGTTACTGATATATATAAGCGTCCCACGGAAACGTAGAGGCCAACTCGACAGGAATGTTTTCAAATATTGCCGCCGAGATGATAGGTTGGCTTAGGTTAGGTTATATTACGTTATTGATGTATATGAAGTTCCACAGAGACGTAGAGGCTAACTCGCCACGAATGTTGTCAAATATTAGTGCCGAAAAGTTGGGTTGGGTTAGGTTAGGTTATATTACGTTATTGATGTATATGAAGGCCCCACGGAGACGTAGAGGCCAACTCGCCAGGAATGTTGTCAAATAATAACGCCGAGAGGTTAGGTCGGGTTATATAAGGTTATATTACGTTATTGATGTATATAAAGGCCCCACGGAGACGTAGAGGCCAACTCGCCAGGAATGTTGTCAAATATTACCGCCGAGATGATAGGTTGGGTTAGGTTAGGTTATATTACGTTATTGATGTATATGAAGGCCCCACGGAGACGTAGAGGCCAATTCGCCAGGAATGTTGTCAAATATTACCGCCGAGATGTTAGGTTGGGTCAGGTTAGGTTATATTACGTTATTGATGTATATAAAGGTCCCACGGAGACGTAGAGGCCAACTCGACAGGAATGTTCTCAAATAATAGCGCCGAAATCTTGGGTTGGGTTAGGTTACGTTATATTACGTTATTGATGTATATGAAGTTCCACGGAGACGTAGAGGCTAACTCGCCAGGAATGTTGTCAAATATTAGTGCCGAGAAGTTGGGTTGGGTTAGGTTAGGTTATATTACGTTATTGATGTATATGAAGGCCCCACGGAGACGTAGAGGCCAACTCGCCAGGAATGTTGTCAAATATTGCCGCCGAGATGTTAGGTTGGGTTAGGTTAGTTTATATTACGTTATTGATGTATATAAAGGTCCCACGGAAACATAGAGGCCAACAAGCCAGGAATGTTGTCAAGTATTACAGCCGAGATGTTACGTTGGGGTATTTTAGGTTAAATTACGTTATTGATGTATATAAAAGTCCCACGGAGACGTAGAGGCCAACTCGCCTGGAATGTTTTCAAATATTACCGCCGAGATGATAGGTTGGTTTGGGTTAGGTTAAATTACGTTATTGATGTATATGAAGGTCCCACGGAGAGGTAGAGGCCAACTCGCCAGGAATGTTGTCAAATATTGGTGCCGAGTTATTAGATTGGGTTAGGTTAGGTTATATTACGTTACTGATATATATAAAGGTCCCACGGAGACGTAGAGGCCAAATCGCCAGGAATGTTGTCAAATATTACAGCCGAGATGTTACGTTGGGGTATTTTAGGTTAAATTACGTTATTGATGTATATAAAGGTCCCACGGAGACGTAGAGGCCAACTCGCCAGGAATGTTGTCAAATATTACCGCCGAGATGTTACGTTGGTTTGGGTTAGGTTAAATTACGTTATTGATGTATATGAAGGTCCCACGGAGAGGTAGAGGCCAACTCGCCAGGAATGTTGTCAAATATTGGTGCCGAGATGTTAGGTTGGGTTAGGTTAGGTAATATTACGTTATTGATGTATATGAAGGTTCCACGGTGACGTAGAGGCCAACTCGCCAGGAATGTTGTCAAATATTACCGCCGATGTATTAGGTTGGGTTAGGTTAGGTTATATTACGTTATTGATGTATATGAAGGGCCCACGGAGACGTAGAGGCCAACTCGCCAGGAATATTGTCATCTAATAGCGCCGAGTGGTTAGGTTGGGTTATATTAGGTTATATTACGTTATTGATGGATATGAATGTGTCACGGAGACGTAGAGGCCAACTCGCCAGGAATGTTGTCAAATATTACCGCCGAGATGTTAGGTTGGGTTAGGTTAGGTTATATTACGTTATTGATGTATATAAAGGTCTCACGGAGACGTAGAGGCCAACTCGACAGGAATGTTGTCAAATAATAGCGCCGAAATCTTAGGTTGGGTTAGGTTAGGTTATATTACGTTATTGATGTATATGAAGTTCCACGGAGACGTAGAGGCTAACTCGCCAGGAATGTTGTCAAATATTAGTGCCGAGAAGTTGGGTTGGGTTAGGTTAGGTTATATTACGTTATTGATGTATATGAAGGCCCCACGGAGACGTAGAGGCCAACTCGCCAGGAATGTTGTCAAATATTACCGCCGAGATGTTAGGTTGGGTTAGGTTAGGTTATATTACGTTATTGATATATATAAAGGTCCCACGGAAACGTAGAGGCCAACTCGACAGGAATGTTTTCAAATATTACCGCCGAGATGATAGGTTGGCTTAGGTTAGGTTATATTACGTTATTGATGTATATGAAGGTCCCACGGAGACGTAGAGGCCAACCCGCCAGGAATGTTGTCAAATATTACCGCCGAGATGATAGGTTGGGTTAGGTTAGGTTATATCACGTTTTTGATGTATAGGAAGGCCCCACGGAGACGTAGAGGCCAACTCGCCAGGAATGTTGTCAAATATTACCACCGAGATATTAGGTTGGGTTAGGTTAGGTTATATTACATTATTGATGTATATAAAATTCCCGCGGAGACATAGAGGCCAACTCGCCAGGAATGTTGTCAAATATTAGTACCGAGATGTTAGGTTGGGTTAGGTTAGGTTATATTACGTTATTGATGTATGTCAATGTCCCACGGAGACGTAGAGGCCAACTCGCCAGGAATGTTGTCACATAATTGCGCCGAGTTGTTAGGTTGGGTTATATTAGGTTATATTACGTTATTGATCGATATGAAGGTCTCACGGAGACGTAGAGGCCAAATCGCCAGGAATGTTGTCAAATATTACAGCCGAGATGTTACGTTGGGGTATTTTAGGTTAAATTACGTTATTGATGTATATAAAGGTCCCACGGAGACGTAGAGGCCAACTCGCCAGGAATGTTGTCAAATATTACCGCCGAGATGTTACGTTGGTTTGGGTTAGGTTAAATTACGTTATTGATGTATATGAAGGTCCCACGGAGAGGTAGAGGCCAACTCGCCAGGAATGTTGTCAAATATTACCGCCGAGATGTTAGGTTGGGTTAGGTTAGGTTATATTACGTTATTGATGTATATAAAGGTCTCACGGAGACGTAGAGGCCAACTCGACAGGAATGTTGTCAAATAATAGCGCCGAAATCTTAGGTTGGGTTAGGTTAGGTTATATTACGTTATTGATGTATATGAAGTTCCACGGAGACGTAGAGGCTAACTCGCCAGGAATGTTGTCAAATATTAGTGCCGAGAAGTTGGGTTGGGTTAGGTTAGGTTATATTACGTTATTGATGTATATGAAGGCCCCACGGAGACGTAGAGGCCAACTCGCCAGGAATGTTGTCAAATATTACCGCCGAGATGTTAGGTTGGGTTAGGTTAGGTTATATTACGTTATTGATATATATAAAGGTCCCACGGAAACGTAGAGGCCAACTCGACAGGAATGTTTTCAAATATTACCGCCGAGATGATAGGTTGGCTTAGGTTAGGTTATATTACGTTATTGATGTATATGAAGGTCCCACGGAGACGTAGAGGCCAACCCGCCAGGAATGTTGTCAAATATTACCGCCGAGATGATAGGTTGGGTTAGGTTAGGTTATATCACGTTTTTGATGTATAGGAAGGCCCCACGGAGACGTAGAGGCCAACTCGCCAGGAATGTTGTCAAATATTACCACCGAGATATTAGGTTGGGTTAGGTTAGGTTATATTACATTATTGATGTATATAAAATTCCCGCGGAGACATAGAGGCCAACTCGCCAGGAATGTTGTCAAATATTAGTACCGAGATGTTAGGTTGGGTTAGGTTAGGTTATATTACGTTATTGATGTATGTCAATGTCCCACGGAGACGTAGAGGCCAACTCGCCAGGAATGTTGTCACATAATTGCGCCGAGTTGTTAGGTTGGGTTATATTAGGTTATATTACGTTATTGATCGATATGAAGGTCTCACGGAGACGTAGAGGCCAAATCGCCAGGAATGTTGTCAAATATTACAGCCGAGATGTTACGTTGGGGTATTTTAGGTTAAATTACGTTATTGATGTATATAAAGGTCCCACGGAGACGTAGAGGCCAACTCGCCAGGAATGTTGTCAAATATTACCGCCGAGATGTTACGTTGGTTTGGGTTAGGTTAAATTACGTTATTGATGTATATGAAGGTCCCACGGAGAGGTAGAGGCCAACTCGCCAGGAATGTTGTCAAATATTGGTGCCGAGATGTTAGGTTGGGTTAGGTTAGGTAATATTACGTTATTGATGTATATGAAGGTTCCACGGTGACGTAGAGGCCAACTCGCCAGGAATGTTGTCAAATATTACCGCCGATGTATTAGGTTGGGTTAGGTTAGGTTATATTACGTTATTGATGTATATGAAGGGCCCACGGAGACGTAGAGGCCAACTCGCCTGGAATGTTGTCAAATATTACCGCCGAGATGTTAGGTTGGGTTAGGTTAGGTTATATTACGTTATTGATATATATAAAGGTCCCACGGAAACGTAGAGGCCAACTCGACAGGAATGTTTTCAAATATTACCGCCGAGATGATAGGTTGGCTTAGGTTAGGTTATATTACGTTATTGATGTATATGAAGGTCCCACGGAGACGTAGAGGCCAACTCGCCAGGAATGTTGTCAAATATTACTGCCGAGCTGTTAGGTTTCGTTAGGTTAGGTTATATTACGTTATTGATGTATATAAAGGTCCCACGGAAACATAGAGTCCAACAAGCCAGGAATGTTGTCAAATATTACAGCCGAGATGTTACGTTGGGGTATTTTAGGTTAAATTACGTTATTGATGTATATAAAAGTCCCACGGAGACGTAGAGGCCAACTCGCCAGGAATGTTATAAATATTACCGCCGAGATGTTACGTTGGGTTAAGCTAGGTTAAATTACGTTATTGATGTATATAAATGTCCCACGGAGACGTAGAGGCCAACTCGCCAGGAATATTGTCATATAATAGCGCCGAGTGGTTAGGTTGGGTTATATTAGGTTATATTACGTTATTGATGGATATGAAGGTGTCACGGAGACGTAGAGGCCAACTCGCCAGGAATGTTGTCAAATATTACCGCCGAGATGTTAGGTTGGGTTAGGTTAGGTTATATCACGTTACTGATATATATAAGCGTCCCACGGAAACGTAGAGGCCAACTCGACAGGAATGTTTTCAAATATTGCCGCCGAGATGATAGGTTGGCTTAGGTTAGGTTATATTACGTTATTGATGTATATGAAGTTCCACAGAGACGTAGAGGCTAACTCGCCACGAATGTTGTCAAATATTAGTGCCGAAAAGTTGGGTTGGGTTAGGTTAGGTTATATTACGTTATTGATGTATATGAAGGCCCCACGGAGACGTAGAGGCCAACTCGCCAGGAATGTTGTCAAATAATAACGCCGAGAGGTTAGGTCGGGTTATATAAGGTTATATTACGTTATTGATGTATATAAAGTCCCCACGGAGACGTAGAGGCCAACTCGCCAGGAATGTTGTCAAATATTACCGCCGAGATGTTAGGTTGGGTTAGGTTAGGTTATATCACGTTACTGATATATATAAACGTCCCACGGAAACGTAGAGGCCAACTCGACAGGAATGTTTTCAAATATTGCCGCCGAGATGATAGGTTGGCTTAGGTTAGGTTATATTACGTTATTGATGTATATGAAGTTCCACAGAGACGTAGAGGCTAACTCGCCACGAATGTTGTCAAATATTAGTGCCGAAAAGTTGGGTTGGGTTAGGTTAGGTTATATTACGTTATTGATGTATATGAATGCCCCACGGAGACGTAGAGGCCAACTCGCCAGGAATGTTGTCAAATAATAACGCCGAGAGGTTAGGTCGGGTTATATAAGGTTATATTACGTTATTGATGTATATAAAGGCCCCACGGAGACGTAGAGGCCAACTCGCCAGGAATGTTGTCAAATATTACCGCCGAGATGATAGGTTGGGTTAGGTTAGGTTATATTACGTTATTGATGTATATGAAGGCCCCACGGAGACGTAGAGGCCAATTCGCCAGGAATGTTGTCAAATATTACCGCCGAGATGTTAGGTTGGGTCAGGTTAGGTTATATTACGTTATTGATGTATATAAAGGTCCCACGGAGACGTAGAGGCCAACTCGACAGGAATGTTCTCAAATAATAGCGCCGAAATCTTGGGTTGGGTTAGGTTACGTTATATTACGTTATTGATGTATATGAAGTTCCACGGAGACGTAGAGGCTAACTCGCCAGGAATGTTGTCAAATATTAGTGCCGAGAAGTTGGGTTGGGTTAGGTTAGGTTATATTACGTTATTGATGTATATGAAGGCCCCACGGAGACGTAGAGGCCAACTCGCCAGGAATGTTGTCAAATATTGCCGCCGAGATGTTAGGTTGGGTTAGGTTAGGTTATATTACGTTATTGATGTATATAAAGGTCCCACGGAAACATAGAGGCCAACAAGCCAGGAATGTTGTCAAGTATTACAGCCGAGATGTTACGTTGGGGTATTTTAGGTTAAATTACGTTATTGATGTATATAAAAGTCCCACGGAGACGTAGAGGCCAACTCGCCTGGAATGTTGTCAAATATTACCGCCGAGATGTTAGGTTGGGTTAGGTTAGGTTATATTACGTTATTGATATATATAAAGGTCCCACGGAAACGTAGAGGCCAACTCGACAGGAATGTTTTCAAATATTACCGCCGAGATGATAGGTTGGCTTACGTTAGGTTATATTACGTTATTGATGTATATGAAGGTCCCACGGAGACGTAGAGGCCAACTCGCCAGGAATGTTGTAAAATATTAATACCGAGTTATTAGATTGGGTTAGGTTAGGTTATATTACGTTACTGATATATATAAAGGTCCCACGGAGACGTAGAGGCCAAATCGCCAGGAATGTTGTCAAATATTACAGCCGAGATGTTACGTTGGGGTATTTTAGGTTAAATTACGTTATTGATGTATATAAAGGTCCCACGGAGACGTAGAGGCCAACTCGCCAGGAATGTTGTCAAATATTACCGCCGAGATGTTACGTTGGTTTGGGTTAGGTTAAATTACGTTATTGATGTATATGAAGGTCCCACGGAGAGGTAGAGGCCAACTCGCCAGGAATGTTGTCAAATATTGGTGCCGAGATGTTAGGTTGGGTTAGGTTAGGTAATATTACGTTATTGATGTATATGAAGGTTCCACGGTGACGTAGAGGCCAACTCGCCAGGAATGTTGTCAAATATTACCGCCGATGTATTAGGTTGGGTTAGGTTAGGTTATATTACGTTATTGATGTATATGAAGGGCCCACGGAGACGTAGAGGCCAACTCGCCAGGAATATTGTCATCTAATAGCGCCGAGTGGTTAGGTTGGGTTATATTAGGTTATATTACGTTATTGATGGATATGAATGTGTCACGGAGACGTAGAGGCCAACTCGCCAGGAATGTTGTCAAATATTACCGCCGAGATGTTAGGTTGGGTTAGGTTAGGTTATATTACGTTATTGATGTATATAAAGGTCTCACGGAGACGTAGAGGCCAACTCGACAGGAATGTTGTCAAATAATAGCGCCGAAATCTTAGGTTGGGTTAGGTTAGGTTATATTACGTTATTGATGTATATGAAGTTCCACGGAGACGTAGAGGCTAACTCGCCAGGAATGTTGTCAAATATTAGTGCCGAGAAGTTGGGTTGGGTTAGGTTAGGTTATATTACGTTATTGATGTATATGAAGGCCCCACGGAGACGTAGAGGCCAACTCGCCAGGAATGTTGTCAAATATTACCGCCGAGATGTTAGGTTGGGTTAGGTTAGGTTATATTACGTTATTGATATATATAAAGGTCCCACGGAAACGTAGAGGCCAACTCGACAGGAATGTTTTCAAATATTACCGCCGAGATGATAGGTTGGCTTAGGTTAGGTTATATTACGTTATTGATGTATATGAAGGTCCCACGGAGACGTAGAGGCCAACCCGCCAGGAATGTTGTCAAATATTACCGCCGAGATGATAGGTTGGGTTAGGTTAGGTTATATCACGTTTTTGATGTATAGGAAGGCCCCACGGAGACGTAGAGGCCAACTCGCCAGGAATGTTGTCAAATATTACCACCGAGATATTAGGTTGGGTTAGGTTAGGTTATATTACATTATTGATGTATATAAAATTCCCGCGGAGACATAGAGGCCAACTCGCCAGGAATGTTGTCAAATATTAGTACCGAGATGTTAGGTTGGGTTAGGTTAGGTTATATTACGTTATTGATGTATGTCAATGTCCCACGGAGACGTAGAGGCCAACTCGCCAGGAATGTTGTCACATAATTGCGCCGAGTTGTTAGGTTGGGTTATATTAGGTTATATTACGTTATTGATCGATATGAAGGTCTCACGGAGACGTAGAGGCCAAATCGCCAGGAATGTTGTCAAATATTACAGCCGAGATGTTACGTTGGGGTATTTTAGGTTAAATTACGTTATTGATGTATATAAAGGTCCCACGGAGACGTAGAGGCCAACTCGCCAGGAATGTTGTCAAATATTACCGCCGAGATGTTACGTTGGTTTGGGTTAGGTTAAATTACGTTATTGATGTATATGAAGGTCCCACGGAGAGGTAGAGGCCAACTCGCCAGGAATGTTGTCAAATATTGGTGCCGAGATGTTAGGTTGGGTTAGGTTAGGTAATATTACGTTATTGATGTATATGAAGGTTCCACGGTGACGTAGAGGCCAACTCGCCAGGAATGTTGTCAAATATTACCGCCGATGTATTAGGTTGGGTTAGGTTAGGTTATATTACGTTATTGATGTATATGAAGGGCCCACGGAGACGTAGAGGCCAACTCGCCAGGAATATTGTCATCTAATAGCGCCGAGTGGTTAGGTTGGGTTATATTAGGTTATATTACGTTATTGATGGATATGAATGTGTCACGGAGACGTAGAGGCCAACTCGCCAGGAATGTTGTCAAATATTACCGCCGAGATGTTAGGTTGGGTTAGGTTAGGTTATATTACGTTATTGATGTATATAAAGGTCTCACGGAGACGTAGAGGCCAACTCGACAGGAATGTTGTCAAATAATAGCGCCGAAATCTTAGGTTGGGTTAGGTTAGGTTATATTACGTTATTGATGTATATGAAGTTCCACGGAGACGTAGAGGCTAACTCGCCAGGAATGTTGTCAAATATTAGTGCCGAGAAGTTGGGTTGGGTTAGGTTAGGTTATATTACGTTATTGATGTATATGAAGGCCCCACGGAGACGTAGAGGCCAACTCGCCAGGAATGTTGTCAAATATTACCGCCGAGATGTTAGGTTGGGTTAGGTTAGGTTATATTACGTTATTGATATATATAAAGGTCCCACGGAAACGTAGAGGCCAACTCGACAGGAATGTTTTCAAATATTACCGCCGAGATGATAGGTTGGCTTAGGTTAGGTTGTATTACGTTATTGATGTATATGAAGGTCCCACGGAGACGTAGAGGCCAACCCGCCAGGAATGTTGTCAAATATTACCGCCGAGATGATAGGTTGGGTTAGGTTAGGTTATATCACGTTTTTGATGTATAGGAAGGCCCCACGGAGACGTAGAGGCCAACTCGCCAGGAATGTTGTCAAATATTACCACCGAGATATTAGGTTGGGTTAGGTTAGGTTATATTACATTATTGATGTATATAAAATTCCCGCGGAGACATAGAGGCCAACTCGCCAGGAATGTTGTCAAATATTAGTACCGAGATGTTAGGTTGGGTTAGGTTAGGTTATATTACGTTATTGATGTATGTCAATGTCCCACGGAGACGTAGAGGCCAACTCGCCAGGAATGTTGTCACATAATTGCGCCGAGTTGTTAGGTTGGGTTATATTAGGTTATATTACGTTATTGATCGATATGAAGGTCTCACGGAGACGTAGAGGCCAACTCGCCAGGAATGTTGTCAAATATTACCGCCGAGATGTTAGGTTGGGTTAGGTTAGGTTATATTACGTTATTGATATATGTAAAGGTCCCACGGAAACGTAGAGGCCAACTCGACAGGAATGTTTTCAAATATTACCGCCGAGATGATAGGTTGGCTTAGGTTAGGTTATATTACGTTATTGATGTATGTCAAGGTCCCACGGAGACGTAGAGGCCAACTCGCCAGGAATGTTGTCAAATATTAGTACCGAGATGTTAGGTTGGGTTAGGTCAGGTAATATTATGTTATTGATGTATATGAAGGTCCCACGGACACGTAGAGGCCAACTCGCCAGGAATGTTGTCAAATATTACCGCCGAGATGTTACGTTGGTTTAGGTTAGGTTAAATTACGTTATTGATGTATATGAAGGTCCCACGGAGAGGTAGAGGCCAACTCGCCAGGAATGTTGTCAAGTATTAGTGCCGAGATGTTAGGTTGGGTTAGGTTAGGTAATATTACGTTATTGATGTATATGAAGGTCCCACGGTGACGTAGAGGCCAACTCGCCAGGAAATTTGTCAAATATAACCGCCGACTGGTTAGGTTGGGTTATATTAGGTTATATTACTTTATTGATGGATATGAAGGTCTCACGGAGACGTAGATGCCAACTCGCCAGGAATGTTGTCAAATATTACCGCCGAGATGTTAGGTTGGGTTAGGTTAGGTTATATTACGTTATTGATGTATATAAAATTCCCACGGGGACGTTGAGGCCAACTCGACAGGAATGTTGTCAAATAATAGCGCCGAAAGGTTAGGTTGGGTTAGTTTAGGTTATATTAAGTTATTGATATATGTGAAGGTCCCACGGTGACGTAGAGGCCAACTCGCCAGGAATGTTGTCACATAATAGCGCCGAGTGGTTAGGTCGGGTTATATTAGGTTATATTACGCTATTGATGGATATGAAGGTCTCACGGAGACGTAGAGGCCAACTCGCCAGGAATGTTGTCAAATATTACCGCCAAGATGATAGGTTGGGTTAGGTTAGGTTGTATTACGTTATTGATGTATATGAAGGTCCCAGGGAGAGGTAGAGGCCAACTCGCCAGGAATGTTGTCAAATATTACCGCCGAGATGTTAGGTTGGTTTAGGTTAGGTTATATTACGTTATTGATGTATATGAAGGCCCCACGGAGACGTAGAGGCCAACTGGCCAGGAATGTTGTCAAATATTACCACCGAGATGTTAGGTTGGGTTAGGTTAGGTTATATTACATTATTGATGTATATAAAATTCCCGCGGAGACATAGAGGCCAACTCGCCGGGAATGTTGTCAAATATTAGTACCGAGATGTTAGGTTGGGTTAGGTTAGGTTATATTACGTTATTTATGTATGTCAATGTCCCACGGAGACGTAGAGGCCAACTCGCCAGGAATGTTGTCACATAATTGCGCCGAGTTGTTAGGTTGGGTTATATTAGGTTATATTACGTTATTGATCGATATGAAGGTCTCACGGAGACGTAGAGGCCAACTCGCCAGGAATGTTGTCAAATATTACCGCCGAGATGTTAGGTAGGGTTAGGTTAGTTTATATTACGCTATTGAAGTATATAATAGTCCCACGGAAACCATGAGGCCAATAAGCCAGGAATGTCGTCAAATAATAGCGCCGAAAGTTTAGGCTGGGTTATGTAAGGTTATATTACGTTATTGATGTATATAAAGGTCGCACGGAGACGTAGAGTCCAACTCACCAGGAATGTTGTCAAATATTACCGCCGAGATGACAGGTTGGGTTAGGTCAGGTTATAGTACGTTATTGATGTATATGAAGGTCCCACGGAGACGTAGAGGCCAACTCGCCAGGAATGTTGTCAAATATTAGTACCGAGATGTTAGGTTGGGTTAGGTTATGTTATATCACGCTATTGATGTATATAAAAGTCCCACGGAAACCATGAGGCCAATAAGCCAGGAATGTCGTCAAATATTACCGCCGTGATGTTAGATTGGGTTAGGTTAGGTTATATTACGTTATTGATATATATAAAGGTCCCACGGAAACGTAGAGGCCAAATCGACAGGAATGTTTTCAAATATTACCGCCGAGATGATAGGTTGGCTTAGGTTAGGTTATATTACGTTATTGATGTATATGAAGGTCCAACGGAGACGTAGAGCCGAACTCGCCAGGAATGTTGTCACATAATAGCGCCGAGTGGTTAGGTCGGTTTATATTAGGTTATATTACGTTATTGTTGGATATGAAGTTCTCACGGAGACGTAGAGGCCAACTCGCCAGGAATGTTGTCAAATATTACCGCCGAGGTGATAGGTTGGGTTAGGTTATGTTATATTACGTTATTGATGTATATGAAGGCCCCACGGAGACGTAGAGACCAACTCGCCAGGAATGTTGTGAAATATTACCGCCGAGATGTTAGGTTGGGTTAGGTTAGGTTATATTACGTTATTGATATATATGAAGGTCCCACGGAGACGTAGAGGCCAACTCGCCAGGAATGTTGTCACATAGCCGAGTGGTTAGGTCGGGTTATATTAGGTTATATTACGTTATTGATGGATATGAAGGTCTCACGGAGACGTAGAGGCCAACTCGTCAGGAATGTTGTCAAATATTACCGCCGAGGTGATAGGTTGGGTTAGGTTAGGTTATATTACGTTATTGATGTATATGAAGGCCCCACGGAGACGTAGAGGCCAACTCGCCAGGAATGTTGTCAAATATTAGTGCCGAGATGATAGGTTGGGTTAGGTTAGGTTATATTACGTTATTGATGTATATGAAGGTCCCACGGAGACGTAGAGGCCAATTCGCCAGGAATGTTGTCAAATATTACCGCCGAGATGATAGGTTGGGTTAGGTTAGGTTATATCACGTTTTTGATGTATAGGAAGGCCCCAAGGAGACGTAGAGGCCAACTCGCCAGGAATGTTGTCAAATATTACCACCGAGATATTAGGTTGGGTTAGGTTAGGTTATATTACATTATTGATGTATATAAAATTCCCGCGGAGACATAGAGGCCAACTCGCCAGGAATGTTGTCAAATATTAGTACCGAGATGTTAGGTTGCGTTAGGTTAGGTTATATTACGTTATTGATGTATGTCAATGTCCCACGGAGACGTAGAGGCCAACTCGCCAGGAATGTTGTCACATAATTGCGCCGAGTTGTTAGGCTGGGTTATATTACGTTATATTACGTTATTGATCGATATGAAGGTGTCACGGAGACGTAGAGGCCAACTCGCCAGGAATGTTGTCAAATATTACCGCCGAGATGTTAGGTTGGGTTAGGTTAGGTTATATTACGTTATTGATGTATATAAAGGTCCCACGGAAACATAGAGTCCAACAAGCCAGGAATGTTGTCAAATATTACAGCCGAGATGTTACGTTGGGGTATTTTAGGTTAAATTACGTTATTGATGTATATAAAAGTCCCACGGAGACGTAGAGGCCAACTCGCCAGGAATGTTGTAAAATATTACCGCCGAGATGTTACGTTGGGTTAAGCTAGGTTAAATTACGTTATTGATGTATATAAATGTCCCACGGAGACGTAGAGGCCAACTCGCCAGGAATATTGTCATATAATAGCGCCGAGTGGTTAGGTTGGGTTATATTAGGTTATATTACGTTATTGATGGATATGAAGGTGTCACGGAGACGTAGAGGCCAACTCGCCAGGAATGTTGTCAAATATTACCGCCGAGATGTTAGGTTGGGTTAGGTTAGGTTATATCACGTTACTGATATATATAAACGTCCCACGGAAACGTAGAGGCCAACTCGACAGGAATGTTTTCAAATATTGCCGCCGAGATGATAGGTTGGCTTAGGTTAGGTTATATTACGTTATTGATGTATATGAAGGTCCCACGGAGACGTAGAGGCCAACTCGCCAGGAATGTTGTCAAATATTACCGCCGAGATGTTAGGTTGGGTTAGGTTAGGTTAAATTACGTTATTGATGTATATAAAGGTCCCACGGAGACGTAGAGGCCAACCCGCCAGGAATGTTGTCAAATATTACCGCCGAGATGTTACGTTGGTTTGGGTTAGGTTAAATTACGTTATTGATGTATATAAAGGTCCCACGGAAACATAGAGTCCAACAAGCCAGGAATGTTGTCAAATATTACAGCCGAGATGTTACGTTGGGGTATTTTAGGTTAAATTACGTTATTGATGTATATAAAAGTCCCACGGAGACGTAGAGGCCAACTCGCCAGGAATGTTGTAAAATATTACCGCCGAGATGTTACGTTGGGTTAAGCTAGGTTAAATTACGTTATTGATGTATATAAATGTCCCACGGAGACGTAGAGGCCAACTCGCCAGGAATATTGTCATATAATAGCGCCGAGTGGTTAGGTTGGGTTATATTAGGTTATATTACGTTATTGATGGATATGAAGGTGTCACGGAGACGTAGAGGCCAACTCGCCAGGAATGTTGTCAAATATTACCGCCGAGATGTTAGGTTGGGTTAGGTTAGGTTATATCACGTTACTGATATATATAAACGTCCCACGGAAACGTAGAGGCCAACTCGACAGGAATGTTTTCAAATATTGCCGCCGAGATGATAGGTTGGCTTAGGTTAGGTTATATTACGTTATTGATGTATATGAAGGTCCCACGGAGACGTAGAGGCCAACTCGCCAGGAATGTTGTCAAATATTACCGCCGAGATGTTAGGTTGGGTTAGGTTAGGTTAAATTACGTTATTGATGTATATAAAGGTCCCACGGAGACGTAGAGGCCAACCCGCCAGGAATGTTGTCAAATATTACCGCCGAGATGTTACGTTGGTTTGGGTTAGGTTAAATTACGTTATTGATGTATATGAAGGTCCCACGGAGAGGTAGAGGCCAACTCGCCAGGAATGTTGTCAAATATTAGTGCCGAGATGTTAGGTTGGGTTAGGTTAGGTAATATTACGTTATTGATATTTATGAAGGTCAAATGGAGACGTAGAGGCCAACTCGCCAGGAATGGTGTCAAATATTACCGCCGAGATGTTAGGTTGGGTTAGGTTACGTTATATTACGTTATTGATGTTTATGAAGGCCAAACGGAGACGTAGAGGACAACTCGGCAGCAATGATGTCAAATATTACCGCCGAGCTGTTAGGTTGGGTTAGGTTAGGTTATATTACGTTATTGATGTATATAAAGGTCCCACGGAAACATAGAGTCCAACAAGCCAGGAATGTTGTCAAATATTACAGCCGAGATGTTACGTTGGTGTATTTTAGGTTAAATTACGTTATTGATGTATATAAAAGTCCCACGGAGACGTAGAGGCCAACTCGCCAGGAATGTTGTAAAATATTACCGCCGAGATGTTACGTTGGGTTAAGCTAGGTTAAATTACGTTATTGATGTATATAAATGTCCCACGGAGACGTAGAGGCCAACTCGCCAGGAATATTGTCATATAATAGCGCCGAGTGGTTAGGTTGGGTTATATTAGGTTATATTACGTTATTGATGGATATGAAGGGGTCACGGAGACGTAGAGGCCAACTCGCCAGGAATGTTGTCAAATATTACCGCCGAGATGTTAGGTTGGGTTAGGTTAGGTTATATCACGTTACTGATATATATAAACGTCCCACGGAAACGTAGAGGCCAACTCGACAGGAATGTTTTCAAATATTGCCGCCGAGATGATAGGTTGGCTTAGGTTAGGTTATATTACGTTATTGATGTATATGAAGGTCCCACGGAGACGTAGAGGCCAACTGGCCAGGAATGTTGTCAAATATTACCGCCGAGATGTTAGGTTGGGTTAGGTTAGGTTATATTACGTTACTGATATATATAAAGGTCCCACGGAAACGTAGAGGCCAACTCGACAGGAATGTTTTCAAATATTACCGCCGAGATGATAGGTTGGCTTAGGTTAGGTTATATTACGTTATTGATGTATATGAAGGTCCCACGGAGACGTAGAGGCCAACTCGCCAGGAATGTTGTCAAATATTACTGCCGAGCTGTTAGGTTGGATTAGGTTAGGTTATATTACGTTATTGATGTATATAAAGGTCCCACGGAAACATAGAGTCCAACAAGCCAGGAATGTTGTCAAATATTACAGCCGAGATGTTACGTTGGGGTATTTTAGGTTAAATTACGTTATTGATGTATATAAAAGTCCCACGGAGACGTAGAGGCCAACTCGCCAGGAATGTTGTAAAATATTACCGCCGAGATGTTACGTTGGGTTAAGCTAGGTTAAATTACGTTATTGATGTATATAAATGTCCCACGGAGACGTAGAGGCCAACTCGCCAGGAATATTGTCATATAATAGCGCCGAGTGGTTAGGTTGGGTTATATTAGGTTATATTACGTTATTGATGGATATGAAGGTGTCACGGAGACGTAGAGGCCAACTCGCCAGGAATGTTGTCAAATATTACCGCCGAGATGTTACGTTGGTTTGGGTTAGGTTAAATTACGTTATTGATGTATATGAAGGTCCCACGGAGAGGTAGAGGCCAACTCGCCAGGAATGTTGTCAAATATTAGTGCCGAGATGTTAGGTTGGGTTACGTTAAGTAATATTACGTTATTGATATTTATGAAGGTCAAATGGAGACGTAGAGGCCAACTCGCCAGGAATGGTGTCAAATATTACCGCCGAGATGTTAGGTTGGGTTAGGTTACGTTATATTACGTTATTGATGTATATAAATGTCCCACGGAGACGTAGAGGCCAACTCGCCAGGAATATTGTCATATAATAGCGCCGAGTGGTTAGGTTGGGTTATATTAGGTTATATTACGTTATTGATGGATATGAAGGGGTCACGGAGACGTAGAGGCCAACTCGCCAGGAATGTTGTCAAATATTACCGCCGAGATGTTAGGTTGGGTTAGGTTAGGTTATATCACGTTACTGATATATATAAACGTCCCACGGAAACGTAGAGGCCAACTCGACAGGAATGTTTTCAAATATTGCCGCCGAGATGATAGGTTGGCTTAGGTTAGGTTATATTACGTTATTGATGTATATGAAGGTCCCACGGAGACGTAGAGGCCAACTGGCCAGGAATGTTGTCAAATAATACCGCCGAGATGTTAGGTTGGGTTAGGTTAGGTTATATTACGTTACTGATATATATAAAGGTCCCACGGAAACGTAGAGGCCAACTCGACAGGAATGTTTTCAAATATTACCGCCGAGATGATAGGTTGGCTTAGGTTAGGTTATATTACGTTATTGATGTATATGAAGGTCCCACGGAGACGTAGAGGCCAACTCGCCAGGAATGTTGTCAAATATTACTGCCGAGCTGTTAGGTTGGATTAGGTTAGGTTATATTACGTTATTGATGTATATAAAGGTCCCACGGAAACATAGAGTCCAACAAGCCAGGAATGTTGTCAAATATTACAGCCGAGATGTTACGTTGGGGTATTTTAGGTTAAATTACGTTATTGATGTATATAAAAGTCCCACGGAGACGTAGAGGCCAACTCGCCAGGAATGTTGTAAAATATTACCGCCGAGATGTTACGTTGGGTTAAGCTAGGTTAAATTACGTTATTGATGTATATAAATGTCCCACGGAGACGTAGAGGCCAACTCGCCAGGAATATTGTCATATAATAGCGCCGAGTGGTTAGGTTGGGTTATATTAGGTTATATTACGTTATTGATGGATATGAAGGTGTCACGGAGACGTAGAGGCCAAATCGCCAGGAATGTTGTCAAATATTACCGCCGAGATGTTACGTTGGTTTGGGTTAGGTTAAATTACGTTATTGATGTATATGAAGGTCCCACGGAGAGGTAGAGGCCAACTCGCCAGGAATGTTGTCAAATATTAGTGCCGAGATGTTAGGTTGGGTTACGTTAAGTAATATTACGTTATTGATATTTATGAAGGTCAAATGGAGACGTAGAGGCCAACTCGCCAGGAATGGTGTCAAATATTACCGCCGAGATGTTAGGTTGGGTTAGGTTACGTTATATTACGTTATTGATGTTTATGAAGGCCAAACGGAGACGTAGAGGCCAACTCGGCAGCAATGATGTCAAATATTACCGCCGAGATGTTAGGTTGGATTTGATTAGGTTATATTACGTTATTGATGCATATAAAGGTCCCACGGAGACGTAGAGGCCAACAAGCAAGGAATGTTTTCAAATATTACCGCCGAGATGTTAGGTTGGGTCAGGTTAGGTTATATTACGTTATTGATGTATATAAAGGTCCCACGGAGACGTAGAGGCCAACTCGACAGGAATGTTCTCAAATAATAGCGCCGAAATCTTAGGTTGGGTTAGGTTAGGTTATATTACATTATTGATGTATATAAAATTCCCGCGGAGACATAGAGGCCAACTCGCCGGGAATGTTGTCAAATATTAGTACCGAGATGTTAGGTTGGGTTAGGTTAGGTTATATTACGTTATTGATGTATGTCAATGTCCCACGGAGACGTAGAGGCCAACTCGCCAGGAATGTTGTCACATAATTGCGCCGCATGTTAGGTTGGGTTATATTAGGTTATATTACGTTATTGATCGATATGAAGGTCTCACGGAGACGTAGAGGCCAACTCGCCAGGAATGTTGTCAAATATTACCGCCGAGATGTTAGGTAGGGTTAGGTTAGTTTATATTACGCTATTGAAGTATATAATAGTCCCACGGAAACCATGAGGCCAATAAGCCAGGAATGTCGTCAAATAATAGCGCCGAAAGTTTAGGCTGGGTTATGTAAGGTTATATTACGTTATTGATGTATATAAAGGTCGCACGGAGACGTAGAGTCCAACTCACCAGGAATGTTGTCAAATATTACCGCCGAGATGACAGGTTGGGTTAGGTCAGGTTATAGTACGTTATTGATGTATATGAAGGTCCCACGGAGACGTAGAGGCCAACTCGCCAGGAATGTTGTCAAATATTAGTACCGAGATGTTAGGTTGGGTTAGGTTATGTTATATCACGCTATTGATGTATATAAAAGTCCCACGGAAACCATGAGGCCAATAAGCCAGGAATGTCGTCAAATATTACCGCCGTGATGTTAGATTGGGTTAGGTTAGGTTATATTACGTTATTGATATATATAAATGTCCCACGGAAACGTAGAGGCCAACTCGCCAGGAATGTTGTCAAATATTACCGCCGAGGTGATAGGTTGGCTTAGGTTATGTTATATTACGTTATTGATGTATATGAAGGCCCCACGGAGACGTAGAGACCAACTCGCCAGGAATGTTGTGAAATATTACCGCCGAGATGTTACGTTGGGTTAGGTTAGGTTATATTACGTTATTGATATATATGAAGGTCCCACGGAGACGTAGAGGCCAACTCGCCAGGAATGTTGTCACATAGCCGAGTGGTTAGGTCGGGTTATATTAGGTTATATTACGTTATTGATGGATATGAAGGTCTCACGGAGACGTAGAGGCCAACTCGTCAGGAATGTTGTCAAATATTACCGCCGAGGTGATAGGTTGGGTTAGGTTAGGTTATATTACGTTATTGATGTATATGAAGGCCCCACGGAGACGTAGAGGCCAACTCGCCAGGAATGTTGTCAAATATTAGTGCCGAGATGATAGGTTGGGTTAGGTTAGGTTATATTACGTTATTGATGTATATGAAGGTCCCACGGAGACGTAGAGGCCAATTCGCCAGGAATGTTGTCAAATATTACCGCCGAGATGATAGGTTGGGTTAGGTTAGGTTATATCACGTTTTTGATGTATAGGAAGGCCCCACGGAGACGTAGAGGCCAACTCGCCAGGAATGTTGTCAAATATTACCACCGAGATATTAGGTTGGGTTAGGTTAGGTTATATTACATTATTGATGTATATAAAATTCCCGCGGAGACATAGAGGCCAACTCGCCAGGAATGTTGTCAAATATTAGTACCGAGATGTTAGGTTGGGTTAGGTTAGGTTATATTACGTTATTGATGTATGTCAATGTCCCACGGAGACGTAGAGGCCAACTCGCCAGGAATGTTGTCAAATATTACCGCCGAGATGTTAGGTTGGCTTAGGTTAGGTTATATTACGTTATTGATGTACGTCAAGGTCCCACGGAGACGTAGAGGCCAACTCGCCAGGAATGTTGTAAAATATTAATACCGTGTTATTAGATTGGGTTAGGTTAGGTTATATTACGCTATTGATGTATATAAAAGACCCACGGATACTTAGAGGCCAACTCGACAGGAATGTTGTCAAATAATAGCGCCGAAATCTTAGGTAGGGTTAGGTTAGGTTATATTACGTTATTGAAATATATGAAGTTCCACGGAGACGTAGAGGCTAACTCGCCAGGAATGTTGTCAAATATTACCGCCGAGATGTTAGGTTGGGTTAGGTTAGGTTATATTACGTTATTGATGTATATAAAGGTCCCACGGAAACATAGAGTCCAACAAGCCAGGAATGTTGTCAAATATTACAGCCGAGATGTTACGTTGGGGTATTTTAGGTTAAATTACGTTATTGATGTATATAAAAGTCCCACGGAGACGTAGAGGCCAACTCGCCAGGAATGTTGTAAAATATTACCGCCGAGATGTTACGTTGGGTTAAGCTAGGTTAAATTACGTTATTGATGTATATAAATGTCCCACGGAGACGTAGAGGCCAACTCGCCAGGAATATTGTCATATAATAGCGCCGAGTGGTTAGGTTGGGTTATATTAGGTTATATTACGTTATTGATGGATATGAAGGTGTCACGGAGACGTAGAGGCCAACTCGCCAGGAATGTTGTCAAATATTACCGCCGAGATGTTAGGTTGGGTTAGGTTAGGTTAAATTACGTTATTGATGTATATAAAGGTCCCACGGAGACGTAGAGGCCAACCCGCCAGGAATGTTGTCAAATATTACCGCCGAGATGTTACGTTGGTTTGGGTTAGGTTAAATTACGTTATTGATGTATATGAAGGTCCCACGGAGAGGTAGAGGCCAACTCGCCAGGAATGTTGTCAAATATTAGTGCCGAGATGTTAGGTTGGGTTAGGTTAGGTAATATTACGTTATTGATATTTATGAAGGTCAAATGGAGACGTAGAGGCCAACTCGCCAGGAATGGTGTCAAATATTACCGCCGAGATGTTAGGTTGGGTTAGGTTACGTTATATTACGTTATTGATGTTTGTGAAGGCCAAACGGAGACGTAGAGGCCAACTCGGCAGCAATGATGTCAAATATTACCGCCGAGATGTTAGGTTGGATTTGATTAGGTTATATTACGTTATTGATGCATATAAAGGTCGCACGGAGACGTAGAGGCCAACTCGTCAGGAATGTTGTCAAATATTACCGCCGAGGTGATAGGTTGGGTTAGGTTAGGTTATATTACGTTATTGATGTATATGAAGGCCCCACGGAGACGTAGAGGCCAACTCGCCAGGAATGTTGTCAAATATTAGTGCCGAGATGATAGGTTGGGTTAGGTTAGGTTATATTACGTTATTGATGTATATGAAGGTCCCACGGAGACGTAGAGGCCAATTCGCCAGGAATGTTGTCAAATATTACCGCCGAGATGATAGGTTGGGTTAGGTTAGGTTATATCACGTTTTTGATGTATAGGAAGGCCCCAAGGAGACGTAGAGGCCAACTCGCCAGGAATGTTGTCAAATATTACCACCGAGATATTAGGTTGGGTTAGGTTAGGTTATATTACATTATTGATGTATATAAAATTCCCGCGGAGACATAGAGGCCAACTCGCCAGGAATGTTGTCAAATATTAGTACCGAGATGTTAGGTTGGGTTAGGTTAGGTTATATTACGTTATTGATGTATGTCAATGTCCCACAGAGACGTAGAGGCCAACTCGCCAGGAATGTTGTCACATAATTGCGCCGAGTTGTTAGGCTGGGTTATATTACGTTATATTACGTTATTGATCGATATGAAGGTCCCACGGAGACGTAGAGGCCAACTCGCCAGGAATGTTGTCAAATATTACCGCCGAGATGTTAGGTTGGGTTAGGTTAGGTTAAATTACGTTATTGATGTATATAAAGGTCCCACGGAGACGTAGAGGCCAACCCGCCAGGAATGTTGTCAAATATTACCGCCGAGATGTTACGTTGGTTTGGGTTAGGTTAAATTACGTTATTGATGTATATGAAGGTCCCACGGAGAGGTAGAGGCCAACTCGCCAGGAATGTTGTCAAATATTACCGCCGAGATGTTACGTTGGTTTGGGTTAGGTTAAATTACGTTATTGATGTATATGAAGGTCCCACGGAGAGGTAGAGGCCAACTCGCCAGGAATGTTGTCAAATATTAGTGCCGAGATGTTAGGTTGGGTTACGTTAGGTAATATTACGTTATTGATATTTATGAAGGTCAAATGGAGACGTAGAGGCCAACTCGCCAGGAATGGTGTCAAATATTACCGCCGAGATGTTAGGTTGGATTTGATTAGGTTATATTACGTTATTGATGCATATAAAGGTCCCACGGAGACGTAGAGGCCAACAAGCAAGGAATGTTTTCAAATATTACCGCCGAGATGTTAGGTTGGGTCAGGTTAGGTTATATTACGTTATTGATGTATATAAAGGTCCCACGGAAACATAGATGCCAACAAGCCAGGAATGTTGTCAAGTATTACAGCCGAGATGTTACGTTGGGGTATTTTAGGTTAAATTACGTTATTGATGTATATAAAAGTCCCACGGAGACGTAGAGGCCAACTCGCCTGGAATGTTGTCAAATATTACCGCCGAGATGTTAGGTTGGGTTAGGTTAGGTTATATTACGTTATTGATATATATAAAGGTCCCACGGAAACGTAGAGGCCAACTCGACAGGAATGTTTTCAAATATTACCGCCGAGATGATAGGTTGGCTTACGTTAGGTTATATTACGTTATTGATGTATATGAAGGTCCCACGGAGACGTAGAGGCCAACTCGCCAGGAATGTTGTAAAATATTACCGCCGAGATGTTACGTTGGGTCAAGCAATTTTAAATTACGTTATTGATGTATATAAATGTCCCACGGAGACGTAGAGGCCAACTCGAGAGGAATGTTTTCAAATATTACCGCCGAGATGATAGGTTGGCTTAGGTTAGGTTATATTACGTTATTGATGTATATGAAGGTCCCACGGAGACGTAGAGGCCAACTCGCCAGGAATGTTGTCAAATATTACTGCCGAGCTGTTAGGTTGGGTTAGGTTAGGTTATATTACGTTATTGATGTATATAAAGGTCCCACGGAAACATAGAGTCCAACAAGCCAGGAATGTTGTCAAATATTACAGCCGAGATGTTACGTTGGGGTATTTTAGGTTAAATTACGTTATTGATGTATATAAAAGTCCCACGGAGACGTAGAGGCCAACTCGCCAGGAATGTTGTAAAATATTACCGCCGAGATGTTACGTTGGGTTAAGCTAGGTTAAATTACGTTATTGATGTATATAAATGTCCCACGGAGACGTAGAGGCCAACTCGCCAGGAATATTGTCATATAATAGCGCCGAGTGGTTAGGTTGGGTTATATTAGGTTATATTACGTTATTGATGGATATGAAGGTGTCACGGAGACGTAGAGGCCAACTCGCCAGGAATGTTGTCAAATATTACCGCCGAGATGTTACGTTGGTTTGGGTTAGGTTAAATTACGTTATTGATGTATATGAAGGTCCCACGGAGAGGTAGAGGCCAACTCGCCAGGAATGTTGTCAAATATTAGTGCCGAGATGTTAGGTTGGGTTACGTTAGGTAATATTACGTTATTGATATTTATGAAGGTCAAATGGAGACGTAGAGGCCAACTCGCCAGGAATGGTGTCAAATATTACCGCCGAGATGTTAGGTTGGGTTAGGTTACGTTATATTACGTTATTGATGTTTATGAAGGCCAAACGGAGACGTAGAGGCCAACTCGGCAGCAATGATGTCAAATATTACCGCCGAGATGTTAGGTTGGATTTGATTAGGTTATATTACGTTATTGATGCATATAAAGGTCCCACGGAGACGTAGAGGCCAACAAGCAAGGAATGTTTTCAAATATTACCGCCGAGATGTTAGGTTGGGTCAGGTTAGGTTATATTACGTTATTGATGTATATAAAGGTCCCACGGAGACGTAGAGGCCAACTCGACAGGAATGTTCTCAAATAATAGCGCCGAAATCTTAGGTTGGGTTAGGTTACGTTATATTACGTTATTGATGTATATGAAGTTCCACGGAGACGTAGAGGCTAACTCGCCAGGAATGTTGTCAAATATTAGTGCCGAGAAGTTGGGTTGGGTTAGGTTAGGTTATATTACGTTATTGATGTATATGAAGGTCCCACGGAGACGTAGAGGCCAACTCGCCAGGAATGTTGTAAAATATTACCGCCGAGATGTTACGTTGGGTCAAGCAATTTTAAATTACGTTATTGATGTATATAAATGTCCCACGGAGACGTAGAGGCCAACTCGACAGGAATGTTTTCAAATATTGCCGCCGAGATGATAGGTTGGCTTAGGTTAGGTTATATTACGTTATTGATGTATATGAAGGTCCCACGGAGACGTAGAGGCCAACTCGACAGGAATGTTCTCAAATAATAGCGCCGAAATCTTAGGTTGGGTTAGGTTACGTTATATTACGTTATTGATGTATATGAAGTTCCACGGAGACGTAGAGGCTAACTCGCCAGGAATGTTGTCAAATATTAGTGCCGAGAAGTTGGGTTGGGTTAGGTTAGGTTATATTACGTTATTGATGTATATGAAGGCCCCACGGAGACGTAGGGGCCAACTCGCCAGGAATGTTGTCAAATATTGCCGCCGAGATGTTAGGTTGGGTTAGGTTAGGTTATATTACGTTATTGATGTATATAAAGGTCCCACGGAAACGTAGAGGCCAACTCGACAGGAATGTTTTCAAATATTACCGCCGAGATGATAGGTTGGCTTACGTTAGGTTATATTACGTTATTGATGTATATGAAGGTCCCACGGAGACGTAGAGGCCAACTCGCCAGGAATGTTGTAAAATATTACCGCCGAGATGTTACGTTGTGTCAAGCAATTTTAAATTACGTTATTGATGTATATAAATGTCCCACGGAGACGTAGAGGCCAACTCGACAGGAATGTTTTCAAATATTGCCGCCGAGATGATAGGTTGGCTTAGGTTAGGTTATCTTACGTTATTGATGTATATGAAGGTCCCACGGAGAGATAGAGGCCAACTGGCCAGGAATGTTGTCAAATATTACCGCCGAGATGTTAGGTTGGGTTAGGTTAGGTTATATTACGTTACTGATATATATAAAGGTCCCACGGAAACGTAGAGGCCAACTCGACAGGAATGTTTTCAAATATTACCGCCGAGATGATAGGTTGGCTTAGGTTAGGTTATATTACGTTATTGATGTATATGAAGGTCCCACGGAGACGTAGAGGCCAACTCGCCAGGAATGTTGTCAAATATTACTGCCGAGCTGTTAGGTTGGGTTAGGTTAGGTTATATTACGTTATTGATGTATATAAAGGTCCCACGGAAACATAGAGTCCAACAAGCCAGGAATGTTGTCAAATATTACAGCCGAGATGTTACGTTGGGGTATTTTAGGTTAAATTACGTTATTGATGTATATAAAAGTCCCACGGAGACGTAGAGGCCAACTCGCCAGGAATGTTGTAAAATATTACCGCCGAGATGTTACGTTGGGTTAAGCTAGGTTAAATTACGTTATTGATGTATATAAATGTCCCACGGAGACGTAGAGGCCAACTCGCCAGGAATATTGTCATATAATAGCGCCGAGTGGTTAGGTTGGGTTATATTAGGTTATATTACGTTATTGATGGATATGAAGGTGTCACGCAGACGTAGAGGCCAACTCGCCAGGAATGTTGTCAAATATTACCGCCGAGATGTTACGTTGGTTTGGGTTAGGTTAAATTACGTTATTGATGTATATGAAGGTCCCACGGAGAGGTAGAGGCCAACTCGCCAGGAATGTTGTCAAATATTAGTGCCGAGATGTTAGGTTGGGTTACGTTAGGTAATATTACGTTATTGATATTTATGAAGGTCAAATGGAGACGTAGAGGCCAACTCGCCAGGAATGGTGTCAAATATTACCGCCGAGATGTTAGGTTGGGTTAGGTTACGTTATATTACGTTATTGATGTTTATGAAGGCCAAACGGAGACGTAGAGGCCAACTCGGCAGCAATGATGTCAAATATTACCGCCGAGATGTTAGGTTGGATTTGATTAGGTTATATTACGTTATTGATGCATATAAAGGTCCCACGGAGACGTAGAGGCCAACAAGCAAGGAATGTTTTCAAATATTACCGCCGAGATATTAGGTTGGGTCAGGTTAGGTTATATTACGTTATTGATGTATATAAAGGTCCCACGGAGACGTAGAGGCCAACTCGACAGGAATGTTCTCAAATAATAGCGCCGAAATCTTAGGTTGGGTTAGGTTACGTTATATTACGTTATTGATGTATATGAAGTTCCACGGAGACGTAGAGGCTAACTCGCCAGGAATGTTGTCAAATATTAGTGCCGAGAAGTTGGGTTGGGTTAGGTTAGGTTATATTACGTTATTGATGTATATGAAGGTCCCACGGAGACGTAGAGGCCAACTCGCCAGGAATGTTGTAAAATATTACCGCCGAGATGTTACGTTGGGTCAAGCAATTTTAAATTACGTTATTGATGTATATAAATGTCCCACGGAGACGTAGAGGCCAACTCGACAGGAATGTTTTCAAATATTGCCGCCGAGATGATAGGTTGGCTTAGGTTAGGTTATATTACGTTATTGATGTATATGAAGGTCCCACGGAGACGTAGAGGCCAACTCGCCAGGAATGTTGTCAAATATTACCGCCGAGATGTTACGTTGGGTCAAGCAATTTTAAATTACGTTATTGATGTATATAAATGTCCCACGGAGACGTAGAGGCCAACTCGACAGGAATGTTTTCAAATATTGCCGCCGAGATGATAGGTTGGCTTAGGTTAGGTTATATTACGTTATTGATGTATATGAAGGTCCCACGGAGACGTAGAGGCCAACTCGCCAGGAATGTTGTCAAATATTACCGCCGAGATGTTAGGTTGGGTTAGGTTAGGTTAAATTACGTTATTGATGTATATGAAGGTGCCACGGAGAGATAGAGGCCAACTCGCCAGGAATGTTGTCAAATATTAGTGCCGAGATGTTAGGTTGGGTTAGGTTAGGTTATATTACGTTATTGATGTATATAAAGGTCCCACGGAGACGTAGAGGCCAACTCGACAGGAATGTTGTCAAATAATAGCGCCGAAATCTTAGGTTGGGTTAGGTTAGGTTATATTACGTTATTGATGTATATGAAGTTCCACGGGGACGTAGAGGCTAACTCGCCAGGAATGTTGTCAAATATTAGTGCCGAGAAGTTGGGTTGGGTTAGGTTAGGTTATATTACGTTATTGATTTATATGAAGGCCCCACGGAGACGTAGAGGCCAACTCGCCAGGAATGTTGTCAAATATTACCGCCGAAATGTTAGGTTGGGTTAGGTTAGGTTATATTACGTTATTGATATATATAAAGGTCCCACGGAAACGTAGAGGCCAACTCGACAGGAATGTTTTCAAATATTACCGCCGAGATGATAGGTTGGCTTAGGTTAGGTTATATTACGTTATTGATGTATATGAAGGTCCCACGGAGACGTAGAGGCCAACTCGCCAGGAATGTTGTAAAATATTAGTACCGAGATATTAGGTTGGGTTAGGTTAGGTTATATTACGCTATTGATGTATATAAAAGTCCCACGGAGACGTAGAGGCCAACTCGACAGGAATGTTGTCAAATATTAGTGCCGAGAAGTTGGGTTGGGTTAGGTTAGGCTATATTACGTTATTGATGTATATGAAGGCCCCACGGAGACGTAGAGGCCAACTCGCCAGGAATGTTGTCAAATATTGCCGCCGAGATGTTAGGTTGGGTTAGGTTAGGTTATATTACGTTATTGATGTATATAAAGGTCCCACGGAAACATAGAGGCCAACAAGCCAGGAATGTTGTCAAGTATTACAGCCGAGATGTTACGTTGGGGTATTTTAGGTTAAATTACGTTATTGATGTATATAAAAGTCCCACGGAGACGTAGAGGCCAAATCGCCTGGAATGTTGTCAAATATTACAGCCGAGACGTTACGTTGGGGTATTTTAGGTTAAATTACGTTATTGATGTATATAAAAGTCCCACGGAGACGTAGAGGCCAACTCGCCAGGAATATTGTCATATAATAGTGCCGAGTGGTTAGGTTGGGTTATATTAGGTTATATTACGTTATTGATGGATATGAAGGTGTCACGGAGACGTAGAGGCCAACTCTCCAGGAATGTTGTCAAATATTACCGCCGAGATGTTAGGTTGGGTTAGGTTAGGTTATATTACGTTACTGCTATATATAAAGGTCCCACGGAAACGTAGAGGCCAACTCGACAGGAATGTTTTCAAATATTACCGCCGAGATGATAGGTTGGCTTAGGTTAGGTTATATTACGTTATTGATGTATATGAAGGTCCCACGGAGACGTAGAGGCCAACTCGCCAGGAATGTTGTAAAATATTACCGCCGAGATGTTACGTTGGGTTAAGCTAGGTTAAATTACGTTATTGATGTATATAAATGTCCCACGGAGACGTAGAGGCCAACTCGCCAGGAATATGGTCATATAATAGCGCCGAGTGGTTAGGTTGGGTTATATTAGGTTATATTACGTTATTGATGGATATGAAGGGGTCACGGAGACGTAGAGGCCAACTCGCCAGGAATGTTGTCAAATATTACCGCCGAGATGTTAGGTTGGGTTAGGTTAGGTTATATCACGTTACTGATATATATAAACGTCCCACGGAAACATAGAGGCCAACTCGACAGGAATGTTTTCAAATATTGCCGCCGAGATGATAGGTTGGCTTAGGTTAGGTTATATTACGTTATTGATGTATATGAAGGTCCCACGGAGACGTAGAGGCCAACTCGCCAGGAATGTTGTAAAATATTAGTACCGAGATATTAGGTTGGGTTAGGTTAGGTTATATTACGCTATTGATGTATATAAAAGTCCCACGGAGACGTAGAGGCCAACTCGACAGGAATGTTGTCAAATATTAGTGCCGAGAAGTTGGGTTGGGTTAGGTTAGGCTATATTACGTTATTGATGTATATGAAGGCCCCACGGAGACGCAGAGGCCAACTCGCCAGGAATGTTGTCAAATATTGCCGCCGAGATGTTAGGTTGGGTTAGGTTAGGTTATATTACGTTATTGATGTATATGAAGGCCCCACGGAGACGTAGAGGCCAACTGGCCAGGAATGTTGTCAAATATTACCGCCGAGATGTTAGGTTGGGTTAGGTTAGGTTATATTACGTTACTGATATATATAAAGGTCCCACGGAAACGTAGAGGCCAACTCGACAGGAATGTTTTCAAATATTACCGCCGAGATGATAGGTTGGCTTAGGTTAGGTTATATTACGTTATTGATGTATATGAAGGTCCCACGGAGACGTAGAGGCCAACTCGCCAGGAATGTTGTAAAATATTACCGCCGAGATGTTACGTTGGGTTAAGCTAGGTTAAATTACGTTATTGATGTATATAAATGTCCCACGGAGACGTAGAGGCCAACTCGCCAGGAATATTGTCATATAATAGCGCCGAGTGGTTAGGTTGGGTTATATTAGGTTATATTACGTTATTGATGGATATGAAGGGGTCACGGAGACGTAGAGGCCAACTCGCCAGGAATGTTGTCAAATATTACCGCCGAGATGTTAGGTTGGGTTAGGTTAGGTTATATCACGTTACTGATATATATAAACGTCCCACGGAAACGTAGAGGCCAACTCGACAGGAATGTTTTCAAATATTGCCGCCGAGATGATAGGTTGGCTTAGGTTAGGTTATATTACGTTATTGATGTATATGAAGGTCCCACGGAGACGTAGAGGCCAACTCTCCTGGAATGTTGTCAAATATTACAGCCGAGATGTTAGGTTGGGTTAGGTTAGGTTATATTACGTTACTGATATATATAAAGGTCCCACGGAAACGTAGAGGCCAACTCGACAGGAATGTTTTCAAATATTACCGCCGAGATGATAGGTTGGCTTAGGTTAGGTTATATTACGTTATTGATGTATATGAAGGTCCCACGGAGACGTAGAGGCCAACTCGCCAGGAATGTTGTCAAATATTACCGCCGAGCTGTTAGGTTGGGTTAGGTTAGGTTATATTACGTTATTGATGTATATAAAGGTCCCACGGAAACATAGAGTCCAACAAGCCAGGAATGTTGTCAAATATTACAGCCGAGATGTTACGTTGGTGTATTTTAGGTTAAATTACGTTATTGATGTATATAAAAGTCCCACGGAGACGTAGAGGCCAACTCGCCAGGAATGTTGTAAAATATTACCGCCGAGATGTTACGTTGGGTTAAGCTAGGTTAAATTACGTTATTGATGTATATAAATGTCCCACGGAGACGTAGAGGCCAACTCGCCAGGAATATTGTCATATAATAGCGCCGAGTGGTTAGGTTGGGTTATATTAGGTTATATTACGTTATTGATGGATATGAAGGGGTCACGGAGACGTAGAGGCCAACTCGCCAGGAATGTTGTCAAATATTACCGCCGAGATGTTAGGTTGGGTTAGGTTAGGTTATATCACGTTACTGATATATATAAACGTCCCACGGAAACGTAGAGGCCAACTCGACAGGAATGTTTTCAAATATTGCCGCCGAGATGATAGGTTGGCTTAGGTTAGGTTATATTACGTTATTGATGTATATGAAGGTCCCACGGAGACGTAGAGGCCAACTGGCCAGGAATGTTGTCAAATATTACCGCCGAGATGTTAGGTTGGGTTAGGTTAGGTTATATTACGTTACTGATATATATAAAGGTCCCACGGAAACGTAGAGGCCAACTCGACAGGAATGTTTTCAAATATTACCGCCGAGATGATAGGTTGGCTTAGGTTAGGTTATATTACGTTATTGATGTATATGAAGGTCCCACGGAGACGTAGAGGCCAACTCGCCAGGAATGTTGTCAAATATTACTGCCGAGCTGTTAGGTTGGGTTAGGTTAGGTTATATTACGTTATTGATGTATATAAAGGTCCCACGGAAACATAGAGTCCAACAAGCCAGGAATGTTGTCAAATATTACAGCCGAGATGTTACGTTGGGGTATTTTAGGTTAAATTACGTTATTGATGTATATAAAAGTCCCACGGAGACGTAGAGGCCAACTCGCCAGGAATGTTGTAAAATATTACCGCCGAGATGTTACGTTGGGTTAAGCTAGGTTAAATTACGTTATTGATGTATATAAATGTCCCACGGAGACGTAGAGGCCAACTCGCCAGGAATATTGTCATATAATAGCGCCGAGTGGTTAGGTTGGGTTATATTAGGTTATATTACGTTATTGATGGATATGAAGGTGTCACGGAGACGTAGAGGCCAACTCGCCAGGAATGTTGTCAAATATTACCGCCGAGATGTTAGGTTGGGTTAGGTTAGGTTATATCACGTTACTGATATATATAAACGTCCCACGGAAACGTAGAGGCCAACTCGACAGGAATGTTTTCAAATATTGCCGCCGAGATGATAGGTTGGCTTAGGTTAGGTTATATTACGTTATTGATGTATATGAAGTTCCACGGAAACGTAGAGGCCAACTCGACAGGAATGTTTTCAAATATTACCGCCGAGATGATAGGTTGGCTTAGGTTAGGTTATATTACGTTATTGATGTATATGAAGGTCCCACGGAGACGTAGAGGCCAACTCGCCAGGAATGTTGTCAAATATTACCGCCGAGCTGTTAGGTTGGGTTATGTTAGGTTATATTACGTTATTGATGTATATAAAGGTCCCACGGAAACATAGAGTCCAACAAGCCAGGAATGTTGTCAAATATTACAGCCGAGATGTTACGTTGGTGTATTTTAGGTTAAATTACGTTATTGATGTATATAAAAGTCCCACGGAGACGTAGAGGCCAACTCGCCAGGAATGTTGTAAAATATTACCGCCGAGATGTTACGTTGGGTTAAGCTAGGTTAAATTACGTTATTGATGTATATAAATGTCCCACGGAGACGTAGAGGCCAACTCGCCAGGAATATTGTCATATAATAGCGCCGAGTGGTTAGGTTGGGTTATATTAGGTTATATTACGTTATTGATGGATATGAAGGGGTCACGGAGACGTAGAGGCCAACTCGCCAGGAATGTTGTCAAATATTACCGCCGAGATGTTAGGTTGGGTTAGGTTAGGTTATATCACGTTACTGATATATATAAACGTCCCACGGAAACGTAGAGGCCAACTCGACAGGAATGTTTTCAAATATTGCCGCCGAGATGATAGGTTGGCTTAGGTTAGGTTATATTACGTTATTGATGTATATGAAGGCCCCACGGAGACGTAGAGGCCAGCTCGCCAGGAATGTTGACAAATAATAACGCCGAGAGGTTAGGTCAGGTTATATAAGGTTATACTGCGTTATTGATGTATATAAAGGCCCCACGGAGACGTAGAGGCCAACTCGCCAGGAATGTTGTCAAATATTACCGCCGAGATGATAGGTTGGGTTAGGTTAGGTTATATTACGTTATTGATGTATATGAAGGCCCCACGGAGACGTAGAGGCCAATTCGCCAGGAATGTTGTCAAATATTACCGCCGAGATGTTAGGTTGGGTCAGGTTAGGTTATATTACGTTATTGATGTATATAAACGTCCCACGGAGACGTAGAGGCCAACTCGACAGGAATGTTCTCAAATAATAGCGCCGAAATCTTAGGTTGGGTTAGGTTACGTTATATTACGTTATTGATGTATATGAAGTTCCACGGAGACGTAGAGGCTAACTCGCCAGGAATGTTGTCAAATATTAGTGCCGAGAAGTTGGGTTGGGTTAGGTTAGGTTATATTACGTTATTGATGTATATGAAGGCCCCACGGAGACGTAGAGGCCAACTCGCCAGGAATGTTGTCAAATATTACCGCCGAGATGTTACGTTGGTTTGGGTTAGGTTAAATTACGTTATTGATGTATATGAAGGTCCCACGGAGAGGTAGAGGCCAACTCGCCAGGAATGTTGTCAAATATTGGTGCCGAGATGTTAGGTTGGGTTAGGTTAGGTAATATTACGTTATTGATGTATATGAA
>CAXAJV010000920.1:128400-318400 GCA_963969225.1 Xylocopa violacea
GGTTCCACGGTGACGTAGAGGCCAACTCGCCAGGAATGTTGTCAAATATTACCGCCGAGATGTTAGGTTGGGTTAGGTTAGGTTATATTACGTTACTGATATATATAAAGGTCCCACGGAAACGTAGAGGCCAACTCGACAGGAATGTTTTCAAATATTACCGCCGAGATGATAGGTTGGCTTAGGTTAGGTTATATTACGTTATTGATGTATATGAAGGTCCCACGGAGACGTAGAGGCCAACTCGCCAGGAATGTTGTCCAATATTACCACCGAGATGTTAGGTTGGGTTAGGTTAGGTTAAATTACGTTATTGATGTATATAAAGGTCCCACGGAGACGTAGAGGCCAACTCGCCAGGAATGTTGTCAAATATTACCGCCGAGATGTTACGTTGGTTTGGGTTAGGTTAAATTACGTTATTGATGTATATGAAGTTCCCACGGAGAGGTAGAGGCCAACTCGCCAGGAATGTTGTCAAATATTAGTGCCGAGATGTTAGGTTGGGTTATTTTAGGTAATATTACGTTATTGATGTATATGAAGGTTCCACGGTGACGTAGAGGCCAACTCGCCAGGAATGTTGTCAAATATTACCGCCGATGTATTAGGTTGGGTTAGGTTAGGTTATATTACGTTATTGATGTATATGAAGGGCCCACGGAGACGTAGAGGCCAACTCGCCAGGAATATTGTCATCTAATAGCGCCGAGTGGTTAGGTTGGGTTATATTAGGTTATATTACGTTATTGATGGATATGAATGTGTCACGGAGACGTAGAGGCCAACTCGCCAGGAATGTTGTCAAATATTACCGCCGAGATGTTAGGTTGGGTTAGGTTAGGTTATATTACGTTATTGATGTATATAAAGGTCCCACGGAGACGTAGAGGCCAACTCGACAGGAATGTTGTCAAATAATAGCGCCGAAATCTTAGGTTGGGTTAGGTTAGGTTATATTACGTTATTGATGTATATGAAGTTCCACGGAGACGTAGAGGCTAACTCGCCAGGAATGTTGTCAAATATTAGTGCCGAGAAGTTGGGTTGGGTTAGGTTAGGTTATATTACGTTATTGATGTATATGAAGGCCCCACGGAGACGTAGAGGCCAACTCGCCAGGAATGTTGTCAAATATTACCGCCGAGATGTTAGGTTGGCTTAGGTTAGGTTATATTACGTTATTGATGTATATGAAGGTCCCACGGAGACGTAGAGGCCAACTCGCCAGGAATGTTGTAAAATATTAGTACCGAGATATTAGGTTGGGTTAGGTTAGGTTATATTACGCTATTGATGTATATAAAAGTCCCACGGAGACGTAGAGGCCAACTCGACAGGAATGTTGTCAAATATTAGTGCCGAGAAGTTGGGTTGGGTTAGGTTAGGTTATATTACGTTATTGATGTATATAAAAGTCCCACGGAGACGTAGAGGCCAACTCGCCAGGAATATTGTCATATAATAGCGCCGAGTGGTTAGGTGGGGTTATATTAGGTTATATTACGTTATTGATGGATATGAAGGTGTCACGGAGACGTAGAGGCCAACTCGCCAGGAATGTTGTCAAATATTACCGCCGAGATGTTAGGTTGGGTTAGGTTAGGTTATATTACGTTACTGATATATATAAAGGTCCCACGGAAACGTAGAGGCCAACTCGACAGGAATGTTTTCAAATATTACCGCCGAGATGATAGGTTGGCTTAGGTTAGGTTATATTACGTTATTGATGTATATGAAGGCCCCACGGAGACGTAGAGGCCAACTCGCCAGGAATGTTGTCAAATATTGCCGCCGACATGTTAGGTTGGGTTAGGTTAGGTTATATTACGTTATTGATGTATATAAAGGTCCCACGGAAACATAGAGACCAACAAGCCAGGAATGTTGTCAAGTATTACAGCCGAGATGTTACGTTGGGGTATTTTAGGTTAAATTACGTTATTGATGTATATAAAAGTCCCACGGAGACGTAGAGGCCAACTCGCCAGGAATATTGTCATATAATAGCGCCGAGTGGTTAGGTGGGGTTATATTAGGTTATATTACGTTATTGATGGATATGAAGGTGTCACGGAGACGTAGAGGCCAACTCGACAGGAATGTTGTCAAATATTACCGCCGAGATGTTAGGTTGGGTTAGGTTAGGTTATATTACGTTACTGATATATATAAAGGTCCCACGGAAACGTAGAGGCCAACTCGACAGGAATGTTTTCAAATATTACCGCCGAGATGATAGGTTGGCTTAGGTTAGGTTATATTACGTTATTGATGTATATGAAGTTCCACAGAGACGTAGAGGCTAACTCGCCAGGAATGTTGTCAAATATTAGTGCCGAGAAGTTGGGTTGGGTTAGGTTAGGTTATATTACGTTATTGATGTATATGAAGGCCCCACGGAGACGTAGAGGCCAACTCGCCAGGAATGTTGTCAAATAATAACGCCGAGAGGTTAGGTCGGGTTATATAAGGTTATATTACGTTATTGATGTATATAAAGGCCCCACGGCGTCGTAGAGGCCAACTCGCCAGGAATGTTGTCAAATATTACCGCCGAGATGATAGGTTGGGTTAGGTTAGGTTATATTACGTTATTGATGTATATGAAGTTCCACGGAGACGTAGAGGCTAACTCGCCAGGAATGTTGTCAAATATTAGTGCCGAGAAGTTGGGTTGGGTTAGGTTAGGTTATATTACGTTATTGATGTATATGAAGGCCCCACGGAGACGTAGAAGCCAACTCGCCAGGAATGTTGTCAAATATTGCCGCCGAGATGTTAGGTTGGGTTAGGTTAGGTTAAATTACGTTATTGATGTATATAAAAGTCCCACGGAGACGTAGAGGCCAACTCGCCAGGAATATTGTCATATAATAGCGCCGAGTGGTTAGGTTGGGTTATATTAGGTTATATTACGTTATTGATGGATATGAAGGTGTCACGGAGACGTAGAGGCCAACTCGCCAGGAATGTTGTCAAATATTACCGCCGAGATGTTAGGTTGGGTTAGGTTAGGTTATATTACGTTACTGATATATATAAAGATCCCACGGAAACGTAGAGGCCAACACGACAGGAATGTTTTCAAATATTACCGCCGAGATGATAGGTTGGCTTAGGTTAGGTTATATTACGTTATTGATGTATATGAAGGTCCCACGGAGACGTAGAGGCCAACTGGCCAGGAATGTTGTCAAATATTACCGCCGAGATGTTAGGTTGGGGTATTTTAGGTTAAATTACGTTATTGATGTATATAAAAGTCCCACGGAGACGTAGAGGCCAACTCGCCAGGAATGTTGTAAAATATTACCGCCGAGATGTTACGTTGGGTTAAGCTAGGTTAAATTACGTTATTGATGTATATAAATGTCCCACGGAGACGTAGAGGCCAACTCGCCAGGAATATTGTCATATAATAGCGCCGAGTGGTTAGGATGGGTTATATTAGGTTATATTACGTTATTGATGGATATGAAGGTGTCACGGAGACGTAGAGGCCAACTCGCCAGGAATGTTGTCAAATATTACCGCCGAGATGTTAGGTTGGGTTAGGTTAGGTTATATCACGTTACTGATATATATAAACGTCCCACGGAAACGTAGAGGCCAACTCGACAGGAATGTTTTCAAATATTGCCGCCGAGATGATAGGTTGGCTTAGGTTAGCTTATATTACGTTATTGATGTATATGAAGGTCCCACGGAGACGTAGAGGCCAACTGGCCAGGAATGTTGTCAAATATTACCGCCGAGATGTTAGGTTGGGTTAGGTTAGGTTAAATTACGTTATTGATGTATATAAAGGTCCCACGGAGACGTAGAGGCCAACTCGCCAGGAATGTTGTCAAATATTACCGCCGAGATGTTACGTTGGCTTGGGTTAGGTTAAATTACGTTATTGATGTATATGAAGGTCCCACGGAGAGGTAGAGGCCAACTCGCCAGGAATGTTGTCAAATATTAGTGCCTAGATGTTAGGTTGGGTTAGGTTAGGTAATATTACGTTATTGATGTATATGAAGGTCCCACGGTGACGTAGAGGCCAACTCGCCAGGAATGTTGTCAAATAATAGCGCCGAAATCTTAGGTTGGGTTAGGTTAGGTTATATTACGTTATTGATGTATATGAAGTTCCACGGAGACGCAGAGGCTAACTCGCCAGGAATGTTGTCAAATATTAGTGCCGAGAAGTTGGGTTGGGTTAGGTTAGGTTATATTACGTTATTGATGTATATGAAGGCCCCACGGAGACGTAGAGGCCAACACGCCAGGAATGTTGTCAAATATTACCGCCGAGATGTTAGGTTGCGTTAGGTTAGGTTATATTACGTTATTGATATATATAAAGGTCCCACGGAAACGTAGAGGCCAACTCGACAGGAATGTTTTCAAATATTACCGCCGTGATGATAGGTTGGCTTAGGTTAGGTTATATTACGTTATTGATGTATATGAAGGTCCCACGGAGACGTAGAGGCCAACTCGCCAGAAATGTTGTAAAATATTAGTACCGAGATATTAGGTTGGGTTAGGTTAGGTTATATTACGCTATTGATGTATATAAAAGTCCCACGGAGACGTAGAGGCCAACTCGACAGGAATGTTGTCAAATATTAGTGCCGAGAAGTTGGGTTGGGTTAGGTTAGGTTATATTACGTTATTGATGTATATGAAGGCCCCACGGAGACGTAGAGGCCAACTCGCCAGGAATGTTGTCAAATATTGCCGCCGAGATGTTAGGTTGGGTTAGGTTAGGTTATATTACGTTATTGATGTATATAAAGGTCCCACGGAAAAATAGAGGCCAACAAGCCAGGAATGTTGTCAAGTATTACAGCCGAGATGTTACGTTGGGGTATTTTAGGTTAAATTACGTTATTGATGTATATAAAAGTCCCACGGAGACGTAGAGGCCAAATCGCCTGGAATGTTGTCAAATATTACAGCCGAGATGTTACGTTGGGGTATTTTAGGTTAAATTACGTTATTGATGTATATAAAAGACCCACGGAGACGTAGAGGCCAACTCGCCAGGAATATTGTCATATAATAGCGCCGAGTGGTTAGGTTGGGTTATATTAGGTTATATTACGTTATTGATGGATATGAAGGTGTCACGGAGACGTAGAGGCCAACTCGCCAGGAATGTTGTCAAATATTACCGCCGAGATGTTAGGTTGGGTTAGGTTAGGTTATATCACGTTACTGATATATATAAACGTCCCACGGAAACGTAGAGGCCAACTCGACAGGAATGTTTTCAAATATTGCCGCCGAGATGATAGGTTGGCTTTGGTTAGGTTATATTACGTTATTGATGTATATGAAGGCCCCACGGAGACGTAGAAGCCAACTCGCCAGGAATGTTGTCAAATATTGCCGCCGAGATGTTAGGTTGGGTTAGGTTAGGTTAAATTACGTTATTGATGTATATAAAAGTCCCACGGAGACGTAGAGGCCAACTCGCCAGGAATATTGTCATATAATAGCGCCGAGTGGTTAGGTTGGGTTATATTAGGTTATATTACGTTATTGATGGATATGAAGGTGTCACGGAGACGTAGAGGCCAACTCGCCAGGAATGTTGTCAAATATTACCGCCGAGATGTTAGGTTGGGTTAGGTTAGGTTATATTACGTTACTGATATATATAAAGATCCCACGGAAACGTAGAGGCCAACACGACAGGAATGTTTTCAAATATTACCGCCGAGATGATAGGTTGGCTTAGGTTAGGTTATATTACGTTATTGATGTATATGAAGGTCCCACGGAGACGTAGAGGCCAACTGGCCAGGAATGTTGTCAAATATTACCGCCGAGATGTTAGGTTGGGGTATTTTAGGTTAAATTACGTTATTGATGTATATCAAAGTCCCACGGAGACGTAGAGGCCAACTCGCCAGGAATGTTGTAAAATATTACCGCCGAGATGTTACGTTGGGTTAAGCTAGGTTAAATTACGTTATTGATGTATATAAATGTCCCACGGAGACGTAGAGGCCAACTCGCCAGGAATATTGTCATATAATAGCGCCGAGTGGTTAGGATGGGTTATATTAGGTTATATTACGTTATTGATGGATATGAAGGTGTCACGGAGACGTAGAGGCCAACTCGCCAGGAATGTTGTCAAATAATAGCGCCGAAATCTTAGGTTGGGTTAGGTTAGGTTATATTACGTTATTGATGTATATGAAGTTCCACGGAGACGCAGAGGCTAACTCGCCAGGAATGTTGTCAAATATTAGTGCCGAGAAGTTGGGTTGGGTTAGGTTAGGTTATATTACGTTATTGATGTATATGAAGGCCCCACGGAGACGTAGAGGCCAACACGCCAGGAATGTTGTCAAATATTACCGCCGAGATGTTAGGTTGCGTTAGGTTAGGTTATATTACGTTATTGATATATATAAAGGTCCCACGGAAACGTAGAGGCCAACTCGACAGGAATGTTTTCAAATATTACCGCCGTGATGATAGGTTGGCTTAGGTTAGGTTATATTACGTTATTGATGTATATGAAGGTCCCACGGAGACGTAGAGGCCAACTCGCCAGAAATGTTGTAAAATATTAGTACCGAGATATTAGGTTGGGTTAGGTTAGGTTATATTACGCTATTGATGTATATAAAAGTCCCACGGAGACGTAGAGGCCAACTCGACAGGAATGTTGTCAAATATTAGTGCCGAGAAGTTGGGTTGGGTTAGGTTAGGTTATATTACGTTATTGATGTATATGAAGGCCCCACGGAGACGTAGAGGCCAACTCGCCAGGAATGTTGTCAAATATTGCCGCCGAGATGTTAGGTTGGGTTAGGTTAGGTTATATTACGTTATTGATGTATATAAAGGTCCCACGGAAAAATAGAGGCCAACAAGCCAGGAATGTTGTCAAGTATTACAGCCGAGATGTTACGTTGGGGTATTTTAGGTTAAATTACGTTATTGATGTATATAAAAGTCCCACGGAGACGTAGAGGCCAAATCGCCTGGAATGTTGTCAAATATTACAGCCGAGATGTTACGTTGGGGTATTTTAGGTTAAATTACGTTATTGATGTATATAAAAGACCCACGGAGACGTAGAGGCCAACTCGCCAGGAATATTGTCATATAATAGCGCCGAGTGGTTAGGTTGGGTTATATTAGGTTATATTACGTTATTGATGGATATGAAGGTGTCACGGAGACGTAGAGGCCAACTCGCCAGGAATGTTGTCAAATATTACCGCCGAGATGTTAGGTTGGGTTAGGTTAGGTTATATCACGTTACTGATATATATAAACGTCCCACGGAAACGTAGAGGCCAACTCGACAGGAATGTTTTCAAATATTGCCGCCGAGATGATAGGTTGGCTTTGGTTAGGTTATATTACGTTATTGATGTATATGAAGGTCCCACGGAGACGTAGAGGCCAACTGGCCAGGAATGTTGTCAAATATTACCGCCGAGATGTTAGGTTGGGTTAGGTTAGGTTAAATTACGTTATTGATGTATATAAAGGTCCCACGGAGACGTAGAGGCCAACTCGCCAGGAATGTTGTCAAATATTACCGCCGAGATGTTACGTTGGTTTGGGTTAGGTTAAATTACGTTATTGATGTATATGAAGGTCCCACGGAAACGTAGAGGCCAACTCGACAGGAATGTTGTCAAATATTACCGCCGAGATGTTAGGTTGGGTTAGGTTAGGTTATATCACGTTACTGATATATATAAACGTCCCACGGAAACGTAGAGGCCAACTCGACAGGAATGTTTTCAAATATTGCCGCCGAGATGATAGGTTGGCTTAGGTTAGCTTATATTACGTTATTGATGTATATGAAGGTCCCACGGAGACGTAGAGGCCAACTGGCCAGGAATGTTGTCAAATATTACCGCCGAGATGTTAGGTTGGGGTATTTTAGGTTAAATTACGTTATTGGTGTATATAAAAGTCCCACGGAGACGTAGAGGCCAACTCGCCAGGAATGTTGTAAAATATTACCGCCGAGATGTTACGTTGGGTTAAGCTAGGTTAAATTACGTTATTGATGTATATAAATGTCCCACGGAGACGTAGAGGCCAACTCGCCAGGAATATTGTCATATAATAGCGCCGAGTGGTTAGGTTGGGTTATATTAGGTTATATTACGTTATTGATGGATATGAAGGTGTCACGGAGACGTAGAGGCCAACTCGCCAGGAATGTTGTCAAATATTACCGCCGAGATGTTAGGTTGGGTTAGGTTAGGTTATATCACGTTACTGATATATATAAACGTCCCACGGAAACGTAGAGGCCAACTCGACAGGAATGTTTTCAAATATTGCCGCCGAGATGATAGGTTGGCTTAGGTTAGCTTATATTACGTTATTGATGTATATGAAGGTCCCACGGAGACGTAGAGGCCAACTGGTCAGGAATGTTGTCAAATATTACCGCCGAGATGTTAGGTTGGGTTAGGTTAGGTTAAATTACGTTATTGATGTATATAAAGGTCCCACGGAGACGTAGAGGCCAACTCGCCAGGAATGTTGTCAAATATTACCGCCGAGATGTTACGTTGGCTTGGGTTAGGTTAAATTACGTTATTGATGTATATGAAGGTCCCACGGAGACGCAGAGGCTAACTCGCCAGGAATGTTGTCAAATATTAGTGCCGAGAAGTTGGGTTGGGTTAGGTTAGGTTATATTACGTTATTGATGTATATGAAGGCCCCACGGAGACGTAGAGGCCAACACGCCAGGAATGTTGTCAAATATTACCGCCGAGATGTTAGGTTGGGTTAGGTTAGGTTATATTACGTTATTGATATATATAAAGGTCCCACGGAAACGTAGAGGCCAACTCGACAGGAATGTTTTCAAATATTACCGCCGTGATGATAGGTTGGCTTAGGTTAGGTTATATTACGTTATTGATGTATATGAAGGTCCCACGGAGACGTAGAGGCCAACTCGCCAGAAATGTTGTAAAATATTAGTACCGAGGTATTAGGTTGGGTTAGGTTAGGTTATATTACGCTATTGATGTATATAAAAGTCCCACGGAGACGTAGAGGCCAACTCGACAGGAATGTTGTCAAATATTAGTGCCGAGAAGTTGGGTTGGGTTAGGTTAGGTTATATTACGTTATTGATGTATATGAAGGCCCCACGGAGACGTAGAGGCCAACTCGCCAGGAATGTTGTCAAATATTGCCGCCGAGATGTTAGGTTGGGTTAGGTTAGGTTATATTACGTTATTGATGTATATAAAGGTCCCACGGAAACATAGAGGCCAACAAGCCAGGAATGTTGTCAAGTATTACAGCCGAGATGTTACGTTGGGGTATTTTAGGTTAAATTACGTTATTGATGTATATAAAAGTCCCACGGAGACGTAGAGGCCAAATCGCCTGGAATGTTGTCAAATATTACAGCCGAGATGTTACGTTGGGGTATTTTAGGTTAAATTACGTTATTGATGTATATAAAAGACCCACGGAGACGTAGAGGCCAACTCGCCAGGAATATTGTCATATAATAGCGCCGAGTGGTTAGGTTGGGTTATATTAGGTTATATTACGTTATTGATGGATATGAAGGTGTCACGGAGACGTAGAGGCCAACTCGCCAGGAATGTTGTCAAATATTACCGCCGATATGTTAGGTTGGGTTAGGTTAGGTTATATCACGTTACTGATATATATAAACGTCCCACGGAAACGTAGAGGCCAACTCGACAGGAATGTTTTCAAATATTGCCGCCGAGATGATAGGTTGGCTTTGGTTAGGTTATATTACGTTATTGATGTATATGAAGGTCCCACGGAGACGTAGAGGCCAACTGGCCAGGAATGTTGTCAAATATTACCGCCGAGAAGTTGGGTTGGGTTAGGTTAGGTTATATTACGTTATTGATGTATATGAAGGCCCCACGGAGACGTAGAGGCCAACTCGCCAGGAATGTTGTCAAATATTACCGCCGAGATGTTAGGTTGGGTTAGGTTAGGTTATATTACGTTATTGATGTATATAAAGGTCCCACGGAGACGTAGAGGCCAACTCGACAGGAATGTTCTCAAATAATAGCGCCGAAATCTTAGGTTGGGTTAGGTTACGTTATATTACGTTATTGATGTATATGAAGTTCCACGGAGACGTAGAGGCTAACTCGCCAGGAATGTTGTCAAATATTAGTGCCGAGAAGTTGGGTTGGGTTAGGTTAGGTTATATTACGTTATTGATGTATATGAAGGCCCCACGGAGACGTAGAGGCCAACTCGCCAGGAATGTTGTCAAATATTGCCGCCGAGATGTTAGGTTGGGTTAGGTTAGGTTATATTACGTTATTGATGTATATAAAGGTCCCACGGAAACATAGAGGCCAACAAGCCAGGAATGTTGTCAAGTATTACAGCCGAGATGTTACGTTGGGGTATTTTAGGTTAAATTACGTTATTGATGTATATAAAAGTCCCACGGAGACGTAGAGGCCAACTCGCCTGGAATGTTGTCAAATATTACCGCCGAGATGTTAGGTTGGGTTAGGTTAGGTTATATTACGTTATTGATATATATAAAGGTCCCACGGAAACGTAGAGGCCAACTCGACAGGAATGTTTTCAAATATTACCGCCGAGATGATAGGTTGGCTTACGTTAGGTTATATTACGTTATTGATGTATATGAAGGTCCCACGGAGACGTAGAGGCCAACTCGCCAGGACTGTTGTAAAATATTAGTACCGAGATATTAGGTTGGGTTAGGTTAGGTTATATTACGCTATTGATGTATATAAAAGTCCCACGGAGACGTAGAGTCCAACTCGACAGGAATGTTGTCAAATATTAGTGCCGAGAAGTTGGGTTGGGTTAGGTTAGGTTATATTACGTTATTGATGTTTATGAAGGCCCCACGGAGACGTAGAGGCCAACTCGCCAGGAATGTTGTCAAATATTGCCGCCGAGATGTTAGGTTGGGTTAGGTTAGGTTATATTACGTTATTGATGTATATAAAGGTCCCACGGAAACATAGAGGCCAACAAGCCAGGAATGTTGTCAAGTATTACAGCCGAGATGTTACGTTGGGGTATTTTAGGTTAAATTACGTTATTGATGTATATAAAAGACCCACGGAGACGGAGAGGCCAACTCGCCAGGAATATTGTCATATAATAGCGCCGAGTGGTTAGGTTGGGTTATATTAGGTTATATTACGTTATTGATGGATATGAAGGTGTCACGGAGACGTAGAGGCCAACTCGCCAGGAATGTTGTCAAATATTACCGCCGAGATGTTAGGTTGGGTTAGGTTAGGTTATATTACGTTACTGATATATATAAAGGTCCCACGGAAACGTAGAGGCCAACTCGACAGGAATGTTGTCAAATATTACCGCCGAGATGTTAGGTTGGGTTAGGTTAGGTTATATCACGTCACTGATATATATAAACGTCCCACGGAAACGTAGAGGCCAACTCGACAGGAATGTTTTCAAATATTGCCGCCGAGATGATAGGTTGGCTTAGGTTAGCTTATATTACGTTATTGATGTATATGAAGGTCCCACGGAGACGTAGAGGCCAACTGGCCAGGAATGTTGTCAAATATTACCGCCGAGATGTTAGGTTGGGGTATTTTAGGTTAAATTACGTTATTGATGTATATAAAAGTCCCACGGAGACGTAGAGGCCAACTCGCCAGGAATGTTGTAAAATATTACCGCCGAGATGTTACGTTGGTTTAAGCTAGGTTAAATTACGTTATTGATGTATATAAATGTCCCACGGAGACGTAGAGGCCAACTCGCCAGGAATATTGTCATATAATAGCGCCGAGTGGTTAGGATGGGTTATATTAGGTTATATTACGTTATTGATGGATATGAAGGTGTCACGGAGACGTAGAGGCCAACTCGCCAGGAATGTTGTCAAATATTACCGCCGAGATGTTAGGTTGGGTTAGGTTAGGTTATATCACGTTACTGATATATATAAACGTCCCACGGAAACGTAGAGGCCAACTCGACAGGAATGTTTTCAAATATTGCCGCCGAGATGATAGGTTGGCTTAGGTTAGCTTATATTACGTTATTGATGTATATGAAGGTCCCACGGAGACGTAGAGGCCAACTGGCCAGGAATGTTGTCAAATATTACCGCCGAGATGTTAGGTTGGGTTAGGTTAGGTTAAATTACGTTATTGATGTATATAAAGGTCCCACGGAGACGTAGAGGCCAACTCGCCAGGAATGTTGTCAAATATTACCGCCGAGATGTTACGTTGGCTTGGGTTAGGTTAAATTACGTTATTGATGTATATGAAGGTCCCACGGAGAGGTAGAGGCCAACTCGCCAGGAATGTTGTCAAATATTAGTGCCTAGATGTTAGGTTGGGTTAGGTTAGGTAATATTACGTTATTGATGTATATGAAGGTCCCACGGTGACGTAGAGGCCAACTCGCCAGGAATGTTGTCAAATAATAGCGCCGAAATCTTAGGTTGGGTTAGGTTAGGTTATATTACGTTATTGATGTATATGAAGTTCCACGGAGACGCAGAGGCTAACTCGCCAGGAATGTTGTCAAATATTAGTGCCGAGAAGTTGGGTTGGGTTAGGTTAGGTTATATTACGTTATTGATGTATATGAAGGCCCCACGGAGACGTAGAGGCCAACACGCCAGGAATGTTGTCAAATATTACCGCCGAGATGTTAGGTTGCGTTAGGTTAGGTTATATTACGTTATTGATATATATAAAGGTCCCACGGAAACGTAGAGGCCAACTCGACAGGAATGTTTTCAAATATTACCGCCGTGATGATAGGTTGGCTTAGGTTAGGTTATATTACGTTATTGATGTATATGAAGGTCCCACGGAGACGTAGAGGCCAACTCGCCAGAAATGTTGTAAAATATTAGTACCGAGATATTAGGTTGGGTTAGGTTAGGTTATATTACGCTATTGATGTATATAAAAGTCCCACGGAGACGTAGAGGCCAACTCGACAGGAATGTTGTCAAATATTAGTGCCGAGAAGTTGGGTTGGGTTAGGTTAGGTTATATTACGTTATTGATGTATATGAAGGCCCCACGGAGACGTAGAGGCCAACTCGCCAGGAATGTTGTCAAATATTGCCGCCGAGATGTTAGGTTGGGTTAGGTTAGGTTATATTACGTTATTGATGTATATAAAGGTCCCACGGAAAAATAGAGGCCAACAAGCCAGGAATGTTGTCAAGTATTACAGCCGAGATGTTACGTTGGGGTATTTTAGGTTAAATTACGTTATTGATGTATATAAAAGTCCCACGGAGACGTAGAGGCCAAATCGCCTGGAATGTTGTCAAATATTACAGCCGAGATGTTACGTTGGGGTATTTTAGGTTAAATTACGTTATTGATGTATATAAAAGACCCACGGAGACGTAGAGGCCAACTCGCCAGGAATATTGTCATATAATAGCGCCGAGTGGTTAGGTTGGGTTATATTAGGTTATATTACGTTATTGATGGATATGAAGGTGTCACGGAGACGTAGAGGCCAACTCGCCAGGAATGTTGTCAAATATTACCGCCGAGATGTTAGGTTGGGTTAGGTTAGGTTATATCACGTTACTGATATATATAAACGTCCCACGGAAACGTAGAGGCCAACTCGACAGGAATGTTTTCAAATATTGCCGCCGAGATGATAGGTTGGCTTTGGTTAGGTTATATTACGTTATTGATGTATATGAAGGTCCCACGGAGACGTAGAGGCCAACTGGCCAGGAATGTTGTCAAATATTACCGCCGAGATGTTAGGTTGGGTTAGGTTAGGTTAAATTACGTTATTGATGTATATAAAGGTCCCACGGAGACGTAGAGGCCAACTCGCCAGGAATGTTCTCAAATATTACCGCCGAGATGTTACGTTGGTTTGGGTTAGGTTAAATTACGTTATTGATGTATATGAAGGTCCCACGGAAAAGTAGAGGCCAACTCGCCAGGAATGTTGTCAAATATTAGTGCCGAGATGTTAGGTTGGGTTAGGTTAGGTAATATTACGTTATTGATGTATATGAAGGTCCCACGGTGACGTAGAGGCCAACTCGCCAGGAATGTTGTCAAATAATAGCGCCGAAATCTTAGGTTGGGTTAGGTTAGGTTATATTACGTTATTGATGTATATGAAGTTCCACGGAGACGTAGAGGCTAACTCGCCAGGAATGTTGTCAAATATTAGTGCCGAGAAGTTGGGTTGGGTTAGGTTAGGTTATATTACGTTATTGATGTATATGAAGGCCCCACGGAGACGTAGAGGCCAACTCGCCAGGAATGTTGTCAAATATTACCGCCGAGATGTTAGGTTGGGTTAGGTTAGGTTATATTACGTTATTGATATATATAAAGGTCCCACGGAAACGTAGAGGCCAACTCGACAGGAATGTTTTCAAATATTACCGCCGAGATGATAGGTTGGCTTAGGTTAGGTTATATTACGTTATTGATGTATATGAGGGTCCCACGGAGACGTAGAGGCCAACTCGCCAGGAATGTTGTAAAATATTAGTACCGAGATATTAGGTTGGGTTAGGTTAGGTTATATTACGCTATTGATGTATATAAAAGTCCCACGGAGACGTAGAGTCCAACTCGACAGGAATGTTGTCAAATATTAGTGCCGAGAAGTTGGGTTGGGTTAGGTTAGGTTATATTACGTTATTGATGTTTATGAAGGCCCCACGGAGACGTAGAGGCCAACTCGCCAGGAATATTGTCATATAATAGCGCCGAGTGGTTAGGTTGGGTTATATTAGGTTATATTACGATATTGATGGATATGAAGGTGTCACGGAGACGTAGAGGCCAACTCGCCAGGAATGTTGTCAAATATTACCGCCGAGATGTTAGGTTGGGTTAGGTTAGGTTATATTACGTTACTGATATATATAAAGGTCCCACGGAAACGTAGAGGCCAACTCGACAGGAATGTTGTCAAATATTACCGCCGAGATGTTAGGTTGGGTTAGGTTAGGTTATATCACGTTACTGATATATATAAACGTCCCACGGAAACGTAGAGGCCAACTCGACAGGAATGTTTTCAAATATTGCCGCCGAGATGATAGGTTGGCTTAGGTTAGCTTATATTACGTTATTGATGTATATGAAGGTCCCACGGAGACGTAGAGGCCAACTGGCCAGGAATGTTGTCAAATATTACCGCCGAGATGTTAGGTTGGGGTATTTTAGGTTAAATTACGTTATTGGTGTATATAAAAGTCCCACGGAGACGTAGAGGCCAACTCGCCAGGAATGTTGTAAAATATTACCGCCGAGATGTTACGTTGGGTTAAGCTAGGTTAAATTACGTTATTGATGTATATAAATGTCCCACGGAGACGTAGAGGCCAACTCGCCAGGAATATTGTCATATAATAGCGCCGAGTGGTTAGGTTGGGTTATATTAGGTTATATTACGTTATTGATGGATATGAAGGTGTCACGGAGACGTAGAGGCCAACTCGCCAGGAATGTTGTCAAATATTACCGCCGAGATGTTAGGTTGGGTTAGGTTAGGTTATATCACGTTACTGATATATATAAACGTCCCACGGAAACGTAGAGGCCAACTCGACAGGAATGTTTTCAAATATTGCCGCCGAGATGATAGGTTGGCTTAGGTTAGCTTATATTACGTTATTGATGTATATGAAGGTCCCACGGAGACGTAGAGGCCAACTGGTCAGGAATGTTGTCAAATATTACCGCCGAGATGTTAGGTTGGGTTAGGTTAGGTTAAATTACGTTATTGATGTATATAAAGGTCCCACGGAGACGTAGAGGCCAACTCGCCAGGAATGTTGTCAAATATTACCGCCGAGATGTTACGTTGGCTTGGGTTAGGTTAGATTACGTTATTGATGTATATGAAGGTCCCACGGAGAGGTAGAGGCCAACTCGCCAGGAATGTTGTCAAATATTAGTGCCTAGATGTTAGGTTGGGTTAGGTTAGGTAATATTACGTTATTGATGTATATGAAGGTCCCACGGTGACGTAGAGGCCAACTCGCCAGGAATATTGTCATATAATAGCGCCGAGTGGTTAGGTTGGGTTATATTAGGTTATATTACGTTATTGATGGATATGAAGGTGTCACGGAGACGTAGAGGCCAACTCGCCAGGAATGTTGTCAAATATTACCGCCGAGATGTTAGGTTGGGTTAGGTTAGGTTATATCACGTTACTGATATATATAAACGTCCCACGGAAACGTAGAGGCCAACTCGACAGGAATGTTTTCAAATATTGCCGCCGAGATGATAGGTTGGCTTTGGTTAGGTTATATTACGTTATTGATGTATATGAAGGTCCCACGGAGACGTAGAGGCCAACTGGCCAGGAATGTTGTCAAATATTACCGCCGAGATGTTAGGTTGGGTTAGGTTAGGTTAAATTACGTTATTGATGTATATAAAGGTCCCACGGAGACGTAGAGGCCAACTCGCCAGGAATGTTGTCAAATATTACCGCCGAGATGTTACGTTGGTTTGGGTTAGGTTAAATTACGTTATTGATGTATATGAAGGTCCCACGGAAAAGTAGAGGCCAACTCGCCAGGAATGTTGTCAAATATTAGTGCCGAGATGTTAGGTTGGGTTAGGTTAGGTAATATTACGTTATTGATGTATATGAAGGTCCCACGGTGACGTAGAGGCCAACTCGCCAGGAATGTTGTCAAATAATAGCGCCGAAATCTTAGGTTGGGTTAGGTTAGGTTATATTACGTTATTGATGTATATGAAGTTCCACGGAGACGTAGAGGCTAACTCGCCAGGAATGTTGTCAAATATTAGTGCCGAGAAGTTGGGTTGGGTTAGGTTAGGTTATATTACGTTATTGATGTATATGAAGGCCCCACGGAGACGTAGAGGCCAACTCGCCAGGAATGTTGTCAAATATTACCGCCGAGATGTTAGGTTGGGTTAGGTTAGGTTATATTACGTTATTGATATATATAAAGGTCCCACGGAAACGTAGAGGCCAACTCGACAGGAATGTTTTCAAATATTACCGCCGAGATGATAGGTTGGCTTAGGTTAGGTTATATTACGTTATTGATGTATATGAGGGTCCCACGGAGACGTAGAGGCCAACTCGCCAGGAATGTTGTAAAATATTAGTACCGAGATATTAGGTTGGGTTAGGTTAGGTTATATTACGCTATTGATGTATATAAAAGTCCCACGGAGACGTAGAGTCCAACTCGACAGGAATGTTGTCAAATATTAGTGCCGAGAAGTTGGGTTGGGTTAGGTTAGGTTATATTACGTTATTGATGTTTATGAAGGCCCCACGGAGACGTAGAGGCCAACTCGCCAGGAATATTGTCATATAATAGCGCCGAGTGGTTAGGTTGGGTTATATTAGGTTATATTACGTTATTGATGGATATGAAGGTGTCACGGAGACGTAGAGGCCAACTCGCCAGGAATGTTGTCAAATATTACCGCCGAGATGTTAGGTTGGGTTAGGTTAGGTTATATTACGTTACTGATATATATAAAGGTCCCACGGAAACGTAGAGGCCAACTCGACAGGAATGTTGTCAAATATTACCGCCGAGATGTTAGGTTGGGTTAGGTTAGGTTATATCACGTTACTGATATATATAAACGTCCCACGGAAACGTAGAGGCCAACTCGACAGGAATGTTTTCAAATATTGCCGCCGAGATGATAGGTTGGCTTAGGTTAGCTTATATTACGTTATTGATGTATATGAAGGTCCCACGGAGACGTAGAGGCCAACTGGCCAGGAATGTTGTCAAATATTACCGCCGAGATGTTAGGTTGGGGTATTTTAGGTTAAATTACGTTATTGGTGTATATAAAAGTCCCACGGAGACGTAGAGGCCAACTCGCCAGGAATGTTGTAAAATATTACCGCCGAGATGTTACGTTGGGTTAAGCTAGGTTAAATTACGTTATTGATGTATATAAATGTCCCACGGAGACGTAGAGGCCAACTCGCCAGGAATATTGTCATATAATAGCGCCGAGTGGTTAGGTTGGGTTATATTAGGTTATATTACGTTATTGATGGATATGAAGGTGTCACGGAGACGTAGAGGCCAACTCGCCAGGAATGTTGTCAAATATTACCGCCGAGATGTTAGGTTGGGTTAGGTTAGGTTATATCACGTTACTGATATATATAAACGTCCCACGGAAACGTAGAGGCCAACTCGACAGGAATGTTTTCAAATATTGCCGCCGAGATGATAGGTTGGCTTAGGTTAGCTTATATTACGTTATTGATGTATATGAAGGTCCCACGGAGACGTAGAGGCCAACTGGTCAGGAATGTTGTCAAATATTACCGCCGAGATGTTAGGTTGGGTTAGGTTAGGTTAAATTACGTTATTGATGTATATAAAGGTCCCACGGAGACGTAGAGGCCAACTCGCCAGGAATGTTGTCAAATATTACCGCCGAGATGTTACGTTGGCTTGGGTTAGGTTAAATTACGTTATTGATGTATATGAAGGTCCCACGGAGAGGTAGAGGCCAACTCGCCAGGAATGTTGTCAAATATTAGTGCCTAGATGTTAGGTTGGGTTAGGTTAGGTAATATTACGTTATTGATGTATATGAAGGTCCCACGGTGACGTAGAGGCCAACTCGCCAGGAATGTTGTCAAATAATAGCGCCGAAATCTTAGGTTGGGTTAGGTTAGGTTATATTACGTTATTGATGTATATGAAGTTCCACGGAGACGCAGAGGCTAACTCGCCAGGAATGTTGTCAAATATTAGTGCCGAGAAGTTGGGTTGGGTTAGGTTAGGTTATATTACGTTATTGATGTATATGAAGGCCCCACGGAGACGTAGAGGCCAACACGCCAGGAATGTTGTCAAATATTACCGCCGAGATGTTAGGTTGGGTTAGGTTAGGTTATATTACGTTATTGATATATATAAAGGTCCCACGGAAACGTAGAGGCCAACTCGACAGGAATGTTTTCAAATATTACCGCCGTGATGATAGGTTGGCTTAGGTTAGGTTATATTACGTTATTGATGTATATGAAGGTCCCACGGAGACGTAGAGGCCAACTCGCCAGAAATGTTGTAAAATATTAGTACCGAGGTATTAGGTTGGGTTAGGTTAGGTTATATTACGCTATTGATGTATATAAAAGTCCCACGGAGACGTAGAGGCCAACTCGACAGGAATGTTGTCAAATATTAGTGCCGAGAAGTTGGGTTGGGTTAGGTTAGGTTATATTACGTTATTGATGTATATGAAGGCCCCACGGAGACGTAGAGGCCAACTCGCCAGGAATGTTGTCAAATATTGCCGCCGAGATGTTAGGTTGGGTTAGGTTAGGTTATATTACGTTATTGATGTATATAAAGGTCCCACGGAAACATAGAGGCCAACAAGCCAGGAATGTTGTCAAGTATTACAGCCGAGATGTTACGTTGGGGTATTTTAGGTTAAATTACGTTATTGATGTATATAAAAGTCCCACGGAGACGTAGAGGCCAAATCGCCTGGAATGTTGTCAAATATTACAGCCGAGATGTTACGTTGGGGTATTTTAGGTTAAATTACGTTATTGATGTATATAAAAGACCCACGGAGACGTAGAGGCCAACTCGCCAGGAATATTGTCATATAATAGCGCCGAGTGGTTAGGTTGGGTTATATTAGGTTATATTACGTTATTGATGGATATGAAGGTGTCACGGAGACGTAGAGGCCAACTCGCCAGGAATGTTGTCAAATATTACCGCCGATATGTTAGGTTGGGTTAGGTTAGGTTATATCACGTTACTGATATATATAAACGTCCCACGGAAACGTAGAGGCCAACTCGACAGGAATGTTTTCAAATATTGCCGCCGAGATGATAGGTTGGCTTTGGTTAGGTTATATTACGTTATTGATGTATATGAAGGTCCCACGGAGACGTAGAGGCCAACTGGCCAGGAATGTTGTCAAATATTACCGCCGAGATGTTAGGTTGGGTTAGGTTAGGTTAAATTACGTTATTGATGTATATAAAGGTCCCACGGAGACGTAGAGGCCAACTCGCCAGGAATGTTGTCAAATATTACCGCCGAGATGTTACGTTGGTTTGGGTTAGGTTAAATTACGTTATTGATGTATATGAAGGTCCCACGGAAAAGTAGAGGCCAACTCGCCAGGAATGTTGTCAAATATTAGTGCCGAGATGTTAGGTTGGGTTAGGTTAGGTAATATTACGTTATTGATGTATATGAAGGTCCCACGGTGACGTAGAGGCCAACTCGCCAGGAATGTTGTCAAATAATAGCGCCGAAATCTTAGGTTGGGTTAGGTTAGGTTATATTACGTTATTGATGTATATGAAGTTCCACGGAGACGTAGAGGCTAACTCGCCAGGAATGTTGTCAAATATTAGTGCCGAGAAGTTGGGTTGGGTTAGGTTAGGTTATATTACGTTATTGATGTATATGAAGGCCCCACGGAGACGTAGAGGCCAACTCGCCAGGAATGTTGTCAAATATTACCGCCGAGATGTTAGGTTGGGTTAGGTTAGGTTATATTACGTTATTGATGTATATAAAGGTCCCACGGAGACGTAGAGGCCAACTCGACAGGAATGTTCTCAAATAATAGCGCCGAAATCTTAGGTTGGGTTAGGTTACGTTATATTACGTTATTGATGTATATGAAGTTCCACGGAGACGTAGAGGCTAACTCGCCAGGAATGTTGTGAAATATTAGTGCCGAGAAGTTGGGTTGGGTTAGGTTATGTTATATTACGTTATTGATGTATATGAAGGCCCCACGGAGACGTAGAGGCCAACTCGCCAGGAATGTTGTCAAATATTGCCGCCGAGATGTTAGGTTGGGTTAGGTTAGGTTATATTACGTTATTGATGTATATGAAGTTCCACGGAGACGTAGAGGCTAACTCGCCAGGAATGTTGTCAAATATTAGTGCCGAGAAGTTGGGTTGGGTTAGGTTAGGTTATATTACGTTATTGATGTATATAAAAGTCCCACGGAGACGTAGAGGCCAAATCGCCTGGAATGTTGTCAAATATTACAGCCGAGATGTTACGTTGGGGTATTTTAGGTTAAATTACGTTATTGATGTATATAAAAGACCCACGGAGACGTAGAGGCCAACTCGCCAGGAATATTGTCATATAATAGCGCCGAGTGGTTAGGTTGGGTTATATTAGGTTATATTACGTTATTGATGGATATGAAGGTGTCACGGAGACGTAGAGGCCAACTCGCCAGGAATGTTGTCAAATATTACCGCCGATATGTTAGGTTGGGTTAGGTTAGGTTATATCACGTTACTGATATATATAAACGTCCCACGGAAACGTAGAGGCCAACTCGACAGGAATGTTTTCAAATATTGCCGCCGAGATGATAGGTTGGCTTTGGTTAGGTTATATTACGTTATTGATGTATATGAAGGTCCCACGGAGACGTAGAGGCCAACTGGCCAGGAATGTTGTCAAATATTACCGCCGAGATGTTAGGTTGGGTTAGGTTAGGTTAAATTACGTTATTGATGTATATAAAGGTCCCACGGAGACGTAGAGGCCAACTCGCCAGGAATGTTGTCAAATATTACCGCCGAGATGTTACGTTGGTTTGGGTTAGGTTAAATTACGTTATTGATGTATATGAAGGTCCCACGGAAAAGTAGAGGCCAACTCGCCAGGAATGTTGTCAAATATTAGTGCCGAGATGTTAGGTTGGGTTAGGTTAGGTAATATTACGTTATTGATGTATATGAAGGTCCCACGGTGACGTAGAGGCCAACTCGCCAGGAATGTTGTCAAATAATAGCGCCGAAATCTTAGGTTGGGTTAGGTTAGGTTATATTACGTTATTGATGTATATGAAGTTCCACGGAGACGTAGAGGCTAACTCGCCAGGAATGTTGTCAAATATTAGTGCCGAGAAGTTGGGTTGGGTTAGGTTAGGTTATATTACGTTATTGATGTATATGAAGGCCCCACGGAGACGTAGAGGCCAACTCGCCAGGAATGTTGTCAAATATTACCGCCGAGATGTTAGGTTGGGTTAGGTTAGGTTATATTACGTTATTGATGTATATAAAGGTCCCACGGAGACGTAGAGGCCAACTCGACAGGAATGTTCTCAAATAATAGCGCCGAAATCTTAGGTTGGGTTAGGTTACGTTATATTACGTTATTGATGTATATGAAGTTCCACGGAGACGTAGAGGCTAACTCGCCAGGAATGTTGTCAAATATTAGTGCCGAGAAGTTGGGTTGGGTTAGGTTATGTTATATTACGTTATTGATGTATATGAAGGCCCCACGGAGACGTAGAGGCCAACTCGCCAGGAATGTTGTCAAATATTGCCGCCGAGATGTTAGGTTGGGTTAGGTTAGGTTATATTACGTTATTGATGTATATGAAGTTCCACGGAGACGTAGAGGCTAACTCGCCAGGAATGTTGTCAAATATTAGTGCCGAGAAGTTGGGTTGGGTTAGGTTAGGTTATATTACGTTATTGATGTATATGAAGGCCCCACGGAGACGTAGAGGCCAACTCGCCAGGAATGTTGTCAAATATTACCGCCGAGATGTTGGGTTGGGTTAGGTTAGGTTATATTACGTTATTGATGTATATAAAGGTCCCACGGAGACGTAGAGGCCAACTCGACAGGAATGTTCTCAAATAATAGCGCCGAAATCTTAGGTTGGGTTAGGTTACGTTATATTACGTTATTGATGTATATGAAGTTCCACGGAGACGTAGAGGCTAACTCGCCAGGAATGTTGTCAAATATTAGTGCCGAGAAGTTGGGTTGGGTTAGGTTAGGTTATATTACGTTATTGATGTATATGAAGGCCCCACGGAGACGTAGAGGCCAACTCGCCAGGAATGTTGTCAAATATTGCCGCCGAGATGTTAGGTTGGGTTAGGTTAGGTTATATTACGTTATTGATGTATATAAAGGTCCCACGGAAACATAGAGGCCAACAAGCCAGGAATGTTGTCAAGTATTACAGCCGAGATGTTACGTTGGGGTATTTTAGGTTAAATTACGTTATTGATGTATATAAAAGTCCCACGGAGACGTAGAGGCCAAATCGCCTGGAATGTTGTCAAATATTACAGCCGAGATGTTACGTTGGGGTATTTTAGGTTAAATTACGTTATTGATGTATATAAAAGACCCACGGAGACGTAGAGGCCAACTCGCCAGGAATATTGTCATATAATAGCGCCGAGTGGTTAGGTTGGGTTATATTAGGTTATATTACGTTATTGATGGATATGAAGGTGTCACGGAGACGTAGAGGCCAACTCGCCAGGAATGTTGTCAAATATTACCGCCGATATGTTAGGTTGGGTTAGGTTAGGTTATATCACGTTACTGATATATATAAACGTCCCACGGAAACGTAGAGGCCAACTCGACAGGAATGTTTTCAAATATTGCCGCCGAGATGATAGGTTGGCTTTGGTTAGGTTATATTACGTTATTGATGTATATGAAGGTCCCACGGAGACGTAGAGGCCAACTGGCCAGGAATGTTGTCAAATATTACCGCCGAGATGTTAGGTTGGGTTAGGTTAGGTTAAATTACGTTATTGATGTATATAAAGGTCCCACGGAGACGTAGAGGCCAACTCGCCAGGAATGTTGTCAAATATTACCGCCGAGATGTTACGTTGGTTTGGGTTAGGTTAAATTACGTTATTGATGTATATGAAGGTCCCACGGAAAAGTAGAGGCCAACTCGCCAGGAATGTTGTCAAATATTAGTGCCGAGGTGTTAGGTTGGGTTAGGTTAGGTAATATTACGTTATTGATGTATATGAAGGTCCCACGGTGACGTAGAGGCCAACTCGCCAGGAATGTTGTCAAATAATAGCGCCGAAATCTTAGGTTGGGTTAGGTTAGGTTATATTACGTTATTGATGTATATGAAGTTCCACGGAGACGTAGAGGCTAACTCGCCAGGAATGTTGTCAAATATTAGTGCCGAGAAGTTGGGTTGGGTTAGGTTAGGCTATATTACGTTATTGATGTATATGAAGGCCCCACGGAGACGTAGAGGCCAACTCGCCAGGAATGTTGTCAAATATTACCGCCGAGATGTTAGGTTGGGTTAGGTTAGGTTATATTACGTTATTGATGTATATAAAGGTCCCACGGAGACGTAGAGGCCAACTCGACAGGAATGTTCTCAAATAATAGCGCCGAAATCTTAGGTTGGGTTAGGTTACGTTATATTACGTTATTGATGTATATGAAGTTCCACGGAGACGTAGAGGCTAACTCGCCAGGAATGTTGTCAAATATTAGTGCCGAGAAGTTGGGTTGGGTTAGGTTAGGTTATATTACGTTATTGATGTATATGAAGGCCCCACGGAGACGTAGAGGCCAACTCGCCAGGAATGTTGTCAAATATTGCCGCCGAGATGTTAGGTTGGGTTAGGTTAGGTTATATTACGTTATTGATGTATATAAAGGTCCCACGGAAACATAGAGGCCAACAAGCCAGGAATGTTGTCAAGTATTACAGCCGAGATGTTACGTTGGGGTATTTTAGGTTAAATTACGTTATTGATGTATATAAAAGTCCCACGGAGACGTAGAGGCCAAATCGCCTGGAATGTTGTCAAATATTACAGCCGAGATGTTACGTTGGGGTATTTTAGGTTAAATTACGTTATTGATGTATATAAAAGACCCACGGAGACGTAGAGGCCAACTCGCCAGGAATATTGTCATATAATAGCGCCGAGTGGTTAGGTTGGGTTATATTAGGTTATATTACGTTATTGATGGATATGAAGGTGTCACGGAGACGTAGAGGCCAACTCGCCAGGAATGTTGTCAAATATTACCGCCGATATGTTAGGTTGGGTTAGGTTAGGTTATATCACGTTACTGATATATATAAACGTCCCACGGAAACGTAGAGGCCAACTCGACAGGAATGTTTTCAAATATTGCCGCCGAGATGATAGGTTGGCTTTGGTTAGGTTATATTACGTTATTGATGTATATGAAGGTCCCACGGAGACGTAGAGGCCAACTGGCCAGGAATGTTGTCAAATATTACCGCCGAGATGTTAGGTTGGGTTAGGTTAGGTTAAATTACGTTATTGATGTATATAAAGGTCCCACGGAGACGTAGAGGCCAACTCGCCAGGAATGTTGTCAAATATTACCGCCGAGATGTTACGTTGGTTTGGGTTAGGTTAAATTACGTTATTGATGTATATGAAGGTCCCACGGAAAAGTAGAGGCCAACTCGCCAGGAATGTTGTCAAATATTAGTGCCGAGATGTTAGGTTGGGTTAGGTTAGGTAATATTACGTTATTGATGTATATGAAGGTCCCACGGTGACGTAGAGGCCAACTCGCCAGGAATGTTGTCAAATAATAGCGCCGAAATCTTAGGTTGGGTTAGGTTAGGTTATATTACGTTATTGATGTATATGAAGTTCCACGGAGACGTAGAGGCTAACTCGCCAGGAATGTTGTCAAATATTAGTGCCGAGAAGTTGGGTTGGGTTAGGTTAGGTTATATTACGTTATTGATGTATATGAAGGCCCCACGGAGACGTAGAGGCCAACTCGCCAGGAATGTTGTCAAATATTACCGCCGAGATGTTAGGTTGGGTTAGGTTAGGTTATATTACGTTATTGATGTATATAAAGGTCCCACGGAGACGTAGAGGCCAACTCGACAGGAATGTTCTCAAATAATAGCGCCGAAATCTTAGGTTGGGTTAGGTTACGTTATATTACGTTATTGATGTATATGAAGTTCCACGGAGACGTAGAGGCTAACTCGCCAGGAATGTTGTCAAATATTAGTGCCGAGAAGTTGGGTTGGGTTAGGTTAGGTTATATTACGTTATTGATGTATATGAAGGCCCCACGGAGACGTAGAGGCCAACTCGCCAGGAATGTTGTCAAATATTGCCGCCGAGATGTTAGGTTGGGTTAGGTTAGGTTATATTACGTTATTGATGTATATGAAGTTCCACGGAGACGTAGAGGCTAACTCGCCAGGAATGTTGTCAAATATTAGTGCCGAGAAGTTGGGTTGGGTTAGGTTAGGTTATATTACGTTATTGATGTATATGAAGGCCCCACGGAGACGTAGAGGCCAACTCGCCAGGAATGTTGTCAAATATTACCGCCGAGATGTTAGGTTGGGTTAGGTTAGGTTATATTACGTTATTGATGTATATAAAGGTCCCACGGAGACGTAGAGGCCAACTCGACAGGAATGTTCTCAAATAATAGCGCCGAAATCTTAGGTTGGGTTAGGTTACGTTATATTACGTTATTGATGTATATGAAGTTCCACGGAGACGTAGAGGCCAACTCGCCAGGAATGTTGTCAAATATTGCCGCCGAGATGTTAGGTTGGGTTAGGTTAGGTTATATTACGTTATTGATGTATATAAAGGTCCCACGGAAACATAGAGGCCAACAAGCCAGGAATGTTGTCAAGTATTACAGCCGAGATGTTACGTTGGGGTATTTTAGGTTAAATTACGTTATTGATGGATATGAAGGTGTCACGGAGACGTAGAGGCCAACTCGCCTGGAATGTTGTCAAATATTACCGCCGAGATGTTAGGTTGGGTTAGGTTAGGTTATATTACGTTATTGATGTATATAAAGGTCCCACGGAAACATAGAGGCCAACAAGCCAGGAATGTTGTCAAGTATTACAGCCGAGATGTTACGTTGGGGTATTTTAGGTTAAATTACGTTATTGATGTATATAAAAGTCCCACGGAGACGTAGAGGCCAAATCGCCTGGAATGTTGTCAAATATTACAGCCGAGATGTTACGTTGGGGTATTTTAGGTTAAATTACGTTATTGATGTATATAAAAGACCCACGGAGACGTAGAGGCCAACTCGCCAGGAATATTGTCATATAATAGCGCCGAGTGGTTAGGTTGGGTTATATTAGGTTATATTACGTTATTGATGGATATGAAGGTGTCACGGAGACGTAGAGGCCAACTCGCCAGGAATGTTGTCAAATATTACCGCCGATATGTTAGGTTGGGTTAGGTTAGGTTATATCACGTTACTGATATATATAAACGTCCCACGGAAACGTAGAGGCCAACTCGACAGGAATGTTTTCAAATATTGCCGCCGAGATGATAGGTTGGCTTTGGTTAGGTTATATTACGTTATTGATGTATATGAAGGTCCCACGGAGACGTAGAGGCCAACTGGCCAGGAATGTTGTCAAATATTACCGCCGAGATGTTAGGTTGGGTTAGGTTAGGTTAAATTACGTTATTGATGTATATAAAGGTCCCACGGAGACGTAGAGGCCAACTCGCCAGGAATGTTGTCAAATATTACCGCCGAGATGTTACGTTGGTTTGGGTTAGGTTAAATTACGTTATTGATGTATATGAAGGTCCCACGGAAAAGTAGAGGCCAACTCGCCAGGAATGTTCTCAAATAATAGCGCCGAAATCTTAGGTTGGGTTAGGTTACGTTATATTACGTTATTGATGTATATGAAGTTCCACGGAGACGTAGAGGCTAACTCGCCAGGAATGTTGTCAAATATTAGTGCCGAGAAGTTGGGTTGGGTTAGGTTAGGTTATATTACGTTATTGATGTATATGAAGGCCCCACGGAGACGTAGAGGCCAACTCGCCAGGAATGTTGTCAAATATTGCCGCCGAGATGTTAGGTTGGGTTAGGTTAGGTTATATTACGTTATTGATGTATATGAAGTTCCACGGAGACGTAGAGGCTAACTCGCCAGGAATGTTGTCAAATATTAGTGCCGAGAAGTTGGGTTGGGTTAGGTTAGGTTATATTACGTTATTGATGTATATGAAGGACCCACGGAGACGTAGAGGCCAACTCGCCAGGAATGTTGTCAAATATTACCGCCGAGATGTTAGGTTGGGTTAGGTTAGGTTATATTACGTTATTGATGTATATAAAGGTCCCACGGAGACGTAGAGGCCAACTCGACAGGAATGTTCTCAAATAATAGCGCCGAAATCTTAGGTTGGGTTAGGTTACGTTATATTACGTTATTGATGTATATGAAGTTCCACGGAGACGTAGAGGCTAACTCGCCAGGAATGTTGTCAAATATTAGTGCCGAGAAGTTGGGTTGGGTTAGGTTAGGTTATATTACGTTATTGATGTATATGAAGGCCCCACGGAGACGTAGAGGCCAACTCGCCAGGAATGTTGTCAAATATTGCCGCCGAGATGTTAGGTTGGGTTAGGTTAGGTTATATTACGTTATTGATGTATATAAAGGTCCCACGGAAACATAGAGGCCAACAAGCCAGGAATGTTGTCAAGTATTACAGCCGAGATGTTACGTTGGGGTATTTTAGGTTAAATTACGTTATTGATGTATATAAAAGTCCCACGGAGACGTAGAGGCCAACTCGCCTGGAATGTTGTCAAATATTACCGCCGAGATGTTAGGTTGGGTTAGGTTAGGTTATATTACGTTATTGATATATATAAAGGTCCCACGGAAACGTAGAGGCCAACTCGACAGGAATGTTTTCAAATATTACCGCCGAGATGATAGGTTGGCTTACGTTAGGTTATATTACGTTATTGATGTATATGAAGGTCCCACGGAGACGTAGAGGCCAACTCGCCAGGACTGTTGTCAAATATTACCGCCGAGATGTTAGGTTGGGTTAGGTTAGGTTATATTTCGTTATTGATGTATATAAAGGTCCCACGGAAACATAGAGTCCAACAAGCCAGGAATGTTGTCAAATATTACAGCCGAGATGTTACGTTGGGGTACTTTAGGTTAAATTACGTTATTGATGTATATAAAAGTCCCACGGAGACGTAGAGGCCAACTCGCCAGGAATGTTGTAAAATATTACCGCCGAGATGTTACCTTGGGTTAAGCTAGGTTAAATTACGTTATTGATGTATATAAAAGTCCCACGGAGACGTAGAGGCCAATTCGCCAGGAATATTGTCATATAATAGCGCCGAGTGGTTAGGTTGGGTTATATTAGGTTATATTACGTTATTGATGTATATGAAGTTCCACAGAGACGTAGAGGCTAACTCGCCAGGAATGTTGTCAAATATTAGTGCCGAGAAGTTGGGTTGGGTTAGGTTAGGTTATATTACGTTATTGATGTATATGAAGGCCCCACGGAGACGTAGAGGCCAACTCGCCAGGAATGTTGTCAAATAATAACGCCGAGAGGTTAGGTCGGGTTATATAAGGTTATATTACGTTATTGATGTATATAAAAGTCCCACGGAGACGTAGAGGCCAACTCGCCTGGAATGTTGTCAAATATTACCGCCGAGATGTTAGGTTGGGTCAGGTTAGGTTATATTACGTTATTGATGTATATAAAGGTCCCACGGAGACGTAGAGGCCAACTCGACAGGAATGTTCTCAAATAATAGCGCCGAAATCTTAGGTTGGGTTAGGTTAGGTTATATTACGTTATTGATGTATATGAAGTTCCACGGAGACGTAGAGGCTAACTCGCCAGGAATGTTGTCAAATATTAGTGCCGAGAAGTTGGGTTGGGTTAGGTTAGGTTATATTACGTTATTGATGTATATGAAGGCCCCACGGAGACGTAGAGGCCAACTCGCCAGGAATGTTGTCAGATATTGCCGCCGAGATGTTAGGTTGGGTTAGGTTAGGTTATATTACGTTATTGATGTATATGAAGTTCCACGGAGACGCAGAGGCTAACTCGCCAGGAATGTTGTCAAATATTAGTGCCGAGAAGTTGGGTTGGGTTAGGTTAGGTTATATTACGTTATTGATGTATATGAAGGCCCCACGGAGACGTAGAGGCCAAATCGCCTGGAATGTTGTCAAATATTACAGCCGAGATGTTACGTTGGGGTATTTTAGGTTAAATTACGTTATTGATGTATATAAAAGTCCCACGGAGACGTAGAGGCCAACTCGCCAGGAATATTGTCATATAATAGCGCCGAGTGGTTAGGTTGGGTTATATTAGGTTATATTACGTTATTGATGGATATGAAGGTGTCACGGAGACGTAGAGGCCAACTCGCCAGGAATGTTGTCAAATATTACCGCCGAGATGTTAGGTTGGGTTAGGTTAGGTTATATTACGTTACTGATATATATAAAGGTCCCACGGAAACGTAGAGGCCAACTCGACAGGAATGTTGTCAAATATTACCGCCGAGATGTTAGGTTGGGTTAGGTTAGGTTATATCACGTTACTGATATATATAAACGTCCCACGGAAACGTAGAGGCCAACTCGACAGGAATGTTTTCAAATATTGCCGCCGAGATGATAGGTTGGCTTAGGTTAGCTTATATTACGTTATTGATGTATATGAAGGTCCCACGGAGACGTAGAGGCCAACTGGCCAGGAATGTTGTCAAATATTACCGCCGAGATGTTAGGTTGGGGTATTTTAGGTTAAATTACGTTATTGATGTATATAAAAGTCCCACGGAGACGTAGAGGCCAACTCGCCAGGAATGTTGTAAAATATTAGTGCCGAGATGTTAGGTTGGGTTAGGTTAGGTAATATTACGTTATTGATGTATATGAAGGTCCCACGGTGACGTAGAGGCCAACTCGCCAGGAATGTTGTCAAATAATAGCGCCGAAATCTTAGGTTGGGTTAGGTTAGGTTATATTACGTTATTGATGTATATGAAGTTCCACGGAGACGTAGAGGCTAACTCGCCAGGAATGTTGTCAAATATTAGTGCCGAGAAGTTGGGTTGGGTTAGGTTAGGTTATATTACGTTATTGATGTATATGAAGGCCCCACGGAGACGTAGAGGCCAACTCGCCAGGAATGTTGTCAAATATTACCGCCGAGATGTTAGGTTGGGTTAGGTTAGGTTATATTACGTTATTGATGTATATAAAGGTCCCACGGAGACGTAGAGGCCAACTCGACAGGAATGTTCTCAAATAATAGCGCCGAAATCTTAGGTTGGGTTAGGTTACGTTATATTACGTTATTGATGTATATGAAGTTCCACGGAGACGTAGAGGCTAACTCGCCAGGAATGTTGTCAAATATTAGTGCCGAGAAGTTGGGTTGGGTTAGGTTAGGTTATATTACGTTATTGATGTATATGAAGGCCCCACGGAGACGTAGAGGCCAACTCGCCAGGAATGTTGTCAAATATTGCCGCCGAGATGTTAGGTTGGGTTAGGTTAGGTTATATTACGTTATTGATGTATATAAAGGTCCCACGGAAACATAGAGGCCAACAAGCCAGGAATGTTGTCAAGTATTACAGCCGAGATGTTACGTTGGGGTATTTTAGGTTAAATTACGTTATTGATGTATATAAAAGTCCCACGGAGACGTAGAGGCCAAATCGCCTGGAATGTTGTCAAATATTACAGCCGAGATGTTACGTTGGGGTATTTTAGGTTAAATTACGTTATTGATGTATATAAAAGACCCACGGAGACGTAGAGGCCAACTCGCCAGGAATATTGTCATATAATAGCGCCGAGTGGTTAGGTTGGGTTATATTAGGTTATATTACGTTATTGATGGATATGAAGGTGTCACGGAGACGTAGAGGCCAACTCGCCAGGAATGTTGTCAAATATTACCGCCGATATGTTAGGTTGGGTTAGGTTAGGTTATATCACGTTACTGATATATATAAACGTCCCACGGAAACATAGAGGCCAACAAGCCAGGAATGTTGTCAAGTATTACAGCCGAGATGTTACGTTGGGGTATTTTAGGTTAAATTACGTTATTGATGTATATAAAAGTCCCACGGAGACGTAGAGGCCAACTCGCCTGGAATGTTGTCAAATATTACCGCCGAGATGTTAGGTTGGGTTAGGTTAGGTTATATTACGTTATTGATGTATATAAAGGTCCCACGGAAACATAGAGGCCAACAAGCCAGGAATGTTGTCAAGTATTACAGCCGAGATGTTACGTTGGGGTATTTTAGGTTAAATTACGTTATTGATGTATATAAAAGTCCCACGGAGACGTAGAGGCCAAATCGCCTGGAATGTTGTCAAATATTACAGCCGAGATGTTACGTTGGGGTATTTTAGGTTAAATTACGTTATTGATGTATATAAAAGACCCACGGAGACGTAGAGGCCAACTCGCCAGGAATATTGTCATATAATAGCGCCGAGTGGTTAGGTTGGGTTATATTAGGTTATATTACGTTATTGATGGATATGAAGGTGTCACGGAGACGTAGAGGCCAACTCGCCAGGAATGTTGTCAAATATTACCGCCGATATGTTAGGTTGGGTTAGGTTAGGTTATATCACGTTACTGATATATATAAACGTCCCACGGAAACGTAGAGGCCAACTCGACAGGAATGTTTTCAAATATTGCCGCCGAGATGATAGGTTGGCTTTGGTTAGGTTATATTACGTTATTGATGTATATGAAGGTCCCACGGAGACGTAGAGGCCAACTGGCCAGGAATGTTGTCAAATATTACCGCCGAGATGTTAGGTTGGGTTAGGTTAGGTTAAATTACGTTATTGATGTATATAAAGGTCCCACGGAGACGTAGAGGCCAACTCGCCAGGAATGTTGTCAAATATTACCGCCGAGATGTTACGTTGGTTTGGGTTAGGTTAAATTACGTTATTGATGTATATGAAGGTCCCACGGAAAAGTAGAGGCCAACTCGCCAGGAATGTTGTCAAATATTAGTGCCGAGATGTTAGGTTGGGTTAGGTTAGGTAATATTACGTTATTGATGTATATGAAGGTCCCACGGTGACGTAGAGGCCAACTCGCCAGGAATGTTGTCAAATAATAGCGCCGAAATCTTAGGTTGGGTTAGGTTAGGTTATATTACGTTATTGATGTATATGAAGTTCCACGGAGACGTAGAGGCTAACTCGCCAGGAATGTTGTCAAATATTAGTGCCGAGAAGTTGGGTTGGGTTAGGTTAGGTTATATTACGTTATTGATGTATATGAAGGCCCCACGGAGACGTAGAGGCCAACTCGCCAGGAATGTTGTCAAATATTACCGCCGAGATGTTAGGTTGGGTTAGGTTAGGTTATATTACGTTATTGATGTATATAAAGGTCCCACGGAGACGTAGAGGCCAACTCGACAGGAATGTTCTCAAATAATAGCGCCGAAATCTTAGGTTGGGTTAGGTTACGTTATATTACGTTATTGATGTATATGAAGTTCCACGGAGACGTAGAGGCTAACTCGCCAGGAATGTTGTCAAATATTAGTGCCGAGAAGTTGGGTTGGGTTAGGTTAGGTTATATTACGTTATTGATGTATATGAAGGCCCCACGGAGACGTAGAGGCCAACTCGCCAGGAATGTTGTCAAATATTGCCGCCGAGATGTTAGGTTGGGTTAGGTTAGGTTATATTACGTTATTGATGTATATGAAGTTCCACGGAGACGTAGAGGCTAACTCGCCAGGAATGTTGTCAAATATTAGTGCCGAGAAGTTGGGTTGGGTTAGGTTAGGTTATATTACGTTATTGATGTATATGAAGGCCCCACGGAGACGTAGAGGCCAACTCGCCAGGAATGTTGTCAAATATTACCGCCGAGATGTTAGGTTGGGTTAGGTTAGGTTATATTACGTTATTGATGTATATAAAGGTCCCACGGAGACGTAGAGGCCAACTCGACAGGAATGTTCTCAAATAATAGCGCCGAAATCTTAGGTTGGGTTAGGTTACGTTATATTACGTTATTGATGTATATGAAGTTCCACGGAGACGTAGAGGCCAACTCGCCAGGAATGTTGTCAAATATTGCCGCCGAGATGTTAGGTTGGGTTAGGTTAGGTTATATTACGTTATTGATGTATATAAAGGTCCCACGGAAACATAGAGGCCAACAAGCCAGGAATGTTGTCAAGTATTACAGCCGAGATGTTACGTTGGGGTATTTTAGGTTAAATTACGTTATTGATGTATATAAAAGTCCCACGGAGACGTAGAGGCCAACTCGCCTGGAATGTTGTCAAATATTACCGCCGAGATGTTAGGTTGGGTTAGGTTAGGTTATATTACGTTATTGATGTATATAAAGGTCCCACGGAAACATAGAGGCCAACAAGCCAGGAATGTTGTCAAGTATTACAGCCGAGATGTTACGTTGGGGTATTTTAGGTTAAATTACGTTATTGATGTATATAAAAGTCCCACGGAGACGTAGAGGCCAAATCGCCTGGAATGTTGTCAAATATTACAGCCGAGATGTTACGTTGGGGTATTTTAGGTTAAATTACGTTATTGATGTATATAAAAGACCCACGGAGACGTAGAGGCCAACTCGCCAGGAATATTGTCATATAATAGCGCCGAGTGGTTAGGTTGGGTTATATTAGGTTATATTACGTTATTGATGGATATGAAGGTGTCACGGAGACGTAGAGGCCAACTCGCCAGGAATGTTGTCAAATATTACCGCCGATATGTTAGGTTGGGTTAGGTTAGGTTATATCACGTTACTGATATATATAAACGTCCCACGGAAACGTAGAGGCCAACTCGACAGGAATGTTTTCAAATATTGCCGCCGAGATGATAGGTTGGCTTTGGTTAGGTTATATTACGTTATTGATGTATATGAAGGTCCCACGGAGACGTAGAGGCCAACTGGCCAGGAATGTTGTCAAATATTACCGCCGAGATGTTAGGTTGGGTTAGGTTAGGTTAAATTACGTTATTGATGTATATAAAGGTCCCACGGAGACGTAGAGGCCAACTCGCCAGGAATGTTGTCAAATATTACCGCCGAGATGTTACGTTGGTTTGGGTTAGGTTAAATTACGTTATTGATGTATATGAAGGTCCCACGGAAAAGTAGAGGCCAACTCGCCAGGAATGTTGTCAAATATTAGTGCCGAGATGTTAGGTTGGGTTAGGTTAGGTAATATTACGTTATTGATGTATATGAAGGTCCCACGGTGACGTAGAGGCCAACTCGCCAGGAATGTTGTCAAATAATAGCGCCGAAATCTTAGGTTGGGTTAGGTTAGGTTATATTACGTTATTGATGTATATGAAGTTCCACGGAGACGTAGAGGCTAACTCGCCAGGAATGTTGTCAAATATTAGTGCCGAGAAGTTGGGTTGGGTTAGGTTAGGTTATATTACGTTATTGATGTATATGAAGGCCCCACGGAGACGTAGAGGCCAACTCGCCAGGAATGTTGTCAAATATTACCGCCGAGATGTTAGGTTGGGTTAGGTTAGGTTATATTACGTTATTGATGTATATAAAGGTCCCACGGAGACGTAGAGGCCAACTCGACAGGAATGTTCTCAAATAATAGCGCCGAAATCTTAGGTTGGGTTAGGTTACGTTATATTACGTTATTGATGTATATGAAGTTCCACGGAGACGTAGAGGCTAACTCGCCAGGAATGTTGTCAAATATTAGTGCCGAGAAGTTGGGTTGGGTTAGGTTAGGTTATATTACGTTATTGATGTATATGAAGGCCCCACGGAGACGTAGAGGCCAACTCGCCAGGAATGTTGTCAAATATTGCCGCCGAGATGTTAGGTTGGGTTAGGTTAGGTTATATTACGTTATTGATGTATATGAAGTTCCACGGAGACGTAGAGGCTAACTCGCCAGGAATGTTGTCAAATATTAGTGCCGAGAAGTTGGGTTGGGTTAGGTTAGGTTATATTACGTTATTGATGTATATGAAGGCCCCACGGAGACGTAGAGGCCAACTCGCCAGGAATGTTGTCAAATATTACCGCCGAGATGTTAGGTTGGGTTAGGTTAGGTTATATTACGTTATTGATGTATATAAAGGTCCCACGGAGACGTAGAGGCCAACTCGACAGGAATGTTCTCAAATAATAGCGCCGAAATCTTAGGTTGGGTTAGGTTACGTTATATTACGTTATTGATGTATATGAAGTTCCACGGAGACGTAGAGGCTAACTCGCCAGGAATGTTGTCAAATATTAGTGCCGAGAAGTTGGGTTGGGTTAGGTTAGGTTATATTACGTTATTGATGTATATGAAGGCCCCACGGAGACGTAGAGGCCAACTCGCCAGGAATGTTGTCAAATATTGCCGCCGAGATGTTAGGTTGGGTTAGGTTAGGTTATATTACGTTATTGATGTATATAAAGGTCCCACGGAAACATAGAGGCCAACAAGCCAGGAATGTTGTCAAGTATTACAGCCGAGATGTTACGTTGGGGTATTTTAGGTTAAATTACGTTATTGATGTATATAAAAGTCCCACGGAGACGTAGAGGCCAACTCGCCTGGAATGTTGTCAAATATTACCGCCGAGATGTTAGGTTGGGTTAGGTTAGGTTATATTACGTTATTGATATATATAAAGGTCCCACGGAAACGTAGAGGCCAACTCGACAGGAATGTTTTCAAATATTACCGCCGAGATGATAGGTTGGCTTACGTTAGGTTATATTACGTTATTGATGTATATGAAGGTCCCACGGAGACGTAGAGGCCAACTCGCCAGGACTGTTGTCAAATATTACCGCCGAGATGTTAGGTTGGGTTAGGTTAGGTTATATTTCGTTATTGATGTATATAAAGGTCCCACGGAAACATAGAGTCCAACAAGCCAGGAATGTTGTCAAATATTACAGCCGAGATGTTACGTTGGGGTACTTTAGGTTAAATTACGTTATTGATGTATATAAAAGTCCCACGGAGACGTAGAGGCCAACTCGCCAGGAATGTTGTAAAATATTACCGCCGAGATGTTACCTTGGGTTAAGCTAGGTTAAATTACGTTATTGATGTATATAAAAGTCCCACGGAGACGTAGAGGCCAATTCGCCAGGAATATTGTCATATAATAGCGCCGAGTGGTTAGGTTGGGTTATATTAGGTTATATTACGTTATTGATGTATATGAAGTTCCACAGAGACGTAGAGGCTAACTCGCCAGGAATGTTGTCAAATATTAGTGCCGAGAAGTTGGGTTGGGTTAGGTTAGGTTATATTACGTTATTGATGTATATGAAGGCCCCACGGAGACGTAGAGGCCAACTCGCCAGGAATGTTGTCAAATAATAACGCCGAGAGGTTAGGTCGGGTTATATAAGGTTATATTACGTTATTGATGTATATAAAAGTCCCACGGAGACGTAGAGGCCAACTCGCCTGGAATGTTGTCAAATATTACCGCCGAGATGTTAGGTTGGGTCAGGTTAGGTTATATTACGTTATTGATGTATATAAAGGTCCCACGGAGACGTAGAGGCCAACTCGACAGGAATGTTCTCAAATAATAGCGCCGAAATCTTAGGTTGGGTTAGGTTAGGTTATATTACGTTATTGATGTATATGAAGTTCCACGGAGACGTAGAGGCTAACTCGCCAGGAATGTTGTCAAATATTAGTGCCGAGAAGTTGGGTTGGGTTAGGTTAGGTTATATTACGTTATTGATGTATATGAAGGCCCCACGGAGACGTAGAGGCCAACTCGCCAGGAATGTTGTCAGATATTGCCGCCGAGATGTTAGGTTGGGTTAGGTTAGGTTATATTACGTTATTGATGTATATGAAGTTCCACGGAGACGCAGAGGCTAACTCGCCAGGAATGTTGTCAAATATTAGTGCCGAGAAGTTGGGTTGGGTTAGGTTAGGTTATATTACGTTATTGATGTATATGAAGGCCCCACGGAGACGTAGAGGCCAAATCGCCTGGAATGTTGTCAAATATTACAGCCGAGATGTTACGTTGGGGTATTTTAGGTTAAATTACGTTATTGATGTATATAAAAGTCCCACGGAGACGTAGAGGCCAACTCGCCAGGAATATTGTCATATAATAGCGCCGAGTGGTTAGGTTGGGTTATATTAGGTTATATTACGTTATTGATGAATATGAAGGTGTCACGGAGACGTAGAGGCCAACTCGCCAGGAATGTTGTCAAATATTACCGCCGAGATGTTAGGTTGGGTTAGGTTAGGTTATATTACGTTACTGATATATATAAAGGTCCCACGGAAACGTAGAGGCCAACTCGACAGGAATGTTGTCAAATATTACCGCCGAGATGTTAGGTTGGGTTAGGTTAGGTTATATCACGTTACTGATATATATAAACGTCCCACGGAAACGTAGAGGCCAACTCGACAGGAATGTTTTCAAATATTGCCGCCGAGATGATAGGTTGGCTTAGGTTAGCTTATATTACGTTATTGATGTATATGAAGGTCCCACGGAGACGTAGAGGCCAACTGGCCAGGAATGTTGTCAAATATTACCGCCGAGATGTTAGGTTGGGGTATTTTAGGTTAAATTACGTTATTGATGTATATAAAAGTCCCACGGAGACGTAGAGGCCAACTCGCCAGGAATGTTGTAAAATATTACCGCCGAGATGTTACGTTGGGTTAAGCTAGGTTAGATTACGTTATTGATGTATATAAATGTCCCACGGAGACGTAGAGGCCAACTCGCCAGGAATATTGTCATATAATAGCGCCGAGTGGTTAGGTTGGGTTATATTAGGTTATATTACGTTATTGATGGATATGAAGGTGTCACGGAGACGTAGAGGCCAACTCGCCAGGAATGTTGTCAAATATTACCGCCGAGATGTTAGGTTGGGTTAGGTTAGGTTATATTACGTTATTGATGTATATGAAGGCCCCACGGAGACCTAGAGGCCAACTCGCCAGGAATGTTGTCAAATATTACCGCCGAGATGTTAGGTTGGGTTAGGTTAGGTTAAATTACGTTATTGATGTATATAAAGGTCCCACGGAGACGTAGAGGCCAACTCGCCAGGAATGTTGTCAAATAATAGCGCCGAAATCTTAGGTTGGGTTAGGTTAGGTTATAATACGTTATTGATGTATATGAAGTTCCACGGAGACGTAGAGGCTAACTCGCCAGGAATGTTGTCAAATATTAGTGCCGAGAAGTTGGGTTGGGTTAGGTTAGGTTATATTACGTTATTGATGTATATGAAGGCCCCACGGAGACGTAGAGGCCAACTCGCCAGGAATGTTGTCAAATATTACCGCCGAGATGTTAGGTTGGGTTAGGTTAGGTTATATTACGTTATTGATGTATATAAAGGTCCCACGGAGACGTAGAGGCCAACTCGACAGGAATGTTCTCAAATAATAGCGCCGAAATCTTAGGTTGGGTTAGGTTACGTTATATTACGTTATTGATGCATATGAAGTTCCACGGAGACGTAGAGGCTAACTCGCCAGGAATGTTGTCAAATATTAGTGCCGAGAAGTTGGGTTGGGTTAGGTTAGGTTATATTACGTTATTGATGTATATGAAGGCCCCACGGAGACGTAGAGGCCAACTCGCCAGGAATGTTGTCAAATATTGCCGCCGAGATGTTAGGTTGGGTTAGGTTAGGTTATATTACGTTATTGATGTATATAAAGGTCCCACGGAAACATAGAGGCCAACAAGCCAGGAATGTTGCCAAGTATTACAGCCGAGATGTTACGTTGGGGTATTTTAGGTTAAATTACGTTATTGATGTATATAAAAGTCCCACGGAGACGTAGAGGCCAACTCGCCTGGAATGTTGTCAAATATTACCGCCGAGATGTTAGGTTGGGTTAGGTTAGGTTATATTACGTTATTGATTTATATAAAGGTCCCACGGAAACGTAGAGGCCAACTCGACAGGAATGTTTTCAAATATTACCGCCGAGATGATAGGTTGGCTTACGTTAGGTTATATTACGTTATTGATGTATATGAAGGTCCCACGGAGACGTAGAGGCCAACTCGCCAGGACTGTTGTCAAATATTACCGCCGAGATGTTAGGTTGGGTTAGGTTAGGTTATATTACGTTATTGATGTATATAAAGGTCCCACGGAAACATAGAGTCCAACAAGCCAGGAATGTTGTCAAATATTACAGCCGAGATGTTACGTTGGGGTATTTTAGGTTAAATTACGTTATTGATGTATATAAAAGTCCCACGGAGACGTAGAGGCCAACTCGCCAGGAATGTTGTAAAATATTACCGCCGAGATGTTACCTTGGGTTAAGCTAGGTTAAATTACGTTATTGATGTATATAAAAGTCCCACGGAGACGTAGAGGCCAATTCGCCAGGAATATTGTCATATAATAGCGCCGAGTGGTTAGGTTGGGTTATATTAGGTTATATTACGTTATTGATGTATATGAAGGTCCCACGGAGACGTAGAGGCCAACTCGCCAGGAATGTTGTCAAATATTACCGCCGAGATGTTAGGTTGGGTTAGGTTAGGTTATATTACGTTATTGATGTATATGAAGGCCCCACGGAGACCTAGAGGCCAACTCGCCAGGAATGTTGTCAAATATTACCGCCGAGATGATAGGTTGGCTTACGTTAGGTTATATTACGTTATTGATGTATATGAAGGCCCCACGGAGACGTAGAGGCCAACTCTCCAGGAATGTTCTCAAATATTACCGCCGAGATGATAGGTTGGGTTAGGTTAGGATATATTACGTTATTGATGTATATGAAGGTCCCAGGGAGAGGTAGAGGCCAACTTGCCAGGAATGTTGTCAAATATTAGTGCCGAGATGTTAGGTTGGCTTAGGTTAGGTTATATTACGTTATTGATGTATATAAAATTCCCACGGAGACGTAGAGGACAACTCGCCAGGAATGTTGTCACATAATAGCGCCGAGACGTTATGTTGGGTTAGGTTACGTTATATTACGTTATTGATGTATATAAAAGCCCCACGGAGACGTAGAGGCCAACTCGCCAGGAATGTTGTCAAATATTAGGTCCGAGAGATTGGGTTGGGTTAGGTTAGGTTATATTACGTTATTGATGTATATAAAGGCCCCGCGGAAACGTAGAGGCCAACCCGCCAGGAATGTTGTCAAATAATATCGCCGAAAGGTTAGGTCGGATTAGTGTAGGTTATATTACGTTATTGATATATGTGAAGGTCCCACGGAGACGTAGAGGCCAACTCGCCAGGAATGTTGTCACATAATAGCGCCGAGTGGTTAGGTCGGGTTATATTAGGTTATATTACGTTATTGATGGATATGATGGTCTCACGGAGACGTAGAGGCCAACTCGCCAGGAATGTTGTCAAATATTACCGCCGAGATGTTAGGTTGGGTTAGGTTAGGTTATATTACGTTATTGATGTACATAAAGTTCCCACGGAGACGTAGAGGCCAACTCGCCAGGAATGTTGTCAAATATTAGTACCGAGATGTTAGGTTGGGTTACGTTAGGTTATATTACGCTATTGATGTATATAAATGTCCCACGGAGACGTAGAGGCCAACTCGACAGGAATGTTGTCAAAGAATAGCGCCGAAAGGTTAGGTTGGGTTAGGTTAGGTTATATTACGTTATTGATGTATATGAAGGTCTCACGGTGAAGTAGAGGCCAACAAGCCAGGAATGTTTTCAAATATTACCGCCGAGATGTTACGTTGGTTTAGGTTAGGTTAAATTACGTTATTGATGTATATGAAGGTCCCACGGAGAGGTAGAGGCCAACTCGCCAGGAATGTTGTCAAATATTAGTGCCGAGATGTTAGGTTGGGTTAGGTTAGGTAATGTTACGTTATTGATGTATATGAAGGTCCCACGGTGACGTACAGGCCAACTCGCCAGGAATGTTGTCAAATATTACCGCCGATGTGTTAGGTTGGGTTAGGTTAGGTTATACTACGTTATTGATGTATATGAAGGCCCCACGGAGACGTAGAGGCCAACTCGCCAGGAATGTTGTCAAATATTACCGCCGAGATGATAGGTTGGGTTAGGTTAGGTTATATCACGTTATTGATGTATATGAAGGCCCCACGGAGACGTAGAGGCCAACTCGCCAGGAATGTTGTCAAATGTTAGTGCCGAGATGTTAGGTTGGGTTAGGTTAGGTAATATTACGTTATTGATGTATATGAAGGTCCCACGGAGACGTAAAGGCCAACTCGCCAGGAATGTTGTCAAATATTACCGCCGATATGATAGGTTGGGCTAGGTTAGGTTATATGACGTTATTGATGTATATAAAGGTCCCACGGAAACATAGAGGCCGACAAGCCAGGAATGTTGTCAAATATTACCGCCGAGATGTTACGTTGGTTTAGGTTAGGTTAAATTACGTTATTGATGTATATAAAAGTCCCACGGAGACGTAGAGGTCAACTCGCCAGGAATGTTGTCAAATAATAGCGCCGAGATCTTAGGTTGGGTTAGGTCAGGTAATATTATGTTATTGATGTATATGAAGGTCCCACGGAGAGGTAGAGGCCAACTCGGCAGGAATGTTGCCAAATATTAGTGCCGAGATGTTAGGTTGGGTTAGGTGAGGTAATATTATGTTATTGATGTATATGAAGGTCCCACGGAGACGTAGAGGCCAACTGGCCAGGAATGTTGTCAAATATTACCGCCGAGATGTTAGGTTGGGTTAGGTTAGGTTAAATTACGTTATTGATGTATATAAAGGTCCCACGGAGACGTAGAGGCCAACTCGCCAGGAATGTTGTCAAATATTACCGCCGAGATGTTACGTTGGTTTGGGTTAGGTTAAATTACGTTATTGATGTATATGAAGGTCCCACGGAAAAGTAGAGGCCAACTCGCCTGGAATATTGTCAAATATTAGTGCCGAGATGTTAGGTTGGGTTAGGTTAGGTAATATTACGTTATTGATGTATATGAAGGTCCCACGGTGACGTAGAGGCCAACTCGCCAGGAATGTTGTCAAATAATAGCGCCGAAATCTTAGGTTGGGTTAGGTTAGGTTATAATACGTTATTGATGTATATGAAGTTCCACGGAGACGTAGAGGCTAACTCGCCTGGAATGTTGTCAAATATTACCGCCGAGATGTTAGGTTGGGTTAGGTTAGGTTATATTACGTTATTGATATATATAAAGGTCCCACGGAAACGTAGAGGCCAACTCGACAGGAATGTTTTCAAATATTACCGCCGAGATGATAGGTTGGCTTACGTTAGGTTATATTACGTTATTGATGTATATGAAGGTCCCACGGAGACGTAGAGGCCAACTCGCCAGGACTGTTGTCAAATATTACCGCCGAGATGTTAGGTTGGGTTAGGTTAGGTTATATTACGTTATTGATGTATATAAAGGTCCCACGGAAACATAGAGTCCAACAAGCCAGGAATGTTGTCAAATATTACAGCCGAGATGTTACGTTGGGGTATTTTAGGTTAAATTACGTTATTGATGTATATAAAAGTCCCACGGAGACGTAGAGGCCAACTCGCCAGGAATGTTGTCAAATGTTAGTGCCGAGATGTTAGGTTGGGTTAGGTTAGGTAATATTACGTTATTGATGTATATGAAGGTCCCACGGAGACGTAAAGGCCAACTCGCCAGGAATGTAGTCAAATATTACCGCCGATATGATAGGTTGGGCTAGGTTAGGTTATATGACGTTATTGATGTATATAAAGGTCCCACGGAAACATAGAGGCCGACAAGCCAGGAATGTTGTCAAATATTACCGCCGAGATGTTACGTTGGTTTAGGTTAGGTTAAATTACGTTATTGATGTATATAAAAGTCCCACGGAGACGTAGAGGTCAACTCGCCAGGAATGTTGTCAAATAATAGCGCCGAGATCTTAGGTTGGGTTAGGTCAGGTAATATTATGTTATTGATGTATATGAAGGTCCCACGGAGAGGTAGAGGTCAACTCGGCAGGAATGTTGCCAAATATTAGTGCCGAGATGTTAGGTTGGGTTAGATGAGGTACTATTATGTTATTGATGTATATGAAGGTCCCACGGTGACGTAGAGGCCAACTCGCCAGGAATGTTGTCAAATATTACCGCCGATGAGTTAGGTTGGGTTAGGTTAGGTTATATTACGTTATTGATGTATATGAAGGCCCCACGGAGACGTAGAGGCCAACTCGCCAGGAATGTTGTCAAATATTACCGCCGATGAGTTAGGTTGGGTTAGGTTAGGTTATATTACGTTATTGATGTATATGAAGGCCCCACGGAGACGTAGAGGCCAACTCGCCAGGAATTTTGTCAAATATTACCGCCGAGATGTTAGGTTGGTTTAGGTTAGGTTATATTACGTTATTGATGTATATAAAGGTCCCACGGAAACATAGAGGCCAACAAGAGAGGAATGTTGTCAAATATTACCGCCGAGATGTTACGTTGGTTTGGGTTAGGTTAAATTACGTTATTGATGTATATAAAAGTCCCACGGAGACGTAGAGGCCAACTCGTCAGGAATGTTGTCAAATATTACCGCCGAGATGATAGGTTGGGTTAGGTTAGGATATATTACGTTATTGATGTATATAAAATTCCCACGGAGACGTAGAGGCCAACTCGCCAGGAATGTTGTCAAATACTAGTACCGAGATGGTAGGTTGGGTTAGGTTAGGTTATATTACGTTATTGATGTATATAAAATTCCCACGGAGACGTAGAGGCCAACTCGCCAGGAATGTTGTCAAATATTAGTACCGAGATGTTAGGTTGGGTTAGGTTAGGTTATATTACGCTATTGATGTATATGAAAGTCCCACGGGACGTAGAGGCCAACTCGACAGGAAAGTTGTCAAATAATAGCGCCGAAAGGTTAGGTTGGGTTAGGTTAGGTTATATTACGTTATTGATGTACATAAAATTCCCACGGAGACGTAGAGGCTAACTCGACAGGAATGTTGTCAAATATTTCCGCCGAGATGATAGGTTGGGTTAGGTTAGGTTATATTAAGTTATTTATGTATATAAAATTCCCACGGAGACGTAGAGGCCAACTCGCCAGGAATGTTGTCAAATATTACCGCCGAGATGATAGGTTGGATTAGGTTAGGTTATATTACGTTATTGATGTATATGAAGGCCCCACGGAGACGTAGAGGCCAACCCGCCAGGAATGTTGTCAAATATTACCGCCGAGATGTTAGGTTGGGTTAGGTTAGGTTATATTACGTTATTGATGTATATGAAGGCCCCACGGAGACGTAGAGGCCAACTCGCCAGGAATGTTGTCAAATATTACCGCCGAGATCTTAGGTTGGGTTAGGTCAGGTAATATTACGTTATTGATGTACATAAAATTCCCACGGAGACGTAGAGGCCAACTCGCCAGGAATGTTGTCCAATATTAGTACCGAGATGTTAGGTTGGGTTAGGTTAGGTTACATTACGCTATTGATGGATATAAAAGTCCCACGGAGACGTAGAGGCCAACGCACCAGGAATGTTGTCAAATATTAGTTCCGAGAGATTGGGTTGGGTTAGGTTAGGTTATATTACGTTATTGATGTATATAAAGGCCCCGCGGAGACGTAGAGGCCAACCCGCCAGGAATGTTGTCAAATAATAGCGCCGAAAGGTTAGGTTGGGTTAGTTTAGGTTATATTACGTTATTGATATGTGTGAAGGTCCCACGGAGACGTAGAGGCCAACTCGCCAGGAATGTTGTCACATAATAGCGCCGAGTGGTTAGGTCGGGTTATATTAGGTTATATTACGTTATTGATGGATATGAAGGTCTCACGGAGACGTAGAAGCCAACTCGCCAGGAATGTTGTCAAATATTACCGCCGAGATGATAGGTTGGGTTAGGTTTGGTTATATTACGTTATTGATGTATATGAAGACCCCACGGAGACGTAGAGGCCAACTCGTCAGGAATGTTGTCAAATATTACCGCCGAGATGATAGGTTGGGTTAGGTTAGGATATATTACGTTATTGATGTATATGAAGGTCCCACGGAGAGGTAGAGGCCAACTCGCCAGGAATGTTGTCAAATATTAGTGCCGAGAGGTTGGGTTGGGTTAAGTTAGGTTATATTACGTTATTGATGTATATAAAATTCCCACGGAGACGTAGGGGCCAACTCGCCAGGAATGTTGTCAAATATTACCACCCATGAGTTAGGTTGGGTTAGGTTAGGTTATATTACGTTATTGATGTATATGAAGGCCCCACGGAGACGTAGAGGCCAACTCGCCAGGAATGTTGTCAAATATTACCGCCGAAATGATAGGTTGGGCTAGGTTAGGTTATATTACGTTATTGATGTATCTGAAGGTCCCACGAAGAGGTAGAGGCCAACTCACCAGGAATGTTGTCAAATATTAGTGCCGAGATGTTAGGTTGGTTTAGGTTAGGTTAAATTACGTTATTGATGTATATGAAGGCCCCACGGAGACGTAGAGGCCAACCCGCCAGGAATGTTGTCAAATAATAGCGCCGAAAGGTTAGGTTGGGTTAGTTTAGGTTATATTACGTTATTGATATATGTGAAGGTCCCACGGAGACGTAGAGGTCAACTCGCCAGGAATGTTGTCAAATAATAGCGCCGAGATCTTAGGTTGGGTTAGGTCAGGTAATATTATGTTATTGATGTATATAAAATTCCCACGTAGAAGTAGAGGCCAAGTCGCCAGGAATGTTGTCAAATATTACCGCCGATATGATAGGTTGGGCTAGGTTAGGTTATATTACGTTATTGATGTATATAAAGGTCCCACGGATAGGTAGAGGCCAACTCGCCAGGAATGTTGTCAAATATTAGTGCCGAGATGTTAGGTTGGTTGAGGTTAGGTTAAATTACGTTATTGATGTATATGAAGGCCCCACGGATACGTAGAGGCCAACTCGCCAGGAATGTTGTCAAATATTACCGCCGAGATGTTAGGTTGGGTTAGGTTAGGTTATATTACGTTATTGATGTATATAAAATTCCCACGTAGACGTAGAGGCCAAGTCGCCAGGAATGTTGTCAAATAATAGCGCCGAGATCTTAGGTTGGGTTAGGTTAGTTTATATTACGTTATTGATGTATATAAAAGCCCCACGGAGACGTAGAGGCCAACTCGCCAGGAATGTTGTCAAATATTAGTGCCGAGAGGTTGGGTTGGGTTAGGTTAGGTTATATTACGTTATTGATGTATATAAAATTCCCCCGGAGACGTAGGGGCCAACTCGCCAGGAATGTTGTCAAATAGTAGTGCCGAGATCTTAGGTTGGGATAGGATAGGTTATATTACGTTATTGATGTACATAAAATTCCCACGGAGACGTAGAGGCCAACTCGTCAGGAATGTTGTCAAATATTACCGCCGAGATGATTGGTTGGGTTAGGTTAGGATATATTACGTTATTGATATATATGAAGGTCCCACGGAGAGGTAGAGGCCAACTCGCCAGGAATGTTGTCAAATATTAGTGCCGAGAGGTTGGGTTGGGTTAGGTTAGGTTATATTACGTTATTGATGTATATAAAATTCCCACGGAGACGTAGGGGCCAACTCGCCAGGAATGTTGTCAAATAATAGCGCCGAAAAGTTAGGTTGGGTTAGTTTAGGTTATATTACGTTATTGATATATGTGAAGGTCCCGGGGAGACGTAGAGGCCAACTCGCCAGGAATGTTGTCACATAATAGCGCCGAGTGGTTAGGTCGGTTTATATTAGGTTATATTACGTTATTGATGGATATGAAGGTCTCACGGAGACCTAGAGGCCAACTCGCCAGGAATGTTGTCAAATATTACCGCCGAGATGATAGGTTGGGTTAGGTTAGGTTATATTACGTTACTGATGTATATGAAGGCCCCACGGAGAGGTATAGGCCAACTCGCCAGGAATGTTGTGAAATATTACCGCCGAGATGTTAGGTTGGGTTAGGTTAGGTTATATTACGTTATTGATGTATATAAAAGTCCCACGGAGACGTAGGGGCCAACTCGCCAGGAATGTTGTCAAATAGTAGTGCCGAGATCTTAGGTTGGGATAGGTTAGGTTATATTACGTTATTGATGTACATAAAATTCCCACGGAGACGTAGAGGCCAACTCGCCAGGAATGTTGTCAAATATTAGTACCGAGATGTTAGGTTGGGTTAGGTAAGGTTATATTACGTTATTGATGTAAATGAAGGCCCCACGGAGACGTAGAGGCCAACTCGCCAGGAATTTTGTCAAATATTACCGCCGAGACGTTAGGTTGGTTTAGGTTAGGTTATATTACGTTATTGATGTATATAAAGGTCCCACGGAAACATAGAGGCCAACAAGACAGGAATGTTGTCAAATATTACCGCCGAGATGTTACGTTGGTTTGGGTTGGGTTAAATTACGTTATTGATGTATATAAAAGTCCCACGGAGACGTAGAGGCCAACTCGTCAGGAATGTTGTCAAATATTACCGCCGAGATGATAGGTTGGGTTAGGTTAGGATATATTACGTTATTGATGTATATGAAGGTCCCACGGAGAGGTAGAGGCCAACTCGCCAGGAATGTTGTCAAATATTAGTGCCGAGATGTTAGGTTGGGTTAGGTTAGGTTATATTACGCTATTGATGTATATGAAAGTCCCACGGGACGTAGAGGCCAACTCGTCAGGAATGTTGTCAAATATTACCGCCGAGATGATAGGTTGGGTTAGGTTAGGATATATTACGTTATTGATGTATATGAAGGTCCCACGGAGAGGTAGAGGCCAACTCGCCAGGAATGTTGTCAAACATTAGTGCCGAGAGGTTGGGTTGGGTTAGGTTAGGTTATATTACGTTATTGATGTATATAAAATTCTCACGGAGACGTAGGGGCCAACTCGCCAGGAATGTTGTCAAATATTACCACCCATGAGTTAGGTTGGGTTAGGTTAGGTTATATTACGTTATTGATGTATATGAGGGCCCCACGGAGACGTAGAGGCCAACTCGCCAGGAATGTTGTCAAATATTCCCGCCGATATGATAGGTTGGGCTAGGTTAGGTTATGTTACGTTATTGATGTATATAAAGGTCCCACGGAAACATAGAGGCCAACAAGCCAGGAATGTTGTCAAATACTACCGCCGAGATGTTACGTTGGTTTAGGTTAGGTTAAATTAAGTTATTGATGTATACGAAGGTCCCACGGAGAGGTAGAGGCCAACTCGCCAGGAATGTTGTCAAATATTAGTGCCGAGATGTTAGGTTGGGTTAGGTTAGGTAATATTAAGTTATTGATGTATATGAAGGCCCCACGGAGACGTAGAGGACAACTCGCCTCGAATGTTGTCACATAATAGCGCCGAGACGTTATGATTGGTTAGGTTACGTTATATTACGTTATTGATGTATATAAAAGCGCCACGGAGACGTAGAGGCCAACTCGCCAGGAATGTTGTCAAATATTAGTTCCGAGAGATTGGGTTGGGTTAGGTTAGGTTATATTACGTTATTGATGTATATAAAAGCCCCGCGGAGACGTAGAGGCCAACCCGCCAGGAATGTTGTCAAATAATAGCGCCGAAAGGTTAGGTTGGGTTAGTTTAGGTTATATTACGTTATTGATATATGTGAAGGTCCCACGGAGACGTAGAGGCCAACTCGCCAGGAATGTTGTCACATAATAGCTCCCAGTGGTTGGATCGGGTTATATTAGGTTATATTACGTTATTGATGTATATAAAAGCCCCACGGAGACGTAGAGGCCAACTCGCCACGAATGTTGTCAAATATTACCGCCGAGATGTTAGGTTGGGTTAGGTTAGGTAATATTACGTTATTGATGTATATAAAAGCCCCACGGAGACGTAGAGGCCAATTCGCCAGGAATGTTGTCAAATATTACCGCCGAGATGTTAGGTTGGGTTAGGTTAGGTTATATTACGTTATTGATGTATATAAAATTCCCACGGAGACGTAGAGGCCAACTCGCCAGGAATGTTGTCAAATATTAGTACCGGGATGTTAGGTTGGGTTAGGTTAGGTTATATTACGCTATTGATGTATATAAAAGTCCTACGGAGACGTAGAGGCCAACTCGACAGGAATGTTGTCAAATAATAGCGCCGAAAGGTTAGGTTGGGTTAGGTTAGGTTAAATTACGTTATTGATGTATATAAAAGTCCCACGGAGACGTAGAGGCCAACTCGTCAGGAATGTTGTCAAATATTACCGCCGATATGATAGGTTGGGTTAGGTTAGGTTATATTACGTTATTGATGTATATGAAGGCCACACGGAGAGGTAGAGGCCAACTCGCCAGGAATGTTGTCAAATATTACCGCCGAGATGATAGGTTGGGTTAGGTTAGGTTATATTACGTTATTTATGTGTATAAAATTCCCACGGGGACGTAGAGGCCAACTCGCCAGGAACGTTGTCAAATATTACCGCCGAGATGATAGGTTGGGTTAGGTTAGGTTATATTACGTTATTGATGTGTATGAAGGCCCCACGGAGACGTAGAGGCCAACTCGCCAGGAATTTTGTCAAATATTACCGCCGAGACGTTAGGTTGGTTTAGGTTAGGTTATATTACGTTATTGATGTATATAAAGGTCCCACGGAAACATAGAGGCCAACAAGACAGGAATGTTGTCAAATATTACCGCCGAGATGTTACGTTGGTTTGGGTTAGGTTAAATTACGTTATTGATGTATATAAAAGTCCCACGGAGACGTAGAGGCCAACTCGTCAGGAATGTTGTCAAATATTACCGCCGAGATGATAGGTTGGGTTAGGTTAGGATATATTACGTTATTGATGTATATGAAGGTCCCACGGAGAGGTAGAGGCCAACTCGCCAGGAATGTTGTCAAACATTAGTGCCGAGAGGTTGGGTTGGGTTAGGTTAGGTTATATTACGTTATTGATGTATATAAAATTCTCACGGAGACGTAGGGGCCAACTCGCCACGAATGTTGTCAAATATTACCACCCATGAGTTAGGTTGGGTTAGGTTAGGTTATATTACGTTATTGATGTATATGAGGGCCCCACGGAGACGTAGAGGCCAACTCGCCAGGAATGTTGTCAAATATTCCCGCCGATATGATAGGTTGGGCTAGGTTAGGTTATGTTACGTTATTGATGTATATAAAGGTCCCACGGAAACATAGAGGCCAACAAGCCAGGAATGTTGTCAAATACTACCGCCGAGATGTTACGTTGGTTTAGGTTAGGTTAAATTAAGTTATTGATGTATACGAAGGTCCCACGGAGAGGTAGAGGCCAACTCGCCAGGAATGTTTTCAAATATTAGTGCCGAGATGTTAGGTTGGGTTAGGTTAGGTAATATTAAGTTATTGATGTATATGAAGGCCCCACGGAGACGTAGAGGACAACTCGCCTCGAATGTTGTCACATAATAGCGCCGAGACGTTATGATTGGTTAGGTTACGTTATATTACGTTATTGATGTATATAAAAGCGCCACGGAGACGTAGAGGCCAACTCGCCAGGAATGTTGTCAAATATTAGTTCCGAGAGATTGGGTTGGGTTAGGTTAGGTTATATTACGTTATTGATGTATATAAAAGCCCCGCGGAGACGTAGAGGCCAACCCGCCAGGAATGTTGTCAAATAATAGCGCCGAAAGGTTAGGTTGGGTTAGTTTAGGTTATATTACGTTATTGATATATGTGAAGGTCCCACGGAGACGTAGAGGCCAACTCGCCAGGAATGTTGTCACATAATAGCTCCCAGTGGTTGGATCGGGTTATATTAGGTTATATTACGTTATTGATGTATATAAAAGCCCCACGGAGACGTAGAGGCCAACTCGCCACGAATGTTGTCAAATATTACCGCCGAGATGTTAGGTTGGGTTAGGTTAGGTAATATTACGTTATTGATGTATATAAAAGCCCCACGGAGACGTAGAGGCCAATTCGCCAGGAATGTTGTCAAATATTACCGCCGAGATGTTAGGTTGGGTTAGGTTAGGTTATATTACGTTATTGATGTATATAAAATTCCCACGGAGACGTAGAGGCCAACTCGCCAGGAATGTTGTCAAATATTAGTACCGGGATGTTAGGTTGGGTTAGGTTAGGTTATATTACGCTATTGATGTATATAAAAGTCCTACGGAGACGTAGAGGCCAACTCGACAGGAATGTTGTCAAATAATAGCGCCGAAAGGTTAGGTTGGGTTAGGTTAGCTTAAATTACGTTATTGATGTATATAAAAGTCCCACGGAGACATAGAGGCCAACTCGTCAGGAATGTTGTCAAATATTACCGCCGATATGATAGGTTGGGTTAGGTTAGGTTATATTACGTTATTGATGTATATGAAGGCCACACGGAGAGGTAGAGGCCAACTCGCCAGGAATGTTGTCAAATATTACCGCCGAGATGATAGGTTGGGTTAGGTTAGGTTATATTACGTTATTTATGTGTATAAAATTCCCACGGGGACGTAGAGGCCAACTCGCCAGGAACGTTGTCAAATATTACCGCCGAGATGATAGGTTGGGTTAGGTTAGGTTATATTACGTTATTGATGTGTATGAAGGCCCCACGGAGACGTAGAGGCCAACTCGCCAGGAATGTTGTCAAATATTACCGCCGAGATGTTAGGTTGGGTTAGGTTAGGTTATACTACGTTATTGATGTATATGAAGGCTCCACGGAGACGTAGAGGCCAACTCGCCAGAAATGTTGTCAAATATTACCGCCGAGATGTTAGGTTGGATTAGGTTAGGTTAAATTACGTTATTGATGTATATGAAGGTCCCACTGAGAGGTAGAGGCCAACTCGCCAGGAATGTTGTCAAATATTAGTTCCGAGAGATTGGGTTGGGTTAGGTTAGGTTATATTACGTTATTGATGTATATAAAGGCCCCGCGGAGACGTAGAGGCCAACCCGCCAGGAATGTTGTCAAATAATAGCGCCGAAAGGTTAGGTTGGGTTAGTTTAGGTTATATTACGTTATTGATATGTGTGAAGGTCCCACGGAGACGTAGAGGCCAACTCGCCAGGAATGTTGTCACATAATAGCGCCGAGTGGTTAGGTCGGGTTATATTAGGTTATATTACGTTATTGATGGATATGAAGGTCTCACGGAGACGTAGAAGCCAACTCGCCAGGAATGTTGTCAAATATTACCGCCGAGATGATAGGTTGGGTTAGGTTTGGTTATATTACGTTATTGATGTATATGAAGGCCCCACGGAGACGTAGAGGCCAACTCGCCAGGAATGTTGTCAAATATTACCGCCGAGATGTTAGGTTGGGTTAGGTTAGGTTATATTACGTTATTGATGTATATAAAATTCCCACGTAGACGTAGAGGCCAAGTCGCCAGGAATGTTGTCAAATAATAGCGCCGAGATCTTAGGTTGGGTTAGGTTAGTTTATATTACGTTATTGATGTATATAAAAGCCCCACGGAGACGTAGAGGCCAACACGCCAGGAATGTTGTCAAATATTAGTGCCGAGAGGTTGGGTTGGGTTAGGTTAGGTTATATTACGTTATTGATGTATATGAAGGCCCCACGGAGAGGTATAGGCCAACTCGCCAGGAATGTTGTGAAATATTACCGCCGAGATGTTAGGTTGGGTTAGGTTAGGTTATATTACGTTATTGATGTATATAAAAGTCCCACGGAGACGTAGGGGCCAACTCGCCAGGAATGTTGTCAAATAGTAGTGCCGAGATCTTAGGTTGGGATAGGTTAGGTTATATTACGTTATTGATGTACATAAAATTCCCACGGAGACGTAGAGGCCAACTCGCCAGGAATGTTGTCAAATATTAGTACCGAGATGTTAGGTTGGGTTAGGTAAGGTTATATTACGTTATTGATGTAAATGAAGGCCCCACGGAGACGTAGAGGCCAACTCGCCAGGAATTTTGTCAAATATTACCGCCGAAAAGTTAGGTTGGGTTAGTTTAGGTTATATTACGTTATTGATATATGTGAAGGTCCCGGGGAGACGTAGAGGCCAACTCGCCAGGAATGTTGTCACATAATAGCGCCGAGTGGTTAGGTCGGTTTATATTAGGTTATATTACGTTATTGATGGATATGAAGGTCTCACGGAGACGTAGAGGCCAACTCGCCAGGAATGTTGTCAAATATTACCGCCGAGATGATAGGTTGGGTTAGGTTAGGTTATATTACGTTATTGATGTATATGAAGGCCCCACGGAGAGGTAGAGGCCAACTCGCCAGGAATGTTGTGAAATATTACCGCCGAGATGTTAGGTTGGGTTAGGTTAGGTTATATTACGTTATTGATGTATATAAAAGTCCCACGGAGACGTAGAGGCCAACTCGTCAGGAATGTTGTCAAATATTACCGCCGAGATGATAGGTTGGGTTAGGTTAGGATATATTACGTTATTGATGTATATGAAGGTCCCACGGAGAGGTAGAGGCCAACTCGCCAGGAATGTTGTCAAACATTAGTGCCGAGAGGTTGGGTTGGGTTAGGTTAGGTTATATTACGTTATTGATGTATATAAAATTCTCACGGAGACGTAGGGGCCAACTCGCCAGGAATGTTGTCAAATATTACCACCCATGAGTTAGGTTGGGTTAGGTTAGGTTATATTACGTTATTGATGTATATGAGGGCCCCACGGAGACGTAGAGGCCAACTCGCCAGGAATGTTGTCAAATATTACCGCCGATATGATAGGTTGGGCTAGGTTAGGTTATATTACGTTATTGATGTATCTGAAGGTCCCACGAAGAGGTAGAGGCCAACTCGCCAGGAATGTTGTCAAATATTAGTGCCGAGATGTTAGGTTGGTTTAGGTTAGGTTAAATTACGTTATTGATGTATATGAAGGCCCCACGGAGACGTAGAGGCCAACTCGCCAGGAATGTTGTCAAATATTAGTGCCGAGAGGTTGGGTTGGGTTAGGTTAGGTTATATTACGTTATTGATGTATATGAAGGCCCCACGGAGACGTAGAGGCCAACTCGCCAGGAATGTTGTCAAATATTAGTGCCGAGATCTTAGGTTGGGTTAGGTTAGGTTATATTACGTTATTGATGTACATAAAATTCCCACGGAGAGGTAGAGGCCAACTCGCCAGGAATGTTGTCAAATATTCCCGCCGAGATGATAGGTTGGGCTAGGTTAGGTTATATTACGTTATTGATGTATATAAAGGTCCCACGGAAACATAGAGGCCAACAAGCCAGGAATGTTGTCAAATACCACCGCCGAGATGTTACGTTGGTTTAGGTTAGGTTAAATTAAGTTATTGATGTATATGAAGGTCCCACGGAGAGGTAGAGGCCAACTCGCCAGGAATGTTGTCAAATATTAGTGCCGAGATGTTAGGTTGGGTTAGGTTAGGTAATATTAAGTTATTGATGTATATGAAGGCCCCACGGAGACGTAGAGGACAACTCGCCTCGAATGTTGTCACATAATAGCGCCGAGACGTTATGATGGGTTAGGTTACGTTATATTACGTTATTGATGTATATAAAAGCGCCACGGAGACGTAGAGGCCAACTCGCCAGGAATGTTGTCAAATATTAGTTCCGAGAGATTGGGTTGGGTTAGGTTAGGTTATATTACGTTATTGATGTATATAAAAGCCCCGCGGAGACGTAGAGGCCAACCCGCCAGGAATGTTGTCAAATAATAGCGCCGAAAGGTTAGGTTGGGTTAGTTTAGGTTACATTACGTTATTGATATATGTGAAGGTCCCACGGAGACGTAGAGGCCAACTCGCCAGGAATGTTGTCACATAATAGCGCCCAGTGGTTGGATCGGGTTATATTAGGTTATATTACGTTATTGATGTATATAAAAGCCCCACGGAGACGTAGAGGCCAACTCGCCACGAATGTTGTCAAATATTACCGCCGAGATGTTAGGTTGGGTTAGGTTAGGTAATATTACGTTATTGATGTATATAAAAGCCCCACGGAGGCGTAGAGGCCAATTCGCCAGGAATGTTGTGAAATATTACCGCCGAGATGTTAGGTTGGGTTAGGTTAGGTTATATTACGTTATTGATGTATATAAAATTCCCACGGAGACGTAGAGGCCAACTCGCCAGGAATGTTGTCAAATATTAGTACCGGGATGTTAGGTTGGGTTAGGTTAGGTTATATTACGCTATTGATGTATATAAAAGTCCTACGGAGACGTAGAGGCCAACTCGACAGGAATGTTGTCAAATAATAGCGCCGAAAGGTTAGGTTGGGTTAGGTTAGGTTAAATTACGTTATTGATGTATATAAAAGTCCCACGGAGACGTAGAGGCCAACTCGTCAGGAATGTTGTCAAATATTACCGCCGATATGATAGGTTGGGTTAGGTTAGGTTATATTACGTTATTGATGTATATGAAGGCCACACGGAGAGGTAGAGGCCAACTCGCCAGGAATGTTGTCAAATATTACCGCCGAGATGATAGGTTGGGTTAGGTTAGGTTATATTACGTTATTTATGTGTATAAAATTCCCACGGGGGCGTAGAGGCCAACTCGCCAGGAACGTTGTCAAATATTACCGCCGAGATGATAGGTTGGGTTAGGTTAGGTTATATTACGTTATTGATGTGTATGAAGGCCCCACGGAGACGTAGAGGCCAAATCGCCAGGAATGTTGTCAAATATTAGTGCCGAGATCGTAGGTTGGGTTAGGTTAGGTTATACTACGTTATTGATGTATATGAAGGCTCCACGGAGACGTAGAGGCCAACTCGCCAGGAATGTTGTCCAATATTAGTACCGAGATGTTAGGTTGGGTTAGGTTAGGTTAAATTACGCTATTGATGGATATAAAAGTCCCACGGAGACGTAGAGGCCAACGCACCAGGAATGTTGTCAAATATTAGTTCCGAGAGATTGGGTTGGGTTAGGTTAGGTTATATTACGTTATTGATGTATATAAAATTCCCACGGAGACGTAGAGGCCAACTCGCCAGGAATGTTGTAAAATATTAGTGCCGAGATTTTAGGTTGGGTTAGGTTAGGTTATATTACGTTATTGATGTATATAAAATTCCCACGGAGACGTAGAGGCCAACTCGCCAGGAATGTTGTAAAATATAAGTGCCGAGATTTTAGGTTGGGTTAGGTTAGGTTATATTACGTTATTGATGTATATGAAGGTCCCACGTTGACGTAGAGGCCAAATCGCCAGGAATGTTGTCAAATATTAGTGCCGAGATCTTAGGTTGGGTTAGGTCAGGTAATATTATGTTATTGATGTATATGAAGGTCCCACGGAAACATGGAGGCCAACAAGACAGGAATGTTGTCAAATATTACCGCCGAGATGTTAGGTCGGGTTAGGACAGGTAATATTATGTTATTGATGTATATGAAGGCCCCACGGAAACATGGAGGCCAACAAGACAGGAATGTTGTCAAATATTACCGCCGAGATGATAGGTTGGGCTAGGTTAGGTTATATTACGTTATTGATGTATATAAAGGTCCCACGGAAACATAGAGGCCAACAAGCCAGGAATGTTGTCAAATATTGCCGCCGAGATGTTACGTTGGTTTAGGTTAGGTTAAATTACGTTATTGATGTATATAAAGGTCCCACGGAGGCGTAGAGGCCAACTCGCCAGGAATGTTGTCAAACATTACCGCCGAGATGATAGGTTGGGTTAGGTTAGGTTATATTACGTTATTGATGTATATGAAGGCCCCACGGAGACGTAGAGGCCAACTCGCCAGGAATGTTGTCAAATATTACCGCCGAGATGATAGGTTGGGTTAGGTTAGGTTATATTACGTTATTGATGTATATGAAGGCCCCACGGAGACGTAGAGGCCAACTCGCCAGGAATGTTGTCAAATATTACCGCCGAGATGTTACGTTGGTTTAGGTTAGGTTAAATTACGTTATTGATGTATATGAAGGTCCCACTGAGAGGCAGAGGCCAACTCGCCAGGAATGTTGTCAAATATTAGTGCCGAGATGTTAGGTTGGGTTAAGTTAGATAATATTACGTTATTGATGTATATAAAATTCCCACGGAGACGTAGAGGCCAACTCGCCAGGAATGTTGTAAAATATTAGTGCCGAGATCTTAGGTTGGGTTAGGTTAGGTTATATTACGTTATTGATGTATATGAAGTTCCCACGGAGACGTAGAGGCCAACTCGCCAGGAATGTTGTCAGATATTAGTGCCGAGATCTTAGGTTGGGTTAGGTCAGGTAATATTATGTTATTGATGTATATGAAGGTCCCACGGAAACATGGAGGGCAACAAGACAGGAATGTTGTCAAATATTACCGCCGAGATGTTATGTTGGTTTAGGTTAGGTTAAATTACGTTATTGATGTATATGAAGGTCCTACGGAGAGGTAGAGGCCAACTCGCCAGGAATGTTGTCAAATATAAGTGCCGAGATGTTGGGTTGGGTTAGGTTAGGTAATATTACGTTATTGATGTATATGAAGATCCCACGGTGACGTAGAGGCCAACTCGCCAGGAATGTTGTCAAATATTACCGCCGATGTGTTAGGTTGGGTTAGGTTAGTTTATACTACGTTATTGATGTATATGAAGGCCCCACGGAGACGTAGAGGCCAACTCGCCAGGAATGTTGTCAAATATTACCGCCGAGATGATAGGTTGGTTTAGGTTAGGTTATATTACGTTATTGATGTATATGAAGGTCCCACGGAGACGTAGAGGCCAACTCGCCAGGAATGTTGTCAAATATTACCGCCGAGATGATAGGTTGGGTTAGGTTAGGTTATATTACGTTATTGATGTGTATGAAGGCCCCACGGAGACGTAGAGGCCAACTCGCCAGGAATGTTGTCAAATATTACCGCCGAGATGTTAGGTTGGGTTAGGTTAGGTTATACTACGTTATTGATGTATATGAAGGCTCCACGGAGACGTAGAGGCCAACTCGCCAGAAATGTTGTCAAATATTACCGCCGAGATGTTAGGTTGGATTAGGTTAGGTTAAATTACGTTATTGATGTATATGAAGGTCCCACTGAGAGGTAGAGGCCAACTCGCCAGGAATGTTGTCAAATATTAGTGCCGAGATGTTAGGTTGGGTTAAGTTAGGTAATATTACGTTATTGATGTATATAAAATTCCCACGGAGACGTAGAGGCCAACTCGCCAGGAATGTTGTAAAATATTAGTGCCGAGATTTTAGGTTGGGTTAGGTTAGGTTATATTACGTTATTGATGTATATAAAATTCCCACGGAGACGTAGAGGCCAACTCGCCAGGAATGTTGTAAAATATAAGTGCCGAGATGTTGGGTTGGGTTAGGTTAGGTAATATTACGTTATTGATGTATATGAAGATCCCACGGTGACGTAGAGGCCAACTCGCCAGGAATGTTGTCAAATATTACCGCCGATGTGTTAGGTTGGGTTAGGTTAGTTTATACTACGTTATTGATGTATATGAAGGCCCCACGGAGACGTAGAGGCCAACTCGCCAGGAATGTTGTCAAATATTACCGCCGAGATGATAGGTTGGTTTAGGTTAGGTTATATTACGTTATTGATGTATATGAAGGTCCCACGGAGACGTAGAGGCCAACTCGCCAGGAATGTTGTCAAATATTACCGCCGAGATGATAGGTTGGGTTAGGTTAGGTTATATTACGTTATTGATGTGTATGAAGGCCCCACGGAGACGTAGAGGCCAACTCGCCAGGAATGTTGTCAAATATTACCGCCGAGATGTTAGGTTGGGTTAGGTTAGGTTATACTACGTTATTGATGTATATGAAGGCTCCACGGAGACGTAGAGGCCAACTCGCCAGAAATGTTGTCAAATATTACCGCCGAGATGTTAGGTTGGATTAGGTTAGGTTAAATTACGTTATTGATGTATATGAAGGTCCCACTGAGAGGTAGAGGCCAACTCGCCAGGAATGTTGTCAAATATTAGTGCCGAGATGTTAGGTTGGGTTAAGTTAGGTAATATTACGTTATTGATGTATATAAAATTCCCACGGAGACGTAGAGGCCAACTCGCCAGGAATGTTGTAAAATATTAGTGCCGAGATTTTAGGTTGGGTTAGGTTAGGTTATATTACGTTATTGATGTATATAAAATTCCCACGGAGACGTAGAGGCCAACTCGCCAGGAATGTTGTAAAATATAAGTGCCGAGATTTTAGGTTGGGTTAGGTTAGGTTATATTACGTTATTGATGTATATGAAGGTCCCACGTTGACGTAGAGGCCAAATCGCCAGGAATGTTGTCAAATATTAGTGCCGAGATCTTAGGTTGGGTTAGGTCAGGTAATATTATGTTATTGATGTATATGAAGGTCCCACGGAAACATGGAGGCCAACAAGACAGGAATGTTGTCAAATATTACCGCCGAGATGTTAGGTCGGGTTAGGACAGGTAATATTATGTTATTGATGTATATGAAGGCCCCACGGAAACATGGAGGACAACAAGACAGGAATGTTGTCAAATATTACCGCCGAGATGATAGGTTGGGCTAGGTTAGGTTATATTACGTTATTGATGTATATAAAGGTCCCACGGAAACATAGAGGCCAACAAGCCAGGAATGTTGTCAAATATTGCCGCCGAGATGTTACGTTGGTTTAGGTTAGGTTAAATTACGTTATTGATGTATATAAAGGTCCCACGGAGGCGTAGAGGCCAACTCGCCAGGAATGTTGTCAAACATTACCGCCGAGATGATAGGTTGGGTTAGTTTAGGTTATATTACGTTATTGATGTATATGAAGGCCCCACGGAGACGTAGAGGCCAACTCGCCAGGAATGTTGTCAAATATTACCGCCGAGATGATAGGTTGGGTTAGGTTAGGTTATATTACGTTATTGATGTATATGAAGGCCCCACGGAGACGTAGAGGCCAACTCGCCAGGAATGTTGTCAAATATTACCGCCGAGATGTTACGTTGGTTTAGGTTAGGTTAAATTACGTTATTGATGTATATGAAGGTCCCACTGAGAGGTAGAGGCCAACTCGCCAGGAATGTTGTCAAATATTAGTGCCGAGATGTTAGGTTGGGATAAGTTAGGTAATATTACGTTATTGATGTATATAAAATTCCCACGGAGACGTAGAGGACAACTCGCCTCGAATGTTGTCACATAATAGCGCCGAGACGTTATGATGGGTTAGGTTACGTTATATTACGTTATTGATGTATATAAAAGCGCCACGGAGACGTAGAGGCCAACTCGCCAGGAATGTTGTCAAATATTAGTTCCGAGAGATTGGGTTGGGTTAGGTTAGGTTATATTACGTTATTGATGTATATAAAAGCCCCGCGGAGACGTAGAGGCCAACCCGCCAGGAATGTTGTCAAATAATAGCGCCGAAAGGTTAGGTTGGGTTAGTTTAGGTTACATTACGTTATTGATATATGTGAAGGTCCCACGGAGACGTAGAGGCCAACTCGCCAGGAATGTTGTCACATAATAGCGCCCAGTGGTTGGATCGGGTTATATTAGGTTATATTACGTTATTGATGTATATAAAAGCCCCACGGAGACGTAGAGGCCAACTCGCCACGAATGTTGTCAAATATTACCGCCGAGATGTTAGGTTGGGTTAGGTTAGGTAATATTACGTTATTGATGTATATAAAAGCCCCACGGAGGCGTAGAGGCCAATTCGCCAGGAATGTTGTCAAATATTACCGCCGAGATGTTAGGTTGGGTTAGGTTAGGTTATATTACGTTATTGATGTATATAAAATTCCCACGGAGACGTAGAGGCCAACTCGCCAGGAATGTTGTCAAATATTAGTACCGGGATGTTAGGTTGGGTTAGGTTAGGTTATATTACGCTATTGATGTATATAAAAGTCCTACGGAGACGTAGAGGCCAACTCGACAGGAATGTTGTCAAATAATAGCGCCGAAAGGTTAGGTTGGGTTAGGTTAGGTTAAATTACGTTATTGATGTATATAAAAGTCCCACGGAGACGTAGAGGCCAACGCACCAGGAATGTTGTCAAATATTAGTTCCGAGAGATTGGGTTGGGTTAGGTTAGGTTATATTACGTTATTGATGTATATAAAATTCCCACGGAGACGTAGAGGCCAACTCGCCAGGAATGTTGTAAAATATTAGTGCCGAGATTTTAGGTTGGGTTAGGTTAGGTTATATTACGTTATTGATGTATATAAAATTCCCACGGAGACGTAGAGGCCAACTCGCCAGGAATGTTGTAAAATATAAGTGCCGAGATTTTAGGTTGGGTTAGGTTAGGTTATATTACGTTATTGATGTATATGAAGGTCCCACGTTGACGTAGATGCCAAATCGCCAGGAATGTTGTCAAATATTAGTGCCGAGATCTTAGGTTGGGTTAGGTCAGGTAATATTATGTTATTGATGTATATGAAGGTCCCACGGAAACATGGAGGCCAACAAGACAGGAATGTTGTCAAATATTACCGCCGAGATGTTAGGTCGGGTTAGGACAGGTAATATTATGTTATTGATGTATATGAAGGCCCCACGGAAACATGGAGGCCAACAAGACAGGAATGTTGTCAAATATTACCGCCGAGATGATAGGTTGGGCTAGGTTAGGTTATATTACGTTATTGATGTATATAAAGGTCCCACGGAAACATAGAGGCCAACAAGCCAGGAATGTTGTCAAATATTGCCGCCGAGATGTTACGTTGGTTTAGGTTAGGTTAAATTACGTTATTGATGTATATAAAGGTCCCACGGAGGCGTAGAGGCCAACTCGCCAGGAATGTTGTCAAACATTACCGCCGAGATGATAGGTTGGGTTAGGTTAGGTTATATTACGTTATTGATGTATATGAAGGCCCCACGGAGACGTAGAGGCCAACTCGCCAGGAATGTTGTCAAATATTACCGCCGAGATGATAGGTTGGGTTAGGTTAGGTTATATTACGTTATTGATGTATATGAAGGCCCCACGGAGACGTAGAGGCCAACTCGCCAGGAATGTTGTCAAATATTACCGCCGAGATGTTACGTTGGTTTAGGTTAGGTTATATTACGTTATTGATGTGTATGAAGGCCCCACGGAGACGTAGAGGCCAAATCGCCAGGAATGTTGTCAAATATTAGTGCCGAGATCGTAGGTTGGGTTAGGTTAGGTTATACTACGTTATTGATGTATATGAAGGCTCCACGGAGACGTAGAGGCCAACTCGCCAGGAATGTTGTCCAATATTAGTACCGAGATGTTAGGTTGGGTTAGGTTAGGTTAAATTACGCTATTGATGGATATAAAAGTCCCACGGAGACGTAGAGGCCAACGCACCAGGAATGTTGTCAAATATTAGTTCCGAGAGATTGGGTTGGGTTAGGTTAGGTTATATTACGTTATTGATGTATATAAAATTCCCACGGAGACGTAGAGGCCAACTCGCCAGGAATGTTGTAAAATATTAGTGCCGAGATTTTAGGTTGGGTTAGGTTAGGTTATATTACGTTATTGATGTATATAAAATTCCCACGGAGACGTAGAGGCCAACTCGCCAGGAATGTTGTAAAATATAAGTGCCGAGATTTTAGGTTGGGTTAGGTTAGGTTATATTACGTTATTGATGTATATGAAGGTCCCACGTTGACGTAGATGCCAAATCGCCAGGAATGTTGTCAAATATTAGTGCCGAGATCTTAGGTTGGGTTAGGTCAGGTAATATTATGTTATTGATGTATATGAAGGTCCCACGGAAACATGGAGGCCAACAAGACAGGAATGTTGTCAAATATTACCGCCGAGATGTTAGGTCGGGTTAGGACAGGTAATATTATGTTATTGATGTATATGAAGGCCCCACGGAAACATGGAGGCCAACAAGACAGGAATGTTGTCAAATATTACCGCCGAGATGATAGGTTGGGCTAGGTTAGGTTATATTACGTTATTGATGTATATAAAGGTCCCACGGAAACATAGAGGCCAACAAGCCAGGAATGTTGTCAAATATTGCCGCCGAGATGTTACGTTGGTTTAGGTTAGGTTAAATTACGTTATTGATGTATATAAAGGTCCCACGGAGGCGTAGAGGCCAACTCGCCAGGAATGTTGTCAAACATTACCGCCGAGATGATAGGTTGGGTTAGGTTAGGTTATATTACGTTATTGATGTATATGAAGGCCCCACGGAGACGTAGAGGCCAACTCGCCAGGAATGTTGTCAAATATTACCGCCGAGATGATAGGTTGGGTTAGGTTAGGTTATATTACGTTATTGATGTATATGAAGGCCCCACGGAGACGTAGAGGCCAACTCGCCAGGAATGTTGTCAAATATTACCGCCGAGATGTTACGTTGGTTTAGGTTAGGTTAAATTACGTTATTGATGTATATGAAGGTCCCACTGAGAGGCAGAGGCCAACTCGCCAGGAATGTTGTCAAATATTAGTGCCGAGATGTTAGGTTGGGTTAAGTTAGATAATATTACGTTATTGATGTATATAAAATTCCCACGGAGACGTAGAGGCCAACTCGCCAGGAATGTTGTAAAATATTAGTGCCGAGATCTTAGGTTGGGTTAGGTTAGGTTATATTACGTTATTGATGTATATGAAGTTCCCACGGAGACGTAGAGGCCAACTCGACAGGAATGTTGTCAGATATTAGTGCCGAGATCTTAGGTTGGGTTAGGTCAGGTAATATTATGTTATTGATGTATATGAAGGTCCCACGGAAACATGGAGGGCAACAAGACAGGAATGTTGTCAAATATTACCGCCGAGATGTTATGTTGGTTTAGGTTAGGTTAAATTACGTTATTGATGTATATGAAGGTCCTACGGAGAGGTAGAGGCCAACTCGCCAGGAATGTTGTCAAATATAAGTGCCGAGATGTTGGGTTGGGTTAGGTTAGGTAATATTACGTTATTGATGTATATGAAGATCCCACGGTGACGTAGAGGCCAACTCGCCAGGAATGTTGTCAAATATTACCGCCGATGTGTTAGGTTGGGTTAGGTTAGTTTATACTACGTTATTGATGTATATGAAGGCCCCACGGAGACGTAGAGGCCAACTCGCCAGGAATGTTGTCAAATATTACCGCCGAGATGATAGGTTGGTTTAGGTTAGGTTATATTACGTTATTGATGTATATGAAGGTCCCACGGAGACGTAGAGGCCAACTCGCCAGGAATGTTGTCAAATATTACCGCCGAGATGATAGGTTGGGTTAGGTTAGGTTATATTACGTTATTGATGTGTATGAAGGCCCCACGGAGACGTAGAGGCCAACTCGCCAGGAATGTTGTCAAATATTACCGCCGAGATGTTAGGTTGGGTTAGGTTAGGTTATACTACGTTATTGATGTATATGAAGGCTCCACGGAGACGTAGAGGCCAACTCGCCAGAAATGTTGTCAAATATTACCGCCGAGATGTTAGGTTGGATTAGGTTAGGTTAAATTACGTTATTGATGTATATGAAGGTCCCACTGAGAGGTAGAGGCCAACTCGCCAGGAATGTTGTCAAATATTAGTGCCGAGATGTTAGGTTGGGTTAAGTTAGGTAATATTACGTTATTGATGTATATAAAATTCCCACGGAGACGTAGAGGCCAACTCGCCAGGAATGTTGTAAAATATTAGTGCCGAGATTTTAGGTTGGGTTAGGTTAGGTTATATTACGTTATTGATGTATATAAAATTCCCACGGAGACGTAGAGGCCAACTCGCCAGGAATGTTGTAAAATATAAGTGCCGAGATTTTAGGTTGGGTTAGGTTAGGTTATATTACGTTATTGATGTATATGAAGGTCCCACGTTGACATAGAGGCCAAATCGCCAGGAATGTTGTCAAATATTAGTGCCGAGATCTTAGGTTGGGTTAGGTCAGGTAATATTATGTTATTGATGTATATGAAGGTCCCACGGAAACATGGAGGCCAACAAGACAGGAATGTTGTCAAATATTACCGCCGAGATGTTAGGTCGGGTTAGGACAGGTAATATTATGTTATTGATGTATATGAAGGCCCCACGGAAACATGGAGGCCAACAAGACAGGAATGTTGTCAAATATTACCGCCGAGATGATAGGTTGGGTTAGGCTAGGTTATATTACGTTATTGATGTATATGAAGGCCCCACGGAGACGTAGAGGCCAACTCGCCAGGAATGTTGTCAAATATTACCGCCGAGATGATAGGTTGGGTTAGGTTAGGTTATATTACGTTATTGATGTATATGAAGGCCCCACGGAGACGTAGAGGCCAACTCGCCAGGAATGTTGTCAAATATTACCGCCGAGATGTTACGTTGGTTTAGGTTAGGTTAAATTACGTTATTGATGTATATGAAGGTCCCACTGAGAGGTAGAGGCCAACTCGCCAGGAATGTTGTCAAATATTAGTGCCGAGATGTTAGGTTGGGTTAAGTTAGGTAATATTACGTTATTGATGTATATAAAATTCCCACGGAGACGTAGAGGCCAACTCGCCAGGAATGTTGTAAAATATGAGTGCCGAGATCTTAGGTTGGGTTAGGTTAGGTTATATTACGTTATTGATGTATATGAAGTTCCCACGGAGACGTAGAGGCCAACTCGCCAGGAATGTTGTCAGATGTTAGTGCCGAGATCTTAGGTTGGGTTAGGTCAGGTAATATTATGTTATTGATGTATATGAAGGTCCCACGGAAACATGGAGGGCAACAAGACAGGAATGTTGTCAAATATTACCGCCGAGATGTTATGTTGGTTTAGGTTAGGTTAAATTACGTTATTGATGTATATGAAGGTCCTACGGAGAGGTAGAGGCCAACTCGCCAGGAATGTTGTCAAATATAAGTGCCGAGATGTTGGGTTGGGTTAGGTTAGGTAATATTACGTTATTGATGTATATGAAGATCCCACGGTGACGTAGAGGCCAACTCGCCAGGAATGTTGTCAAATATTACCGCCGATGTGTTAGGTTGGGTTAGGTTAGTTTATACTACGTTATTGATGTATATGAAGGCCCCACGGAGACGTAGAGGCCAACTCGCCAGGAATGTTGTCAAATATTACCGCCGAGATGATAGGTTGGTTTAGGTTAGGTTATATTACGTTATTGATGTATATGAAGGTCCCACGGAGACGTAGAGGCCAACTCGCCAGGAATGTTGTCAAATATTACCGCCGAGATGATAGGTTGGGCTAGGTTAGGTTATATTCCGGGGGGTGACAGCCCCTCGCGCGGGCCGGGGCGTAGCCGCGTACGCCACGGCCGTGACCCGCGCGGGGGGCCGTCCGGAGGGGTGACTCGGTCGTGATGGACGGGGGCCCATCGCGACCATTGCACGCCACCCCTTCGAGACGTGCAGCGACTTCGGACGTGGCCCCGCAGTCGCTGCAGGGGTATCCTTTGGGAGAGGGAGGGGTCGCATCTTAGATGCGACCTCTCCCTTTCGGGATGGGAGCCTCCCAGACTTCTTCTGGGAGGCTGCAGACGCTGAGGGGGAGCCGGTCGCGTTCGAAAGAGATCCCGGCTCTCCCTCAGTAGCGTCGTTGGTGGCCACCGTGGGGTTTTAGCCGGTAAGAGTCCGGCATAACCTCGGAGTTCCCCCGAACTCCGAGGTATCCATGAGGATTTCCCCACGTAAAAAAAAAAAAAAAAAAAAAGGTTAGGTTATATTACCTTATTGATGTATATAAAGGTCCCACGGAAACATAGAGGCCAACAAGCCAGGAATGTTGTCAAATATTACCGCCGAGAAGTTACGTTGGTTTAGGTTAGGTTAAATTACGTTATTGATGTATATAAAAGTCCCACGGAGACGTAGAGGCCAACTCGTCAGGAATGTTGTCAAATATTACCGCCGATATGATAGGTTGGGTTAGGTTAGGTTTTATTACGTTATTGATGTATATGAAGGCCACACGGAGAGGTAGAGGCCAACTCGCCAGGAATGTTGTCAAATATTACCGCCGAGATGTTAGGTTGGATTAGGTTAGGTAATATTACGTTATTGATGTATATAAAAGCCCCACGGAGACGTAGAGGCCAATTCGCCAGGAATGTTATCAAATATTACCGCCGAGATGTTAGGTTGGGTTAGGTTAGGTTATATTACGTTATTGATGTATATAAAATTCCCACGGAGACGTAGAGGCCAACTCGCCAGGAATGTTGTCAAATTTTACCGCCGAGATGTTAGGTTGGGTTAGGTTAGGTTATATTACGTTATTGATGTATATAAAAGACCCACGGAGACGTAGAGGCCAACTCGCCAGGAATGTTGTCAAATATTAGTGCCGAGATCTTAGGTTGGGTTAGGTTAGGTTATATTACGTTATTGATGTATATGAAGGTCCCAAGGTGACGTAGAGGCCAACTCGCCAGGAATGTTGTCAAATATTACCGCCGATGTGTTAGGTTGGGTTAGGTTAGGTTATACTACGTTATTGATGTATATGAAGGCCCCACGGAGACGTAGAGGCCAACTCGCCAGAAATGTTGTCAAAGAATAGCGCCGAAAGGTTAGGTTGGGTTAGGTTAGGTTATATTACGTTATTGATGTATATGAAGGTCTCACGGTGAAGTAGAGGCCAACAAGCCAGGAATGTTTTCAAATATTACCGCCGATATGTTACGTTGGTTTAGGTTAGGTTAAATTACGTTATTGATGTATATAAAAGTCCGATGGAGACGTAGAGGCCAACTGGTTAGGAATGTTGTCAAATATTACCGACGAGATGACAGGTTGGGTTAGGTTAGGATATATTACGTTATTGATGTATATGAAGGTCCCACGGAGAGGTAGAGGCCAACTCGCCAGGAATGTTGTCAAATATTAGTGCCGAGATGTTAGGTTGGATTAGGTTAGGTTATATTACGTTATTGATGTATATAAAATTCCCACGGAGACGTAGAGGACAACTCGCCTCGAATGTTGTCACATAATAGCGCCGAGACGTTATGATGGGTTAGGTTACGTTATATTACGTTATTGATGTATATAAAAGCCCCACGGAGACGTAGAGGCCAACTCGCCAGGAATGTTGTCAAGTATTAGTTCCGAGAGTTTGGGTTGGGTTAGGTTAGGTTATATTACGTTATTGATGTATATAAAAGCCCCGCGGAGACGTAGAGGCCAACCCGCCAGGAATGTTGTCAAATAATAGCGCCGAAAGGTTAGGTTGGGTTAGTTTAGGTTACATTACGTTATTGATATATGTGAAGGTCCCACGGAGACGTAGAGGCCAACTCGCCAGGAATGTTGTCACATAATAGCGCCCAGTGGTTGGATCGGGTTATATTAGGTTATATTACGTTATTGATGTATATAAAAGCCCCACGGAGACGTAGAGGCCAACTCGCCACGAATGTTGTCAAATATTACCGCCGAGATGTTAGGTTGGGTTAGGTTAGGTAATATTACGTTATTGATGTATATAAAAGCCCCACGGAGGCGTAGAGGCCAATTCGCCAGGAATGTTGTCAAATATTACCGCCGAGATGTTAGGTTGGGTTAGGTTAGGTTATATTACGTTATTGATGTATATAAAATTCCCACGGAGACGTAGAGGCCAACTCGCCAGGAATGTTGTCAAATATTAGTACCGGGATGTTAGGTTGGGTTAGGTTAGGTTATATTACGCTATTGATGTATATAAAAGTCCTACGGAGACGTAGAGGCCAACTCGACAGGAATGTTGTCAAATAATAGCGCCGAAAGGTTAGGTTGGGTTAGGTTAGGTTAAATTACGTTATTGATGTATATAAAAGTCCCACGGAGACGTAGAGGCCAACTCGTCAGGAATGTTGTCAAATATTACCGCCGATATGATAGGTTGGGTTAGGTTAGGTTATATTACGTTATTGATGTATATGAAGGCCACACGGAGAGGTAGAGGCCAACTCGCCAGGAATGTTGTCAAATATTACCGCCGAGATGATAGGTTGGGTTAGGTTAGGTTATATTACGTTATTTATGTATATAAAATTCCCACGGGGACGTAGAGGCCAACTCGCCAGGAACGTTGTCAAATATTACCGCCGAGATGATAGGTTGGGTTAGGTTAGGTTATATTACGTTATTGATGTGTATGAAGGCCCCACGGAGACGTAGAGGCCAAATCGCCAGGAATGTTGTCAAATATTAGTGCCGAGATCGTAGGTTGGGTTAGGTTAGGTTATATTACGTTATTTATGTATATAAAATTCCCACGGGGACGTAGAGGCCAACTCGCCAGGAACGTTGTCAAATATTACCGCCGAGATGATAGGTTGGGTTAGGTTAGGTTATATTACGTTATTGATGTGTATGAAGGCCCCACGGAGACGTAGAGGCCAAATCGCCAGGAATGTTGTCAAATATTAGTGCCGAGATGTTAGGTTGGATTAGGTTAGGTTATATTACGTTATTGATGTATATAAAATTCCCACGGAGACGTAGAGGACAACTCGCCTCGAATGTTGTCACATAATAGCGCCGAGACGTTATGATGGGTTAGGTTACGTTATATTACGTTATTGATGTATATAAAAGCCCCACGGAGACGTAGAGGCCAACTCGCCAGGAATGTTGTCAAGTATTAGTTCCGAGAGTTTGGGTTGGGTTAGGTTAGGTTATATTACGTTATTGATGTATATAAAAGCCCCGCGGAGACGTAGAGGCCAACCCGCCAGGAATGTTGTCAAATAATAGCGCCGAAAGGTTAGGTTGGGTTAGTTTAGGTTACATTACGTTATTGATATATGTGAAGGTCCCACGGAGACGTAGAGGCCAACTCGCCAGGAATGTTGTCACATAATAGCGCCCAGTGGTTGGATCGGGTTATATTAGGTTATATTACGTTATTGATGTATATAAAAGCCCCACGGAGACGTAGAGGCCAACTCGCCACGAATGTTGTCAAATATTACCGCCGAGATGTTAGGTTGGGTTAGGTTAGGTAATATTACGTTATTGATGTATATAAAAGCCCCACGGAGGCGTAGAGGCCAATTCGCCAGGAATGTTGTCAAATATTACCGCCGAGATGTTAGGTTGGGTTAGGTTAGGTTATATTACGTTATTGATGTATATAAAATTCCCACGGAGACGTAGAGGCCAACTCGCCAGGAATGTTGTCAAATATTAGTACCGGGATGTTAGGTTGGGTTAGGTTAGGTTATATTACGCTATTGATGTATATAAAAGTCCTACGGAGACGTAGAGGCCAACTCGACAGGAATGTTGTCAAATAATAGCGCCGAAAGGTTAGGTTGGGTTAGGTTAGGTTAAATTACGTTATTGATGTATATAAAAGTCCCACGGAGACGTAGAGGCCAACTCGTCAGGAATGTTGTCAAATATTACCGCCGATATGATAGGTTGGGTTAGGTTAGGTTATATTACGTTATTTATGTATATAAAATTCCCACGGGGACGTAGAGGCCAACTCGCCAGGAACGTTGTCAAATATTACCGCCGAGATGATAGGTTGGGTTAGGTTAGGTTATATTACGTTATTGATGTGTATGAAGGCCCCACGGAGACGTAGAGGCCAAATCGCCAGGAATGTTGTCAAATATTAGTGCCGAGATCGTAGGTTGGGTTAGGTTAGGTTATACTACGTTATTGATGTATATGAAGGCTCCACGGAGACGTAGAGGCCAACTCGCCAGGAATGTTGTCCAATATTAGTACCGAGATGTTAGGTTGGGTTAGGTTAGGTTAAATTACGCTATTGATGGATATAAAAGTCCCACGGAGACGTAGAGGCCAACGCACCAGGAATGTTGTCAAATATTAGTTCCGAGAGATTGGGTTGGGTTAGGTTAGGTTATATTACGTTATTGATGTATATAAAATTCCCACGGAGACGTAGAGGCCAACTCGCCAGGAATGTTGTAAAATATTAGTGCCGAGATTTTAGGTTGGGTTAGGTTAGGTTATATTACGTTATTGATGTATATAAAATTCCCACGGAGACGTAGAGGCCAACTCGCCAGGAATGTTGTAAAATATAAGTGCCGAGATTTTAGGTTGGGTTAGGTTAGGTTATATTACGTTATTGATGTATATGAAGGTCCCACGTTGACGTAGATGCCAAATCGCCAGGAATGTTGTCAAATATTAGTGCCGAGATCTTAGGTTGGGTTAGGTCAGGTAATATTATGTTATTGATGTATATGAAGGTCCCACGGAAACATGGAGGCCAACAAGACAGGAATGTTGTCAAATATTACCGCCGAGATGTTAGGTCGGGTTAGGACAGGTAATATTATGTTATTGATGTATATGAAGGCCCCACGGAAACATGGAGGCCAACAAGACAGGAATGTTGTCAAATATTACCGCCGAGATGATAGGTTGGGCTAGGTTAGGTTATATTACGTTATTGATGTATATAAAGGTCCCACGGAAACATAGAGGCCAACAAGCCAGGAATGTTGTCAAATATTGCCGCCGAGATGTTACGTTGGTTTAGGTTAGGTTAAATTACGTTATTGATGTATATAAAGGTCCCACGGAGGCGTAGAGGCCAACTCGCCAGGAATGTTGTCAAACATTACCGCCGAGATGATAGGTTGGGTTAGGTTAGGTTATATTACGTTATTGATGTATATGAAGGCCCCACGGAGACGTAGAGGCCAACTCGCCAGGAATGTTGTCAAATATTACCGCCGAGATGATAGGTTGGGTTAGGTTAGGTTATATTACGTTATTGATGTATATGAAGGCCCCACGGAGACGTAGAGGCCAACTCGCCAGGAATGTTGTCAAATATTACCGCCGAGATGTTACGTTGGTTTAGGTTAGGTTATATTACGTTATTGATGTGTATGAAGGCCCCACGGAGACGTAGAGGCCAAATCGCCAGGAATGTTGTCAAATATTAGTGCCGAGATTGTAGGTTGGGTTAGGTTAGGTTATACTACGTTATTGATGTATATGAAGGCTCCACGGAGACGTAGAGGCCAACTCGCCAGGAATGTTGTCCAATATTAGTACCGAGATGTTAGGTTGGGTTAGGTTAGGTTAAATTACGCTATTGATGGATATAAAAGTCCCACGGAGACGTAGAGGCCAACGCACCAGGAATGTTGTCAAATATTAGTTCCGAGAGATTGGGTTGGGTTAGGTTAGGTTATATTACGTTATTGATGTATATAAAATTCCCACGGAGACGTAGAGGCCAACTCGCCAGGAATGTTGTAAAATATTAGTGCCGAGATTTTAGGTTGGGTTAGGTTAGGTTATATTACGTTATTGATGTATATAAAATTCCCACGGAGACGTAGAGGCCAACTCGCCAGGAATGTTGTAAAATATAAGTGCCGAGATTTTAGGTTGGGTTAGGTTAGGTTATATTACGTTATTGATGTATATGAAGGTCCCACGTTGACGTAGATGCCAAATCGCCAGGAATGTTGTCAAATATTAGTGCCGAGATCTTAGGTTGGGTTAGGTCAGGTAATATTATGTTATTGATGTATATGAAGGTCCCACGGAAACATGGAGGCCAACAAGACAGGAATGTTGTCAAATATTACCGCCGAGATGTTAGGTCGGGTTAGGACAGGTAATATTATGTTATTGATGTATATGAAGGCCCCACGGAAACATGGAGGCCAACAAGACAGGAATGTTGTCAAATATTACCGCCGAGATGATAGGTTGGGCTAGGTTAGGTTATATTACGTTATTGATGTATATAAAGGTCCCACGGAAACATAGAGGCCAACAAGCCAGGAATGTTGTCAAATATTGCCGCCGAGATGTTACGTTGGTTTAGGTTAGGTTAAATTACGTTATTGATGTATATAAAGGTCCCACGGAGGCGTAGAGGCCAACTCGCCAGGAATGTTGTCAAACATTACCGCCGAGATGATAGGTTGGGTTAGGTTAGGTTATATTACGTTATTGATGTATATGAAGGCCCCACGGAGACGTAGAGGCCAACTCGCCAGGAATGTTGTCAAATATTACCGCCGAGATGATAGGTTGGGTTAGGTTAGGTTATATTACGTTATTGATGTATATGAAGGCCCCACGGAGACGTAGAGGCCAACTCGCCAGGAATGTTGTCAAATATTACCGCCGAGATGTTACGTTGGTTTAGGTTAGGTTAAATTACGTTATTGATGTATATGAAGGTCCCACTGAGAGGCAGAGGCCAACTCGCCAGGAATGTTGTCAAATATTAGTGCCGAGATGTTAGGTTGGGTTAAGTTAGATAATATTACGTTATTGATGTATATAAAATTCCCACGGAGACGTAGAGGCCAACTCGCCAGGAATGTTGTAAAATATTAGTGCCGAGATCTTAGGTTGGGTTAGGTTAGGTTATATTACGTTATTGATGTATATGAAGTTCCCACGGAGACGTAGAGGCCAACTCGACAGGAATGTTGTCAGATATTAGTGCCGAGATCTTAGGTTGGGTTAGGTCAGGTAATATTATGTTATTGATGTATATGAAGGTCCCACGGAAACATGGAGGGCAACAAGACAGGAATGTTGTCAAATATTACCGCCGAGATGTTATGTTGGTTTAGGTTAGGTTAAATTACGTTATTGATGTATATGAAGGTCCTACGGAGAGGTAGAGGCCAACTCGCCAGGAATGTTGTCAAATATAAGTGCCGAGATGTTGGGTTGGGTTAGGTTAGGTAATATTACGTTATTGATGTATATGAAGATCCCACGGTGACGTAGAGGCCAACTCGCCAGGAATGTTGTCAAATATTACCGCCGATGTGTTAGGTTGGGTTAGGTTAGTTTATACTACGTTATTGATGTATATGAAGGCCCCACGGAGACGTAGAGGCCAACTCGCCAGGAATGTTGTCAAATATTACCGCCGAGATGATAGGTTGGTTTAGGTTAGGTTATATTACGTTATTGATGTATATGAAGGTCCCACGGAGACGTAGAGGCCAACTCGCCAGGAATGTTGTCAAATATTACCGCCGAGATGATAGGTTGGGTTAGGTTAGGTTATATTACGTTATTGATGTGTATGAAGGCCCCACGGAGACGTAGAGGCCAACTCGCCAGGAATGTTGTCAAATATTACCGCCGAGATGTTAGGTTGGGTTAGGTTAGGTTATACTACGTTATTGATGTATATGAAGGCTCCACGGAGACGTAGAGGCCAACTCGCCAGAAATGTTGTCAAATATTACCGCCGAGATGTTAGGTTGGATTAGGTTAGGTTAAATTACGTTATTGATGTATATGAAGGTCCCACTGAGAGGTAGAGGCCAACTCGCCAGGAATGTTGTCAAATATTAGTGCCGAGATGTTAGGTTGGGTTAAGTTAGGTAATATTACGTTATTGATGTATATAAAATTCCCACGGAGACGTAGAGGCCAACTCGCCAGGAATGTTGTAAAATATTAGTGCCGAGATTTTAGGTTGGGTTAGGTTAGGTTATATTACGTTATTGATGTATATAAAATTCCCACGGAGACGTAGAGGCCAACTCGCCAGGAATGTTGTAAAATATAAGTGCCGAGATTTTAGGTTGGGTTAGGTTAGGTTATATTACGTTATTGATGTATATGAAGGTCCCACGTTGACATAGAGGCCAAATCGCCAGGAATGTTGTCAAATATTAGTGCCGAGATCTTAGGTTGGGTTAGGTCAGGTAATATTATGTTATTGATGTATATGAAGGTCCCACGGAAACATGGAGGCCAACAAGACAGGAATGTTGTCAAATATTACCGCCGAGATGTTAGGTCGGGTTAGGACAGGTAATATTATGTTATTGATGTATATGAAGGCCCCACGGAAACATGGAGGCCAACAAGACAGGAATGTTGTCAAATATTACCGCCGAGATGATAGGTTGGGTTAGGCTAGGTTATATTACGTTATTGATGTATATGAAGGCCCCACGGAGACGTAGAGGCCAACTCGCCAGGAATGTTGTCAAATATTACCGCCGAGATGATAGGTTGGGTTAGGTTAGGTTATATTACGTTATTGATGTATATGAAGGCCCCACGGAGACGTAGAGGCCAACTCGCCAGGAATGTTGTCAAATATTACCGCCGAGATGTTACGTTGGTTTAGGTTAGGTTAAATTACGTTATTGATGTATATGAAGGTCCCACTGAGAGGTAGAGGCCAACTCGCCAGGAATGTTGTCAAATATTAGTGCCGAGATGTTAGGTTGGGTTAAGTTAGGTAATATTACGTTATTGATGTATATAAAATTCCCACGGAGACGTAGAGGCCAACTCGCCAGGAATGTTGTAAAATATGAGTGCCGAGATCTTAGGTTGGGTTAGGTTAGGTTATATTACGTTATTGATGTATATGAAGTTCCCACGGAGACGTAGAGGCCAACTCGCCAGGAATGTTGTCAGATGTTAGTGCCGAGATCTTAGGTTGGGTTAGGTCAGGTAATATTATGTTATTGATGTATATGAAGGTCCCACGGAAACATGGAGGGCAACAAGACAGGAATGTTGTCAAATATTACCGCCGAGATGTTATGTTGGTTTAGGTTAGGTTAAATTACGTTATTGATGTATATGAAGGTCCTACGGAGAGGTAGAGGCCAACTCGCCAGGAATGTTGTCAAATATAAGTGCCGAGATGTTGGGTTGGGTTAGGTTAGGTAATATTACGTTATTGATGTATATGAAGATCCCACGGTGACGTAGAGGCCAACTCGCCAGGAATGTTGTCAAATATTACCGCCGATGTGTTAGGTTGGGTTAGGTTAGTTTATACTACGTTATTGATGTATATGAAGGCCCCACGGAGACGTAGAGGCCAACTCGCCAGGAATGTTGTCAAATATTACCGCCGAGATGATAGGTTGGTTTAGGTTAGGTTATATTACGTTATTGATGTATATGAAGGTCCCACGGAGACGTAGAGGCCAACTCGCCAGGAATGTTGTCAAATATTACCGCCGAGATGATAGGTTGGGCTAGGTTAGGTTATATTCCGGGGGGTGACAGCCCCTCGCGCGGGCCGGGGCGTAGCCGCGTACGCCACGGCCGTGACCCGCGCGGGGGGCCGTCCGGAGGGGTGACTCGGTCGTGATGGACGGGGGCCCATCGCGACCATTGCACGCCACCCCTTCGAGACGTGCAGCGACTTCGGACGTGGCCCCGCAGTCGCTGCAGGGGTATCCTTTGGGAGAGGGAGGGGTCGCATCTTAGATGCGACCTCTCCCTTTCGGGATGGGAGCCTCCCAGACTTCTTCTGGGAGGCTGCAGACGCTGAGGGGGAGCCGGTCGCGTTCGAAAGAGATCCCGGCTCTCCCTCAGTAGCGTCGTTGGTGGCCACCGTGGGGTTTTAGCCGGTAAGAGTCCGGCATAACCTCGGAGTTCCCCCGAACTCCGAGGTATCCATGAGGATTTCCCCACGTAAAAAAAAAAAAAAAAAAAAAGGTTAGGTTATATTACCTTATTGATGTATATAAAGGTCCCACGGAAACATAGAGGCCAACAAGCCAGGAATGTTGTCAAATATTACCGCCGAGAAGTTACGTTGGTTTAGGTTAGGTTAAATTACGTTATTGATGTATATAAAAGTCCCACGGAGACGTAGAGGCCAACTCGTCAGGAATGTTGTCAAATATTACCGCCGATATGATAGGTTGGGTTAGGTTAGGTTTTATTACGTTATTGATGTATATGAAGGCCACACGGAGAGGTAGAGGCCAACTCGCCAGGAATGTTGTCAAATATTACCGCCGAGATGTTAGGTTGGATTAGGTTAGGTAATATTACGTTATTGATGTATATAAAAGCCCCACGGAGACGTAGAGGCCAATTCGCCAGGAATGTTATCAAATATTACCGCCGAGATGTTAGGTTGGGTTAGGTTAGGTTATATTACGTTATTGATGTATATAAAATTCCCACGGAGACGTAGAGGCCAACTCGCCAGGAATGTTGTCAAATTTTACCGCCGAGATGTTAGGTTGGGTTAGGTTAGGTTATATTACGTTATTGATGTATATAAAAGACCCACGGAGACGTAGAGGCCAACTCGCCAGGAATGTTGTCAAATATTAGTGCCGAGATCTTAGGTTGGGTTAGGTTAGGTTATATTACGTTATTGATGTATATGAAGGTCCCAAGGTGACGTAGAGGCCAACTCGCCAGGAATGTTGTCAAATATTACCGCCGATGTGTTAGGTTGGGTTAGGTTAGGTTATACTACGTTATTGATGTATATGAAGGCCCCACGGAGACGTAGAGGCCAACTCGCCAGAAATGTTGTCAAAGAATAGCGCCGAAAGGTTAGGTTGGGTTAGGTTAGGTTATATTACGTTATTGATGTATATGAAGGTCTCACGGTGAAGTAGAGGCCAACAAGCCAGGAATGTTTTCAAATATTACCGCCGATATGTTACGTTGGTTTAGGTTAGGTTAAATTACGTTATTGATGTATATAAAAGTCCGATGGAGACGTAGAGGCCAACTGGTTAGGAATGTTGTCAAATATTACCGACGAGATGACAGGTTGGGTTAGGTTAGGATATATTACGTTATTGATGTATATGAAGGTCCCACGGAGAGGTAGAGGCCAACTCGCCAGGAATGTTGTCAAATATTAGTGCCGAGATGTTAGGTTGGATTAGGTTAGGTTATATTACGTTATTGATGTATATAAAATTCCCACGGAGACGTAGAGGACAACTCGCCTCGAATGTTGTCACATAATAGCGCCGAGACGTTATGATGGGTTAGGTTACGTTATATTACGTTATTGATGTATATAAAAGCCCCACGGAGACGTAGAGGCCAACTCGCCAGGAATGTTGTCAAGTATTAGTTCCGAGAGTTTGGGTTGGGTTAGGTTAGGTTATATTACGTTATTGATGTATATAAAAGCCCCGCGGAGACGTAGAGGCCAACCCGCCAGGAATGTTGTCAAATAATAGCGCCGAAATGTTAGGTTGGGTTAGTTTAGGTTATATTACGTTATTGATATATGTGAAGGTCCCACGGAGACGTAGAGGCCAACTCGCCAGGAATGTTGTCACATAATAGCGCCGAGGGGTTGGATCGGGTTATATTAGGTTATATTACGTTATTGATGTATATAAAAGCCCCACGGAGACGTAGAGGCCAACTCGCCAGGAATGTTGTCACATAATAGCGCCGAGTGGTTGGATCGGGTTATATTAGGTTATATTACGTTATTGATGTATATAAAAGCCCCACGGAGACGTAGAGGCCAACTCGCCAGGAATGTTGTCAAATATTACCGCCGAGATATTAGGTTGGGTTAGGTTAGGTAATATTACGTTATTCATGTATATAAAAGCCCCACGGAGACGTAGAGGCCAATTCGCCAGGAATGTTGTCAAATATTACCGCCGAGATGTTAGGTTGGGTTAGGTTAGGTTATATTACGTTATTGATGTATATAAAATTCCCACGGAGACGTAGAGGCCAACTCGCCAGGAATGTTGTCAAATATTAGTACCGGGATGTTAGGTTGGGTTAGGTTAGGTTATATTACGCTATTGATGTATATAAAAGTCCCACGGAGACGTAGAGGCCAACTCGCCAGGAATGTTGTCAAATATAAGTGCCGAGATGTTGGGTTGGGTTAGGTTAGGTAATATTACGTTATTGATGTATATGAAGATCCCACGGTGACGTAGAGGCCAACTCGCCAGGAATGTTGTCAAATATTACCGCCGATGTGTTAGGTTGGGTTAGGTTAGTTTATACTACGTTATTGATGTATATGAAGGCCCCACGGAGACGTAGAGGCCAACTCGCCAGGAATGTTGTCAAATATTACCGCCGAGATGATAGGTTGGTTTAGGTTAGGTTATATTACGTTATTGATGTATATGAAGGTCCCACGGAGACGTAGAGGCCAACTCGCCAGGAATGTTGTCAAATATTACCGCCGAGATGATAGGTTGGGTTAGGTTAGGTTATATTACGTTATTGATGTGTATGAAGGCCCCACGGAGACGTAGAGGCCAACTCGCCAGGAATGTTGTCAAATATTACCGCCGAGATGTTAGGTTGGGTTAGGTTAGGTTATACTACGTTATTGATGTATATGAAGGCTCCACGGAGACGTAGAGGCCAACTCGCCAGAAATGTTGTCAAATATTACCGCCGAGATGTTAGGTTGGATTAGGTTAGGTTAAATTACGTTATTGATGTATATGAAGGTCCCACTGAGAGGTAGAGGCCAACTCGCCAGGAATGTTGTCAAATATTAGTGCCGAGATGTTAGGTTGGGTTAAGTTAGGTAATATTACGTTATTGATGTATATAAAATTCCCACGGAGACGTAGAGGCCAACTCGCCAGGAATGTTGTAAAATATTAGTGCCGAGATTTTAGGTTGGGTTAGGTTAGGTTATATTACGTTATTGATGTATATAAAATTCCCACGGAGACGTAGAGGCCAACTCGCCAGGAATGTTGTAAAATATAAGTGCCGAGATTTTAGGTTGGGTTAGGTTAGGTTATATTACGTTATTGATGTATATGAAGGTCCCACGTTGACGTAGAGGCCAAATCGCCAGGAATGTTGTCAAATATTAGTGCCGAGATCTTAGGTTGGGTTAGGTCAGGTAATATTATGTTATTGATGTATATGAAGGTCCCACGGAAACATGGAGGCCAACAAGACAGGAATGTTGTCAAATATTACCGCCGAGATGTTAGGTCGGGTTAGGACAGGTAATATTATGTTATTGATGTATATGAAGGCCCCACGGAAACATGGAGGCCAACAAGACAGGAATGTTGTCAAATACTACCGCCGAGATGATAGGTTGGGCTAGGTTAGGTTATATTACGTTATTGATGTATATGAAGGCCCCACGGAGACGTAGAGGCCAACTCGCCAGGAATGTTGTCAAATATTACCGCCGAGATGTTACGTTGGTTTAGGTTAGGTTAAATTACGTTATTGATGTATATGAAGGTCCCACTGAGAGGTAGAGGCCAACTCGCCAGGAATGTTGTCAAATATTAGTGCCGAGATGTTAGGTTGGGATAAGTTAGGTAATATTACGTTATTGATGTATATAAAATTCCCACGGAGACGTAGAGGCCAACTCGCCAGGAATGTTGTAAAATATGAGTGCCGAGATCTTAGGTTGGGTTAGGTTAGGTTATATTACGTTATTGATGTATATGAAGTTCCCACGGAGAGGTAGAGGCCAACTCGCCAGGAATGTTGTCAGATATTAGTGCCGAGATCTTAGGTTGGGTTAGGTCAGGTAATATTATGTTATTGATGTATATGAAGGTCCCACGGAAACATGGAGGGCAACAAGACAGGAATGTTGTCAAATATTACCGCCGAGATGATAGGTTGGGCTAGGTTAGGTTATATTACCTTATTGATGTATATAAAGGTCCCACGGAAACATAGAGGCCAACAAGCCAGGAATGTTGTCAAATATTACCGCCGAGAAGTTACGTTGGTTTAGGTTAGGTTAAATTACGTTATTGATGTATATAAAAGTCCCACGGAGACGTAGAGGCCAACTCGTCAGGAATGTTGTCAAATATTACCGCCGATATGATAGGTTGGGTTAGGTTAGGTTTTATTACGTTATTGATGTATATGAAGGCCACACGGAGAGGTAGAGGCCAACTCGCCAGGAATGTTGTCAAATATTACCGCCGAGATGTTAGGTTGGATTAGGTTAGGTAATATTACGTTATTGATGTATATAAAAGCCCCACGGAGACGTAGAGGCCAATTCGCCAGGAATGTTATCAAATATTACCGCCGAGATGTTAGGTTGGGTTAGGTTAGGTTATATTACGTTATTGATGTATATAAAATTCCCACGGAGACGTAGAGGCCAACTCGCCAGGAATGTTGTCAAATTTTACCGCCGAGATGTTAGGTTGGGTTAGGTTAGGTTATATTACGTTATTGATGTATATAAAAGACCCACGGAGACGTAGAGGCCAACTCGCCAGGAATGTTGTCAAATATTAGTGCCGAGATCTTAGGTTGGGTTAGGTTAGGTTATATTACGTTATTGATGTATATGAAGGTCCCAAGGTGACGTAGAGGCCAACTCGCCAGGAATGTTGTCAAATATTACCGCCGATGTGTTAGGTTGGGTTAGGTTAGGTTATACTACGTTATTGATGTATATCAAGGCCCCACGGAGACGTAGAGGCCAACTCGCCAGAAATGTTGTCAAAGAATAGCGCCGAAAGGTTAGGTTGGGTTAGGTTAGGTTATATTACGTTATTGATGTATATGAAGGTCTCACGGTGAAGTAGAGGCCAACAAGCCAGGAATGTTTTCAAATATTACCGCCGATATGTTACGTTGGTTTAGGTTAGGTTAAATTACGTTATTGATGTATATAAAAGTCCGATGGAGACGTAGAGGCCAACTGGTTAGGAATGTTGTCAAATATTACCGACGAGATGACAGGTTGGGTTCGGTTAGGATATATTACGTTATTGATGTAAATGAAGGTCCCACGGAGAGGTAGAGGCCAACTCGCCAGGAATGTTGTGAAATATTAGTGCCGAGATGTTAGGTTGGATTAGGTTAGGTTATATTACGTTATTGATGTATATAAAATTCCCACGGAGACGTAGAGGACACGTCGCCTCGAATGTTGTCACATAATAGCGCCGAGACGTTATGATGGGTTAGGTTACGTTATATTACGTTATTGATGTATATAAAAGCCCCACGGAGACGTAGAGGCCAACTCGCCAGGAATGTTGTCAAATATTAGTTCCGAGAGTTTGGGTTGGGTTAGGTTAGGTTATATTACGTTATTGATGTATATAAAAGCCCCGCGGAGACGTAGAGGCCAACCCGCCAGGAATGTTGTCAAATAATAGCGCCGAAAGGTTAGGTTGGGTTAGTTTAGGTTATATTACGTTATTGATATATGTGAAGGTCCCACGGAGACGTAGAGGCCAACTCGCCAGGAATGTTGTCACATAATAGCGCCGAGGGGTTGGATCGGGTTATATTAGGTTATATTACGTTATTGATGTATATAAAAGACCCACGGAGACGTAGAGGCCAACTCGCCAGGAATGTTGTCACATAATAGCGCCGAGTGGTTGGATCGGGTTATATTAGGTTATATTACGTTATTGATGTATATAAAAGCCCCACGGAGACGTAGAGGCCAACTCGCCAGGAATGTTGTCAAATATTACCGCCGAGATATTAGGTTGGGTTAGGTTAGGTAATATTACGTTATTGATGTATATAAAAGCCCCACGGAGACGTAGAGGCCAATTCGCCAGGAATGTTGTCAAATATTACCGCCGAGATGTTAGGTTGGGTTAGGTTAGGTTATATTACGTTATTGATGTATATAAAATTCCCACGGAGACGTAGAGGCCAACTCGCCAGGAATGTTGTCAAATATTAGTACCGGGATGTTAGGTTGGGTTAGGTTAGGTTATATTACGCTATTGATGTATATAAAAGTCCCACGGAGACGTAGAGGCCAACTCGCCAGGAATGTTGTCAAATATAAGTGCCGAGATGTTGGGTTGGGTTAGGTTAGGTAATATTACGTTATTGATGTATATGAAGATCCCACGGTGACGTAGAGGCCAACTCGCCAGGAATGTTGTCAAATATTACCGCCGATGTGTTAGGTTGGGTTAGGTTAGTTTATACTACGTTATTGATGTATATGAAGGCCCCACGGAGACGTAGAGGCCAACTCGCCAGGAATGTTGTCAAATATTACCGCCGAGATGATAGGTTGGTTTAGGTTAGGTTATATTACGTTATTGATGTATATGAAGGTCCCACGGAGACGTAGAGGCCAACTCGCCAGGAATGTTGTCAAATATTACCGCCGAGATGATAGGTTGGGTTAGGTTAGGTTATATTACGTTATTGATGTGTATGAAGGCCCCACGGAGACGTAGAGGCCAACTCGCCAGGAATGTTGTCAAATATTACCGCCGAGATGTTAGGTTGGGTTAGGTTAGGTTATACTACGTTATTGATGTATATGAAGGCTCCACGGAGACGTAGAGGCCAACTCGCCAGAAATGTTGTCAAATATTACCGCCGAGATGTTAGGTTGGATTAGGTTAGGTTAAATTACGTTATTGATGTATATGAAGGTCCCACTGAGAGGTAGAGGCCAACTCGCCAGGAATGTTGTCAAATATTAGTGCCGAGATGTTAGGTTGGGTTAAGTTAGGTAATATTACGTTATTGATGTATATAAAATTCCCACGGAGACGTAGAGGCCAACTCGCCAGGAATGTTGTAAAATATTAGTGCCGAGATTTTAGGTTGGGTTAGGTTAGGTTATATTACGTTATTGATGTATATAAAATTCCCACGGAGACGTAGAGGCCAACTCGCCAGGAATGTTGTAAAATATAAGTGCCGAGATTTTAGGTTGGGTTAGGTTAGGTTATATTACGTTATTGATGTATATGAAGGTCCCACGTTGACGTAGAGGCCAAATCGCCAGGAATGTTGTCAAATATTAGTGCCGAGATCTTAGGTTGGGTTAGGTCAGGTAATATTATGTTATTGATGTATATGAAGGTCCCACGGAAACATGGAGGCCAACAAGACAGGAATGTTGTCAAATATTACCGCCGAGATGTTAGGTCGGGTTAGGACAGGTAATATTATGTTATTGATGTATATGAAGGCCCCACGGAAACATGGAGGCCAACAAGACAGGAATGTTGTCAAATATTACCGCCGAGATGATAGGTTGGGCTAGGTTAGGTTATATTACGTTATTGATGTATATAAAGGTCCCACGGAAACATAGAGGCCAACAAGCCAGGAATGTTGTCAAATATTGCCGCCGAGATGTTACGTTGGTTTAGGTTAGGTTAAATTACGTTATTGATGTATATAAAGGTCCCACGGAGGCGTAGAGGCCAACTCGCCAGGAATGTTGTCAAACATTACCGCCGAGATGATAGGTTGGGTTAGTTTAGGTTATATTACGTTATTGATGTATATGAAGGCCCCACGGAGACGTAGAGGCCAACTCGCCAGGAATGTTGTCAAATATTACCGCCGAGATGATAGGTTGGGTTAGGTTAGGTTATATTACGTTATTGATGTATATGAAGGCCCCACGGAGACGTAGAGGCCAACTCGCCAGGAATGTTGTCAAATATTACCGCCGAGATGTTACGTTGGTTTAGGTTAGGTTAAATTACGTTATTGATGTATATGAAGGTCCTACGGAGAGGTAGAGGCCAACTCGCCAGGAATGTTGTCAAATATAAGTGCCGAGATGTTGGGTTGGGTTAGATTAGGTAATATTACGTTATTGATGTATATGAAGATCCCACGGTGACGTAGAGGCCAACTCGCCAGGAATGTTGTCAAATATTACCGCCGATGTGTTAGGTTGGGTTAGGTTAGTTTATACTACGTTATTGATGTATATGAAGGCCCCACGGAGACGTAGAGGCCAACTCGCCAGGAATGTTGTCAAATATTACCGCCGAGATGATAGGTTGGTTTAGGTTAGGTTATATTACGTTATTGATGTATATGAAGGTCCCACGGAGACGTAGAGGCCAACTCGCCAGGAATGTTGTCAAATATTACCGCCGAGATGATAGGTTGGGCTAGGTTAGGTTATATTACCTTATTGATGTATATAAAGGTCCCACGGAAACATAGAGGCCAACAAGCCAGGAATGTTGTCAAATATTACCGCCGAGAAGTTACGTTGGTTTAGGTTAGGTTAAATTACGTTATTGATGTATATAAAAGTCCCACGGAGACGTAGAGGCCAACTCGTCAGGAATGTTGTCAAATATTACCGCCGATATGATAGGTTGGGTTAGGTTAGGTTTTATTACGTTATTGATGTATATGAAGGCCACACGGAGAGGTAGAGGCCAACTCGCCAGGAATGTTGTCAAATATTACCGCCGAGATGTTAGGTTGGATTAGGTTAGGTAATATTACGTTATTGATGTATATAAAAGCCCCACGGAGACGTAGAGGCCAATTCGCCAGGAATGTTATCAAATATTACCGCCGAGATGTTAGGTTGGGTTAGGTTAGGTTATATTACGTTATTGATGTATATAAAATTCCCACGGAGACGTAGAGGCCAACTCGCCAGGAATGTTGTCAAATTTTACCGCCGAGATGTTAGGTTGGGTTAGGTTAGGTTATATTACGTTATTGATGTATATAAAAGACCCACGGAGACGTAGAGGCCAACTCGCCAGGAATGTTGTCAAATATTAGTGCCGAGATCTTAGGTTGGGTTAGGTTAGGTTATATTACGTTATTGATGTATATGAAGGTCCCAAGGTGACGTAGAGGCCAACTCGCCAGGAATGTTGTCAAATATTACCGCCGATGTGTTAGGTTGGGTTAGGTTAGGTTATACTACGTTATTGATGTATATCAAGGCCCCACGGAGACGTAGAGGCCAACTCGCCAGGAATGTTGTCAAATATTACCGCCGAGATGATAGGTTGGTTTAGGTTAGGTTATATTACGTTATTGATGTATATGAAGGTCCCACTGAGAGGTAGAGGCCAACTCGCCAGGAATGTTGTCAAATATTAGTGCCGAGATGTTAGGTTGGGTTAAGTTAGGTAATATTACGTTATTGATGTATATAAAATTCCCACGGAGACGTAGAGGCCAACTCGCCAGGAATGTTGTAAAATATTAGTGCCGAGATTTTAGGTTGGGTTAGGTTAGGTTATATTACGTTATTGATGTATGTAAAATTCCCACGGAGACGTAGAGGCCAACTCGCCAGGAATGTTGTAAAATATTAGTGCCGAGATTTTAGGTTGGGTTAGGTTAGGTTATATTACGTTATTGATGTATATGAAGGTCCCACGTTGACGTAGAGGCCAAATCGCCAGGAATGTTGTCAAATATTAGTGCCGAAATCTTAGGTTGGGTTAGGTCAGGTAATATTATGTTATTGATGTATATGAAGGTCCCACGGAAACATGGAGGCCAACAAGACAGGAATGTTGTCAAATATTACCGCCGAGATGTTAGGTTGGGTTAGGACAGGTAATATTATGTTATTGATGTATGTGAAGGCCCCACGGAAACATGGAGGCCAACAAGACAGGAATGTTGTCAAATATTACCGCCGAGATGATAGGTTGGGCTAGGTTAGGTTATATTACGTTATTGATGTATATAAAGGTCCCACGGAAACATAGAGGCCAACAAGCCAGGAATGTTGTCAAATATTGCCGCCGAGATGTTACGTTGGTTTAGGTTAGGTTAAATTACGTTATTGATGTATATAAAAGTCCCACGGAGGCGTAGAGGCCAACTCGCCAGGAATGTTGTCAAACATTACCGCCGAGATGATAGGTTGGGTTAGGTTAGGTTATATTACGTTATTGATGTATATGAAGGCCCCACGGAGACGTAGAGGCCAACTCGCCAGGAATGTTGTCAAATATTACCGCCGAGATGACAGGTTGGGTTAGGTTAGGTTATATTACGTTATTGATGTATATGAAGGCCCCACGGAGACGTAGAGGCCAACTCGCCAGGAATGTTGTCAAATATTACCGCCGAGATGTTACGTTGGTTTAGGTTAGGTTAAATTACGTTATTGATGTATATGAAGGTCCCACTGAGAGGTAGAGGCCAACTCGCCAGGAATGTTGTCAAATATTAGTGCCGAGATGTTAGGTTGGGTTAAGTTAGGTAATATTACGTTATTGATGTATATAAAATTCCCACGGAGACGTAGAGGCCAACTCGCCAGGAATGTTGTAAAATATTAGTGCCGAGATCTTAGGTTGGGTTAGGTTAGGTTATATTACGTTATTGATGTATATGAAGTTCCCACGGAGACGTAGAGGCCAACTCGCCAGGAATGTTGTCAAATATTAGTGCCGAGATCTTAGGTTGGGTTAGGTCAGGTAATATTATGTTATTGATGTATATGAAGGTCCCACGGAAACATGGAGGGCAACAAGACAGGAATGTCGTCAAATACTACCGCCGAGATGATATGTTGGTTTAGGTTAGGTTAAATTACGTTATTGATGTATATGAAGGTCCTACGGAGAGGTAGAGGCCAACTCGCCAGGAATGTTGTCAAATATAAGTGCCGAGATGTTGGGTTGGGTTAGGTTAGGTAATATTACGTTATTGATGTATATGAAGATCCCACGGTGACGTAGAGGCCAACTCGCCAGGAATGTTGTCAAATATTACCGCCGATGTGTTAGGTTGGGTTAGGTTAGTTTATACTACGTTATTGATGTATATGAAGGCCCCACGGAGACGTAGAGGCCAACTCGCCAGGAATGTTGTCAAATATTACCGCCGAGATGATAGGTTGGTTTAGGTTAGGTTATATTACGTTATTGATGTATATGAAGGTCCCACGGAAACGTAGAGGCCAACTCGCCAGGAATGTTATCAAATATTACCGCCGAGATGATAGGTTGGGCTAGGTTAGGTTATATTACCTTATTGATGTATATAAAGGTCCCACGAAAACATAGAGGCCAACAAGCCAGGAATGTTGTCAAATATTACAGCCGAGATGTTACGTTGGTTTAGGTTAGGTTAAATTACGTTATTGATGTATATAAAAGTCCCACGGAGACGTAGAGGCCAACTCGTCAGGAATGTTGTCAAATATTACCGCCGATATGATAGGCTGGGTTAGGTTAGGTTATATTACGTTATTGTTGTATATGAAGGCCACACGGAGAGGTAGAGGCCAACTCGCCAGGAATGTTGTCAAATATTACCGCCGAGATGTTAGGTTGGATTAGGTTAGGTAATATTACGTTATTGATGTATATAAAAGCCCCACGGAGACGTAGAGGCCAATTCGCCAGGAATGTTGTCAAATATTACCGCCGAGATGTTAGGTTGGGTTAGGTTAGGTTATATTACGTTATTGATGTATATAAAATTCCCACGGAGACGTAGAGGCCAACTCGCCAGGAATGTTGTCAAATTTTACCGCCGAGATGTTAGGTTGGGTTAGGTTAGGTTATATTACGTTATTGATGTATATAAAAGACCCACGGAGACGTAGAGGCCAACTCGCCAGGAATGTTGTCAAATATTAGTGCCGACATCTTAGGTTGGGTTAGGTTAGGTTATATTACGTTATTGATGTATATGAAAGTCCCACGGTGACGTAGAGGCCAACTCGCCAGGAATGTTGTCAAATATTACCGCCGATGTGTTAGGTTGGGTTAGGTTAGGTTATACTACGTTATTGATGTATATGAAGGCCCCACGGAGACGTAGAGGCCAACTCGCCAGAAATGTTGTCAAAGAATAGCGCCGAAAGGTTAGGTTGGGTTAGGTTAGGTTATATTACGTTATTGATGTATATGAAGGTCCCACGGAGACGTAGAGGCCAACTCGCCAGGAATGTTGTAAAATATTAGTGCCGAGATTTTAGGTTGGGTTAGGTTAGGTTATATTACGTTATTGATGTATGTAAAATTCCCACGGAGACGTAGAGGCCAACTCGCCAGGAATGTTGTAAAATATTAGTGCCGAGATTTTAGGTTGGGTTAGGTTAGGTTATATTACGTTATTGATGTATATGAAGGTCCCACGTTGACGTAGAGGCCAAATCGCCAGGAATGTTGTCAAATATTAGTGCCGAAATCTTAGGTTGGGTTAGGTCAGGTAATATTATGTTATTGATGTATATGAAGGTCCCACGGAAACATGGAGGCCAACAAGACAGGAATGTTGTCAAATATTACCGCCGAGATGTTAGGTTGGGTTAGGACAGGTAATATTATGTTATTGATGTATGTGAAGGCCCCACGGAAACATGGAGGCCAACAAGACAGGAATGTTGTCAAATATTACCGCCGAGATGATAGGTTGGGCTAGGTTAGGTTATATTACGTTATTGATGTATATAAAGGTCCCACGGAAACATAGAGGCCAACAAGCCAGGAATGTTGTCAAATATTGCCGCCGAGATGTTACGTTGGTTTAGGTTAGGTTAAATTACGTTATTGATGTATATAAAAGTCCCACGGAGGCGTAGAGGCCAACTCGCCAGGAATGTTGTCAAACATTACCGCCGAGATGATAGGTTGGGTTAGGTTAGGTTATATTACGTTATTGATGTATATGAAGGCCCCACGGAGACGTAGAGGCCAACTCGCCAGGAATGTTGTCAAATATTACCGCCGAGATGACAGGTTGGGTTAGGTTAGGTTATATTACGTTATTGATGTATATGAAGGCCCCACGGAGACGTAGAGGCCAACTCGCCAGGAATGTTGTCAAATATTACCGCCGAGATGTTACGTTGGTTTAGGTTAGGTTAAATTACGTTATTGATGTATATGAAGGTCCCACTGAGAGGTAGAGGCCAACTCGCCAGGAATGTTGTCAAATATTAGTGCCGAGATGTTAGGTTGGGTTAAGTTAGGTAATATTACGTTATTGATGTATATAAAATTCCCACGGAGACGTAGAGGCCAACTCGCCAGGAATGTTGTAAAATATTAGTGCCGAGATCTTAGGTTGGGTTAGGTTAGGTTATATTACGTTATTGATGTATATGAAGTTCCCACGGAGACGTAGAGGCCAACTCGCCAGGAATGTTGTCAAATATTAGTGCCGAGATCTTAGGTTGGGTTAGGTCAGGTAATATTATGTTATTGATGTATATGAAGGTCCCACGGAAACATGGAGGGCAACAAGACAGGAATGTCGTCAAATACTACCGCCGAGATGTTATGTTGGTTTAGGTTAGGTTAAATTACGTTATTGATGTATATGAAGGTCCTACGGAGAGGTAGAGGCCAACTCGCCAGGAATGTTGTCAAATATAAGTGCCGAGATGTTGGGTTGGGTTAGGTTAGGTAATATTACGTTATTGATGTATATGAAGATCCCACGGTGACGTAGAGGCCAACTCGCCAGGAATGTTGTCAAATATTACCGCCGATGTGTTAGGTTGGGTTAGGTTAGTTTATACTACGTTATTGATGTATATGAAGGCCCCACGGAGACGTAGAGGCCAACTCGCCAGGAATGTTGTCAAATATTACCGCCGAGATGATAGGTTGGTTTAGGTTAGGTTATATTACGTTATTGATGTATATGAAGGTCCCACGGAAACGTAGAGGCCAACTCGCCAGGAATGTTATCAAATATTACCGCCGAGATGATAGGTTGGGCTAGGTTAGGTTATATTACCTTATTGATGTATATAAAGGTCCCACGAAAACATAGAGGCCAACAAGCCAGGAATGTTGTCAAATATTACAGCCGAGATGTTACGTTGGTTTAGGTTAGGTTAAATTACGTTATTGATGTATATAAAAGTCCCACGGAGACGTAGAGGCCAACTCGTCAGGAATGTTGTCAAATATTACCGCCGATATGATAGGCTGGGTTAGGTTAGGTTATATTACGTTATTGTTGTATATGAAGGCCACACGGAGAGGTAGAGGCCAACTCGCCAGGAATGTTGTCAAATATTACCGCCGAGATGTTAGGTTGGATTAGGTTAGGTAATATTACGTTATTGATGTATATAAAAGCCCCACGGAGACGTAGAGGCCAATTCGCCAGGAATGTTGTCAAATATTACCGCCGAGATGTTAGGTTGGGTTAGGTTAGGTTATATTACGTTATTGATGTATATAAAATTCCCACGGAGACGTAGAGGCCAACTCGCCAGGAATGTTGTCAAATTTTACCGCCGAGATGTTAGGTTGGGTTAGGTTAGGTTATATTACGTTATTGATGTATATAAAAGACCCACGGAGACGTAGAGGCCAACTCGCCAGGAATGTTGTCAAATATTAGTGCCGACATCTTAGGTTGGGTTAGGTTAGGTTATATTACGTTATTGATGTATATGAAAGTCCCACGGTGACGTAGAGGCCAACTCGCCAGGAATGTTGTCAAATATTACCGCCGATGTGTTAGGTTGGGTTAGGTTAGGTTATACTACGTTATTGATGTATATGAAGGCCCCACGGAGACGTAGAGGCCAACTCGCCAGAAATGTTGTCAAAGAATAGCGCCGAAAGGTTAGGTTGGGTTAGGTTAGGTTATATTACGTTATTGATGTATATGAAGGTCTCACGGTGAAGTAGAGGCCAACAAGCCAGGAATGTTTTCAAATATTACCGCCGATATGTTACGTTGGTTTAGGTTAGGTTAAATTACGTTATTGATGTATATAAAAGTCCGATGGAGACGTAGAGGCCAACTGGTTAGGAATGTTGTCAAATATTACCGACGAGATGACAGGTTGGGTTAGGTTAGGATATATTACGTTATTGATGTATATGAAGGTCCCACGGAGAGGTAGAGGCCAACTCGCCAGGAATGTTGTCAAATATTAGTGCCGAGATGTTAGGTTGGATTAGGTTAGGTTATATTACGTTATTGATGTATATAAAATTCCCACGGAGACGTAGAGGCCAACTCGCCAGGAATGTTGTCACATAATAGCGCCGAGACGTTATGATGGGTTAGGTTACGTTATATTACGTTATTGATGTATATAAAAGCCCCACGGAGACGTAGAGGCCAACTCGCCAGGAATGTTGTCAAATATTAGTTCCGAGAGATTGGGTTGGGTTAGGTTAGGTTATATTACGTTATTGATGTATATAAAAGCCCCACGGAGACGTAGAGGCCAGCTCGCCAGGAATGTTGTGAAATATTAGTGCCGAGATCTTAGGTTGGGTTAGGTTAGGTTATATTACGTTATTGATGTATATGAAGGTCCCACGGTGACGTAGAGGCCAACTCGCCAGGAATGTTGTCAAATATTACCGCCGATGTGTTAGGTTGGGTTAGGTTAGGTTATACTACGTTATTGATGTATATGAAGGCCCCACGGAGACGTAGAGGCCAACTCGCCAGGAATGTTGTCAAAGAATAGCGCCGAAAGGTTAGGTTGGGTTAGGTTAGGTTATATTACGTTATTGATGTATACGAAGGTCTCACGGTGAAGTAGAGGCCAACAAGCCAGGAATGTTTTCAAATATTACCGCCGATATGTTACGTTGGTTTAGGTTAGGTTAAATTACGTTATTGATGTATATAAAAGTCCGACGGAGACGTAGAGGCCAACTGGTTAGGAATGTTGTCAAATATTACCGACGAGATGATAGGTTGGGTTAGGTTAGGATATATTACGTTATTGATGTATATGAAGGTCCCACGGAGAGGTAGAGGCCAACTCGCCAGGAATGTTGTCAAATATTAGTGCCGAGATGTTAGGTTGGATCAGGTTAGGTTATATTACGTTATTGATGTATATAAAATTCCCACGGAGACGTAGAGGACAACTCGCCTCGAATGTTGTCACATAATAGCCCCGAGACATTATGATGGGTTAGGTTACGTTATATTACGTTATTGATGTATATAAAAGCCCCACGGAGACGTAGAGGCCAACTCGCCAGGAATGTTGTCAAATATTAGTGCCGAGATGTTAGGTTGGGTTAAGTTAGGTAATATTACGTTATTGATGTATATAAAATTCCCACGGAGACGTAGAGGACAACTCGCCTCGAATGTTTTCACATAATAGCGCCGAGACGTTATGATGGGTTAGGTTACGTTATATTACGTTATTGATGTATATAAAAGCCCCACGGAGACGTAGAGGCCAACTCGCCAGGAATGTTGTCAAATATTAGTTCCGAGAGATTGGGTTGGGTTAGGTTAGGTTATATTACGTTATTGATGTATATAAAAGCCCCGCGGAGACGCAGAGGCCAACCCGCCAGGAATGTTGTCAAATATTACCGCCGATATGATAGGTTGGGTTAGGTTAGGTTATATTACGTTATTGATGTATATGAAGGCCACACGGAGAGGTAGAGGCCAACTCGCCAGGAATGTTGTCAAATATTACCGCCGAGATGATATGTTGGGTTAGGTTAGGTTATATTACGTTATTTATGTATATAAAATTCCCACGGAGACGTAGAGGCCAACTCGCCAGGAATGTTGTCAAATATTAGTGCCGACATCTTAGGTTGGGTTAGGTTAGGTTATATTACGTTATTGATGTATATGAAAGTCCCACGGTGACGTAGAGGCCAACTCGCCAGGAATGTTGTCAAATATTACCGCCGATGTGTTAGGTTGGGTTAGGTTAGGTTATACTACGTTATTGATGTATATGAAGGCCCCACGGAGACGTAGAGGCCAACTCGCCAGAAATGTTGTCAAAGAATAGCGCCGAAAGGTTAGGTTGGGTTAGGTTAGGTTATATTACGTTATTGATGTATATGAAGGTCTCACGGTGAAGTAGAGGCCAACAAGCCAGGAATGTTTTCAAATATTACCGCCGATATGTTACGTTGGTTTAGGTTAGGTTAAATTACGTTATTGATGTATATAAAAGTCCGATGGAGACGTAGAGGCCAACTGGTTAGGAATGTTGTCAAATATTACCGACGAGATGACAGGTTGGGTTAGGTTAGGATATATTACGTTATTGATGTATATGAAGGTCCCACGGAGAGGTAGAGGCCAACTCGCCAGGAATGTTGTCAAATATTAGTGCCGAGATGTTAGGTTGGATTAGGTTAGGTTATATTACGTTATTGATGTATATAAAATTCCCACGGAGACGTAGAGGCCAACTCGCCAGGAATGTTGTCACATAATAGCGCCGAGACGTTATGATGGGTTAGGTTACGTTATATTACGTTATTGATGTATATAAAAGCCCCACGGAGACGTAGAGGCCAACTCGCCAGGAATGTTGTCAAATATTAGTTCCGAGAGATTGGGTTGGGTTAGGTTAGGTTATATTACGTTATTGATGTATATAAAAGCCCCACGGAGACGTAGAGGCCAGCTCGCCAGGAATGTTGTGAAATATTAGTGCCGAGATCTTAGGTTGGGTTAGGTTAGGTTATATTACGTTATTGATGTATATGAAGGTCCCACGGTGACGTAGAGGCCAACTCGCCAGGAATGTTGTCAAATATTACCGCCGATGTGTTAGGTTGGGTTAGGTTAGGTTATACTACGTTATTGATGTATATGAAGGCCCCACGGAGACGTAGAGGCCAACTCGCCAGGAATGTTGTCAAAGAATAGCGCCGAAAGGTTAGGTTGGGTTAGGTTAGGTTATATTACGTTATTGATGTATACGAAGGTCTCACGGTGAAGTAGAGGCCAACAAGCCAGGAATGTTTTCAAATATTACCGCCGATATGTTACGTTGGTTTAGGTTAGGTTAAATTACGTTATTGATGTATATAAAAGTCCGACGGAGACGTAGAGGCCAACTGGTTAGGAATGTTGTCAAATATTACCGACGAGATGATAGGTTGGGTTAGGTTAGGATATATTACGTTATTGATGTATATGAAGGTCCCACGGAGAGGTAGAGGCCAACTCGCCAGGAATGTTGTCAAATATTAGTGCCGAGATGTTAGGTTGGATCAGGTTAGGTTATATTACGTTATTGATGTATATAAAATTCCCACGGAGACGTAGAGGACAACTCGCCTCGAATGTTGTCACATAATAGCCCCGAGACATTATGATGGGTTAGGTTACGTTATATTACGTTATTGATGTATATAAAAGCCCCACGGAGACGTAGAGGCCAACTCGCCAGGAATGTTGTCAAATATTAGTGCCGAGATGTTAGGTTGGGTTAAGTTAGGTAATATTACGTTATTGATGTATATAAAATTCCCACGGAGACGTAGAGGACAACTCGCCTCGAATGTTTTCACATAATAGCGCCGAGACGTTATGATGGGTTAGGTTACGTTATATTACGTTATTGATGTATATAAAAGCCCCACGGAGACGTAGAGGCCAACTCGCCAGGAATGTTGTCAAATATTAGTTCCGAGAGATTGGGTTGGGTTAGGTTAGGTTATATTACGTTATTGATGTATATAAAAGCCCCGCGGAGACGCAGAGGCCAACCCGCCAGGAATGTTGTCAAATATTACCGCCGATATGATAGGTTGGGTTAGGTTAGGTTATATTACGTTATTGATGTATATGAAGGCCACACGGAGAGGTAGAGGCCAACTCGCCAGGAATGTTGTCAAATATTACCGCCGAGATGATATGTTGGGTTAGGTTAGGTTATATTACGTTATTTATGTATATAAAATTCCCACGGAGACGTAGAGGCCAACTCGCCAGGAACGTTGTCAAATATTACCGCCGAGATGATAGGTTGGGTTAGGTTAGGTTATATTACGTTATTGATGTGTATGAAGGCCCCACGGAGACGTAGAGGCCAACTCGCCAGGAATGTTGTCAAATATTACCGCCGAGATGTTAGGTTGGGTTAGGTTAGGTTATACTACGTTATTGATGTATATGAAGGCTCCACGGAGACGTAGAGGCCAACTCGCCAGAAATGTTGTCAAATATTACCGCCGAGATGTTAGGTTGGATTAGGTTAGGTTAAATTACGTTATTGATGTATATGAAGGTCCCACTGAGAGGTAGAGGCCAACTCGCCAGGAATGTTGTCAAATATTAGTGCCGAGATGTTAGGTTGGGTTAAGTTAGGTAATATTACGTTATTGATGTATATAAAATTCCCACGGAGACGTAGAGGCCAACTCGCCAGGAATGTTGTAAAATATTAGTGCCGAGATTTTAGTTTGGGTTAGGTTAGGTTATATTACGTTATTGATGTATATAAAATTCCCACGGAGACGTAGAGGCCAACTCGCCAGGAATGTTGTAAAATATTAGTGCCGAGATTTTAGTTTGGGTTAGGTTAGGTTATATTACGTTATTGATGTATATAAAATTCCCACGGAGACGTAGAGGCCAACTCGCCAGGAATGTTGTCAAATATTACCGCCGAGATGATAGGTTGGGTTAGGTTAGGTTATATTACGTTATTTATGTATATAAAATTCCCACGGAGACGTAGAGGCCAACTCGCCAGGAACGTTGTCAAATATTACCGCCGAGATGATAGGTTGGGTTAGGTTAGGTTATATTACGTTATTGATGTGTATGAAGGCCCCACGGAGACGTAGAGGCCAACTCGCCAGGAATGTTGTCAAATATTACCGCCGAGATGTTAGGTTGGGTTAGGTTAGGTTATACTACGTTATTGATGTATATGAAGGCTCCACGGAGACGAAGAGGCCAACTCGCCAGAAATGTTGTCAAATATTACCGCCGAGATGTTAGGTTGGATTAGGTTAGGTTAAATTACGTTATTGATGTCTATGAAGGTCCCACTGACAGGTAGAGGCCAACTCGCCAGGAATGTTGTCAAATATTAGTGCCGAGATGTTAGGTTGGGTTAAGTTAGGTAATATTACGTTATTGATGTATATAAAATTCCCACGGAGACGTAGAGGCCAACTCGCCAGGAATGTTGTAAAATATTAGTGCCGAGATTTTAGTTTGGGTTAGGTTAGGTTATATTACGTTATTGATGTATATAAAATTCCCACGGAGACGTAGAGGCCAACTCGCCAGGAATGTTGTAAAATATTAGTGCCGAGATTTTAGTTTGGGTTAGGTTAGGTTATATTACGTTATTGATGTATATAAAATTCCCACGGAGACGTAGAGGCCAACTCGCCAGGAATGTTGTCAAATATTACCGCCGAGATGATAGGTTGGGTTAGGTTAGGTTATATTACGTTATTTATGTATATAAAATTCCCACGGAGACGTAGAGGCCAACTCGCCAGGAACGTTGTCAAATATTACCGCCGAGATGATAGGTTGGGTTAGGTTAGGTTATATTACGTTATTGATGTGTATGAAGGCCCCACGGAGACGTAGAGGCCAACTCGCCAGGAATGTTGTCAAATATTACCGCCGAGATGTTAGGTTGGGTTAGGTTAGGTTATACTACGTTATTGATGTATATGAAGGCTCCACGGAGACGAAGAGGCCAACTCGCCAGAAATGTTGTCAAATATTACCGCCGAGATGTTAGGTTGGATTAGGTTAGGTTAAATTACGTTATTGATGTCTATGAAGGTCCCACTGACAGGTAGAGGCCAACTCGCCAGGAATGTTGTCAAATATTAGTGCCGAGATGTTAGGTTGGGTTAAGTTAGGTAATATTACGTTATTGATGTATATAAAATTCCCACGGAGACGTAGAGGCCAACTCGCCAGGAATGTTGTAAAATATTAGTGCCGAGATTTTAGGTTGGGTTAGGTTAGGTTATATTACGTTATTGATGTATATAAAATTCCCACGGAGACGTAGAGGCCAACTCGCCAGGAATGTTGTAAAATATTAGTGCCGAGATTTTAGGTTGGGTTAGGTTAGGTTATATTACGTTATTGATGTATATGAAGGTCCCACGTTGACGTAGAGGCCAACTCGCCAGGAATGTTGTCAAATATTAGTGCCGAGATCTTAGGTTGTGTGAGGTCAGGTAATATTATGTTATTGATGTATATGAAGGTCCCACGGAAACATGGAGGCCAACAAGACAGGAATGTTGTCAAATATTACCGCCGAGATGTTAGGTTGGGTTAGGACAGGTAATATTATGTTATTGATGTATGTGAAGGCCCCACGGAAACATGGAGGCCAACAAGACAGGAATGTTGTCAAATATTACCGCCGAGATGATAGGTTGGGTTAGGTTAGGTTATATTACGTTATTGATGTATATGAAGGCCCCACGGAGACGTAGAGGCCAACTCGCCAGGAATGTTGTCAAATATTACCGCCGAGATGTTACGTTGGTTTAGGTTAGGTTAAATTACGTTATTGATGTATATGAAGGTCCCACTGAGAGGTAGAGGCAAACTCGCCAGGAATGTTGTCAAATATTAGTGCCGAGATGTTAGGTTGGTTTAAGTTAGGTAATATTACGTTATTGATGTATATAAAATTCCCACGGAGACGTAGAGGCCAACTCGCCAGGAATGTTGTCAAATTTTACCGCCGAGATGTTAGGTTGGGTTAGGTTGGGTTATATTACGTTATTGATGTATATAAAAGACCCACGGAGACGTAGAGGCCAACTCGCCAGGAATGTTGTCAAATATTAGTGCCGAGAGGTTGGGTTGGGTTAGGTTAGGTTATATTACGTTATTGATGTATATGAAGGCCCCACGGAGTCGTAGAGGCCAACTCGCCAGGAATGTTGTCAAATATTAGTGCCGAGATCTTAGGTTGGGTTAGGTTAGGTTATATTACGTTATTGATGTATATGAAGGTCCCACGGAGACGTAGAGGCCAACCCGCCAGGAATGTTGTCAAATAATAGCGCCGAAAGGTTAGGTTGGGTTAGTTTAGGTTATATTACGTTATTGATATATGTGAAGGTCCCACGGAGACGTAGAGGCCAACTCGCCAGGAATGTTCTCACATAATAGCGCCGAGTGGTTGGATCGGGTTATATTAGGTTATATTACGTTATTGATGTATATGAAGGCTCCACGGAGACGTAGAGGCCAACTCGCCAGAAACGTTGTCCAATATTACCGCCGAGATGTTAGGTTGGATTAGGTTAGGTTGAATTACGTTATTGATGTATATAAAAGTCCCACGGAGACGTAGAGGCCAACTCGTCAGGAATGTTGTCAAACATTACCGCCGAGATGATAGGTTGGGTTAGGTTAGGTTATATTACGTTATTGATGTATATGAAGGCCCCACGGAGACGTAGAGGCCAACTCGCCAGGAATGTTGTCAAATATTACCGCCGATGTGTTAGGTTGGGTTAGGTTAGGTTATACTACGTTATTGATGTATATGAAGGCCCCACGGAGACGTAGAGGCCAACTCGCCAGAAATGTTGTCAAAGAATAGCGCCGAAAGGTTAGGTTGGGTTAGGTTAGGTTATATTACGTTATTGATGTATATGAAGGTCCCACGGTGACGTAGAGGCCAACTCGCCAGGAATGTTCTCAAATATTACCGCCGATGTGTTAGTTTGGGTTAGGTTAGGTTATACTACGTTATTGATGTATATGAAGGCCCCACGGAGACGTAGAGGCCAACTCGCCAGAAATGTTGTCAAAGAATAGCGCCGAAAGGTTAGGTTGGGTTAGGTTAGGTTATATTACGTTATTGATGTATATGAAGGTCTCACGGTGAAGTAGAGGTCAACAAGCCAGGAATGTTTTCAAATATTACCGCCGATATGTTACGTTGGTTTAGGTTAGGTTAAATTACGTTATTGATGTATATAAAGGTCCGACGGAGACGTAGAGGCCAACTGGTTAGGAATGTTGTCAAATATTACCGACGAGATGATAGGTTGGGTTAGGTTAGGTTATAATACGTTATTGATGTGTATGAAGGCCCCACGGAGACGTAGAGGCCAACTCGCCAGGAATGTTGTCAAATATTACCGCCGAGATGTTAGGTTGGGTTAGATTAGGTTATACTACGTTATTGATGTATATGAAGGCTCCACGGAGACGTAGAGGCCAACTCGCCAGAAACGTTGTCCAATATTACCGCCGAGATGTTAGGTTGGATTAGGTTAGGTTAAATTACGTTATTGATGTATATGAAGGTCCCACTGAGAGGTAGAGGCCAACTCGCCAGGAATGTTGTCAAATATTAGTGCCGAGATGTTAGGTTGGGTTAAGTTAGGTAATATTACGTTATTGATGTATATAAAATTCCCACGGAGACGTAGAGGCCAACTCGCCAGGAATGTTGTAAAATATTAGTGCCGAGATTTTAGGTTGGGTTAGGTTAGGTTATATTACGTTATTGATGTATATAAAATTCCCACGGAGACGTAGATGCCAACTCGCCAGGAATGTTGTAAAATATTAGTGCCGAGATTTTAGGTTGGGTTAGGTTAGGTTATATTACGTTATTGATGTATATGAAGGTCCCACGGTGACGTAGAGACCAACTCGCCAGGAATGTTGTCAAATATTAGTGCCGAGATCTTAGGTTGGGTTAGGTCAGGTAATATTATGTTATTGATGTATATGAAGGTCCCGCGGAAACATGGAGGCCAACAAGACAGGAATGTTGTCAAATATTACCGCCGAGATGTTAGGTTGGGTTAGGACAGGTAATATTATGTTATTGATGTATGTGAAGGCCCCACGGAAACATGGAGGCCAACAAGACAGGAATGTTGTCAAATATTACCGCCGAGATGATAGGTTGGGCTAGGTTAGGTTATATTACGTTATTGATGTATATAAAGTTCCCACGGAAACATAGAGGCCAACAGGCCAGGAATGTTGTCAAATATTGCCGCCGAGATGTTACGTTGGTTTAGGTTAGGTTAAATTACGTTATTGATATATATAAAAGTCCCACGGAGGCGTAGAGGCCAACTCGCCAGGAATGTTGTCAAACATTACCGCCGAGATGATAGGTTGGGTTAGATTAGGTTATATTACGTTATTGATGTATATGAAGGCCCCACGGAGACGTAGAGGCCAACTCGCCAGGAATGTTGTCAAATATTACCGCCGAGATGTTACGTTGGTTTAGGTTAGGTTAAATTACGTTATTGATGTATATGAAGGTCCCACTGAGAGGTAGAGGCCAACTCGCCAGGAATGATGTCAAATATTAGTGCCGAGATGTTAGGTCGGTTTAAGTTAGGTAATATTACGTTATTGATGTATATAAAATTCCCACGGAGACGTAGAGGCCAACTCGCCAGGAATGTTGTCAAATATTAGTTCCGAGAGATTGGGTTGGGTTACGTTAGGTTATATTACGTTATTGATGTATATAAAAGCCCCGCGGAGACGTAGAGGCCAACCCGCCAGGAATGTTGTCAAATAATAGCGCCGAAAGGTTAGGTTGGGTTAGTTTAGGTTATATTACGTTATTGATATATGTGAAGGTCCCACGGAGACGTAGAGGCCAACTCGCCAGGAATGTTGTCACATAATAGCGCCGAGTGGTTGGATCGGGTTATATTAGGTTATATTACGTTATTGATGTATATAAAAGCCCCACGGAGACGTAGAGGCCAACTCGCCAGGAATGTTGTCAAATATTACCGCCGAGATGTTAGGTTGGGTTAGGTTAGGTTGAATTACGTTATTGATGTATATAAAAGTCCCACGGAGACGTAGAGGCCAACTCGTCAGGAATGTTGTCAAACATTACCGCCGAGATGATAGGTTGGGTTAGGTTAGGTTATATTACGTTATTGATGTATATGAAGGCCCCACGGAGACGTAGAGGCCAACTCGCCAGGAATGTTGTCAAATATTACCGCCGAGATGACAGGTTGGTTTAGGTTAGGTTATATTACGTTATTGATGTATATGAAGGCCCCACGGAGACGTAGAGGCCAACTCGCCAGGAATGTTGTCAAATATTACCGCCGAGATGTTACGTTGGTTTAGGTTAGGTTAAATTACGTTATTGATGTATATGAAGGTCCCACTGAGAGGTAGAGGCCAACTCGCCAGGAATGTTTTCAAATATTAGTGCCGAGATGTTAGGTTGGGTTAAGTTAGGTAATATTACGTTATTGATGTATATAAAATTCCCACGGAGACGTAGAGGCCAACTCGCCAGGAACGTTGTCAAATATTACCGCCGAGATGAAAGGTTGGGTTAGGTTAGGTTACATTACGTTATTGACGTGTATGAAGGCCCCACGGAGACGTAGAGGCCAACTCGCCAGAAATGTTGTCAAAGAATAGCGCCGAAAGGTTAGGTTGGGTTAGGTTAGGTTATATTACGTTATTGATGTATATGAAGGTCTCACGGTGAAGTAGAGGCCAACAAGCCAGGAATGTTTTCAAATATTACCGCCGATATGTTACGTTGGTTTAGGTTAGGTTAAATGACGTTATTGATGTATATAAAGGTCCGACGGAGACGTAGAGGCCAACTGGTTAGGAATGTTGTCAAATATTACCGACGAGATGATAGGTTGGGTTAGGTTAGGATATATTACGTTATTGATGTATATGAAGGTCCCACGGAGAGGTAGAGGCCAACTCGCCAGGAATGTTGTCAAATATTAGTGCCGAGATGTTAGGTTGGATTAGGTTAGGTTATACTACGTTATTGATGTATATGAAGGCTCCACGGAGACGTAGAGGCCAACTCGCCAGAAACGTTGTCCAATATTACCGCCGAGATGTTAGGTTGGATTAGGTTAGGTTAAATTACGTTATTGATGTATATGAAGGTCCCACTGAGAGGTAGAGGCCAACTCGCCAGGAATGTTGTCAAATATTAGTGCCGAGATGTTAGGTTGGGTTAAGTTAGGTAATATTACGTTATTGATGTATATAAAATTCCCACGGAGACGTAGAGGCCAACTCGCCAGGAACGTTGTCAAATATTACCGCCGAGATGATAGGTTGGGTTAGGTTATGTTATATTAAGTTATTTATGTATATAAAATTCCCACGGAGACGTAGAGGCCAACTCGCCAGGAATGTTGTCAAATATTACCGCCGAGATGATAGGTTGGATTAGGTTAGGTTATATTACGTTATTGATGTATATGAAGGTCTCACGGTGAAGTAGAGGCCAACAAGCCAGGAATGTTTTCAAATATTACCGCCGATATGTTACGTTGGTTTAGGTTAGGTTAAATGACGTTATTGATGTATATAAAGGTCCGACGGAGACGTAGAGGCCAACTGGTTAGGAATGTTGTCAAATATTACCGACGAGATGATAGGTTGGGTTAGGTTAGGATATATTACGTTATTGATGTATATGAAGGTCCCACGGAGAGGTAGAGGCCAACTCGCCAGGAATGTTGTCAAATATTAGTGCCGAGATGTTAGGTTGGATTAGGTTAGGTTATATTACGTTATTGATGTATATAAAATTCCCACGGAGACGTAGAGGACAACTCGCCTCGAATGTTGTCACATAATAGCGCCGAGACGTTATGATGGGTTAGGTTACGTTATATTACGTTATTGATGTATATAAAAGCCCCGCGGAGACGTAGAGGCCAACCCGCCAGGAATGTTGTCAAATATTACCGCCGATATGATAGGTTGGGTTAGGTTAGGTTATATTACGTTATTGATGTATATGAAGGCCACACGGAGAGGTAGAGGCCAACTCGCCAGGAATGTTGTCAAATATTACCGCCGAGATGATAGGTTGGGTTAGGTTAGGTTATATTACGTTATTTATGTATATAAAATTCCCACGGAGACGTAGAGGCCAACTCGCCAGGAACGTTGTCAAATATTACCGCCGAGATGATAGGTTGGGTTAGGTTAGGTTATAATACGTTATTGATGTGTATGAAGGCCCCACGGAGACGTAGAGGCCAACTCGCCAGGAATGTTGTCAAATATTACCGCCGAGATGTTAGGTTGGGTTAGGTTAGGTTATACTACGTTATTGATGTATATGAAGGCTCCACGGAGACGTAGAGGCCAACTCGCCAGAAACGTTGTCCAATATTACCGCCGAGATGTTAGGTTGGATTAGGTTAGGTTAAATTACGTTATTGATGTATATGAAGGTCCCACTGAGAGGTAGAGGCCAACTCGCCAGGAATGTTGTCAAATATTAGTGCCGAGATGTTAGGTTGGGTTAAGTTAGGTAATATTACGTTATTGATGTATATAAAATTCCCACGGAGACGTAGAGGCCAACTCGCCAGGAATGTTGTAAAATATTAGTGCCGAGATTTTAGGTTGGGTTAGGTTAGGTTATATTACGTTATTGATGTATATAAAATTCCCACGGAGACGTAGATGCCAACTCGCCAGGAATGTTGTAAAATATTAGTGCCGAGATTTTAGGTTGGGTTAGGTTAGGTTATATTACGTTATTGATGTATATGAAGGTCCCACGGTGACGTAGAGGCCAACTCGCCAGGAATGTTGTCAAATATTAGTGCCGAGATCTTAGGTTGGGTTAGGTCAGGTAATATTATGTTATTGATGTATATGAAGGTCCCGCGGAAACATGGAGGCCAACAAGACAGGAATGTTGTCAAATATTACCGCCGAGATGTTAGGTTGGGTTAGGACAGGTAATATTATGTTATTGATGTATGTGAAGGCCCCACGGAAACATGGAGGCCAACAAGACAGGAATGTTGTCAAATATTACCGCCGAGATGATAGGTTGGGCTAGGTTAGGTTATATTACGTTATTGATGTATATAAAGGTCCCACGGAAACATAGAGGCCAACAAGCCAGGAATGTTGTCAAATATTGCCGCCGAGATGTTACGTTGGTTTAGGTTAGGTTAAATTACGTTATTGATGTATATAAAAGTCCCACGGAGGCGTAGAGGCCAACTCGCCAGGAATGTTGTCAAACATTACCGCCGAGATGATAGGTTGGGTTAGGTTAGGTTATATTACGTTATTGATGTATATGAAGGTCCCACGGAGACGTAGAGGCCAACTCGCCAGGAATGTTGTCAAATATTACCGCCGAGATGATAGGTTGGGCTAGGTTAGGTTATATTACCTTATTGATGTATATAAAGGTCCCACGGAAACATAGAGGCCAACAAGCCAGGAATGTTGTCAAATATTACCGCCGAGATGTTACGTTGGTTTAGGTTAGGTTAAACTACGTTATTGATGTATATAAAAGTCCCACGGAGACGTAGAGCCAACTCGTCAGGAATGTTGTCAAATATTACCGCCGATATGATAGGTTGGGTTAGGTTAGGTTATATTACGTTATTGATGTATATGAAGGCCACACGGAGAGGTAGAGGCCAACTCGCCAGGAATGTTGTCAAATATTAGTGCCGAGATCTTAGGTTGGGTTAGGTCAGGTAATATTATGTTATTGATGTATATGAAGGTCCCACGGAAACATGGAGGCCAACAAGACAGGAGTGTTGTCAAATATTACCGCCGAGATGTTAGGTTGGGTTAGGTTAGGTTATATTACGTTATTGATGTATATGAAGGCCCCACGGAGACGTAGAGGCCAACTCGCCAGGAATGTTGTCAAATATTACCGCCGAGATGATAGGTTGGGTTAGGTTAGGTTATATTACGTTATTGATGTATATGAAGGTCCCACGGAGACGTAGAGGCCAACTCGCCAGGAATGTTGTCAAATATTACCGCCGAGATGATAGGTTGGGCTAGGTTAGGTTATATTACCTTATTGATGTATATAAAGGTCCCACGGAAACATAGAGGCCAACAAGCCAGGAATGTTGTCAAATATTACCGCCGAGATGTTACGTTGGTTTAGGTTAGGTTAAACTACGTTATTGATGTCTATGAAGGTCCCACTGACAGGTAGAGGCCAACTCGCCAGGAATGTTGTCAAATATTAGTGCCGAGATGTTAGGTTGGGTTAAGTTAGGTAATATTACGTTATTGATGTATATAAAATTCCCACGGAGACGTAGAGGCCAACTCGCCAGGAATGTTGTCAAATATTAGTGCCGAGATCTTAGGTTGGGTTAGGTCAGGTAATATTATGTTATTGATGTATATGAAGGTCCCACGGAAACATGGAGGCCAACAAGACAGGAGTGTTGTCAAATATTACCGCCGAGATGTTAGGTTGGATTAGGTTAGGTTAAATTACGTTATTGATGTCTATGAAGGTCCCACTGACAGGTAGAGGCCAACTCGCCAGGAATGTTGTCAAATATTAGTGCCGAGATGTTAGGTTGGGTTAAGTTAGGTAATATTACGTTATTGATGTATATAAAATTCCCACGGAGACGTAGAGGCCAACTCGCCAGGAATGTTGTAAAATATTAGTGCCGAGATTTTAGGTTGGGTTAGGTTAGGTTATATTACGTTATTGATGTATATAAAATTCCCACGGAGACGTAGAGGCCAACTCGCCAGGAATGTTGTAAAATATTAGTGCCGAGATTTTAGGTTGGGTTAGGTTAGGTTATATTACGTTATTGATGTATATGAAGGTCCCACGTTGACGTAGAGGCCAACTCGCCAGGAATGTTGTCAAATATTAGTGCCGAGATCTTAGGTTGGGTTAGGTCAGGTAATATTATGTTATTGATGTATATGAAGGTCCCACGGAAACATGGAGGCCAACAAGACAGGAGTGTTGTCAAATATTACCGCCGAGATGTTAGGTTGGGTTAGGACAGGTAATATTATGTTATTGATGTATGTGAAGGCCCCACGGAAACATGGAGGCCAACAAGACAGGAATGTTGTCAAATATTACCGCCGAGATGATAGGTTGGGCTAGGTTAGGTTATATTACGTTATTGATGTATATAAAGCTCCCACGGAAACATAGATGCCAACAAGCCAGGATTGTTGTCAAATATTGCCGCCGAGATGTTACGTTGGTTTAGGTTAGGTTAAATTACGTTATTGATGTATATAAAAGTCCCACGGAGGCGTAGAGGCCAACTCGCCAGGAATGTTGTCAAACATTACCGCCGAGATGATAGGTTGGGTTAGGTTAGGTTATATTACGTTATTGATGTATATGAAGGCCCCACGGAGACGTAGAGGCCAACTCGCCAGGAATGTTGTCAAATATTACCGCCGAGATGATAGGTTGGGTTAGGTTAGGTTGTATTACGTTATTGATGTATATGAAGGCCCCACGGAGACGTAGAGGCCAACTCGCCAGGAATGTTGTCAAATATTACCGCCGAGATGTTACGTTGGTTTAGGTTAGGTTAAATTACGTTATTGATGTATATGAAGGTCCCACTGAGAGGTAGAGGTCAACTCGCCAGGAATGTTGTCAAATATTAGTGCCGAGATGTTAGGTTGGTTTAAGTTAGGTAATATTACGTTATTGATGTATATAAAATTCCCACGGAGACGTAGATGCCAACTCGCCAGGAATGTTGTAAAATATTAGTGCCGAGATCTTAGGTTGGGTTAGGTTAGGTTATATTACGTTATTGATGTATATGAAGTTCCCACGGAGACGTAGAGGCCAACTCGCCAGGAATGTTGTCAAATATTAGTGCCGAGATCTTAGGTTGGGTTAGGTCAGGTAATATTATGTTATTGATGTATATGAAGGTCCCACGGAAACATGGAGGCCAACAAGACAGGAATGTTGTCAAATATTACCGCCGAGATGTTATGTTGGTTTAGGTTAGGTTAAATTACGTTATTGATGTATATGAAGGTCCTACGGAGAGGTAGAGGCCAACTCGCCAGGAATGTTGTCAAACATAAGTGCCGAGATGTTGGGTTGGGTTAGGTTAGGTAATATTACGTTATTGATGTATATGAAGATCCCACGGTGACGTAGAGGCCAACTCGCCAGGAATGTTGTCAAATATTACCGCCGATGTGTTAGGTTGGGTTAGGTTAGGTTATACTACGTTATTGATGTATATGAAGGCCCCACGGAGACGTAGAGGCCAACTCGCCAGGAATGTTGTCAAATATTACCGCCGAGATGATAGGTTGGGTTAGGTTAGGTTATATTACGTTATTGATGTATATGAAGGTCCCACGGAGACGTAGAGGCCAACTCGCCAGGAATGTTGTCAAATATTACCGCCGAGATGATAGGTTGGGCTAGGTTAGGTTATATTACCTTATTGATGTATATAAAGGTCCCACGGAAACATAGAGGCCAACAAGCCAGGAATGTTGTCAAATATTACCGCCGATATGATAGGTTGGGTTAGGTTAGGTTATATTACGTTATTGATGTATATGAAGGCCACACGGAGAGGTAGAGGCCAACTCGCCAGGAATGTTGTCAAATATTACCGCCGAGATGATAGGTTGAGTTAGGTTAGGTTATATTACGTTATTTATGTATATAAAATTCCCACGGAGACGTAGAGGCCAACTCGCCAGGAATGTTGTCAAATATTACCGCCGAGATGATAGGTTGGGTTAGGTTAGGTTATATTACGTTATTGATGTATATGAAGTTCCCACGGAGACGTAGAGGCCAACTCGCCAGGAATGTTGTCAAATATTAGTGCCGAGATCTTAGGTTGGGTTAGGTCAGGTAATATTATGTTATTGATGTATATGAAGGTCCCACGGAAACATGGAGGCCAACAAGACAGGAATGTTGTCAAATATTATCACCGGAATGTTATGTTGGTTTAGGTTAGGTTACATTACGTTATTGATGTATATGAAGGTCCTACGGAGAGGTAGAGGCCAACTCGCCAGGAATATTGTCAAATATTACCGCCGAGATGTTACGTTGGTTTAGGTTAGGTTAAATTACGTTATTGATGTATATGAAGGTCCCACTGAGAGGTAGAGGCCAACTCGCCAGGAATGTTGTCAAATATTAGTGCCGAGATGTTAGGTTGGGTTAAGTTAGGTAATATTACGTTATTGATGTATATAAAATTCCCACGGAGACGTATAGGCCAACTCGCCAGGAATGTTGTAAAATATTAGTGCCGAGATCTTAGGTTGGGTTAGGTTAGGTTATATTACGTTATTGATGTATATGAAGTTCCCACGGAGACGTAGGGTCCAACTCGCCAGGAATGTTGTCAAATATTAGTGCCGAGATCTTAGGTTGGGTTAGGTCAGGTAATATTATGTTATTGCTGTATATGAAGGTCCCACGGAAACATGGAGGCCAACAAGACAGGAATGTTGTCAAATATTACCGCCGAGATGTTGGGTTGGGTTAGGTTAGGTAATATTACGTTATTGATGTATTTGAAGATCCCACGGTGACGTAGAGGCCAACTCGCCAGGAATGTTGTCAAATATTACCGCCGATGTGTTAGGTTGGGTTAGGTTAGGATATACTACGTTATTGATGTATATGAAGGCCCCACGGAGACGTAGAGGGCAACTCGCCAGGAATGTTGTCAAATATTACCGCCGAGATGATAGGTTGGGTTAGGTTAGGTTATATTACGTTATTGATGTATATGAAGGTCCCACGGAGACGTAGAGGCCAACTCTCCAGGAATGTTGTCAAATATTACCGCCGAGATGATAGGTTGGGCTAGGTTAGGTTATATTACGTTATTGATGTATATAAAGGTCCCACGGAAACATGGAGGCCAACAAGCCAGGAATGTTGTCAAAATATTACCGCCGAGATGTTAGGTTGGGTTAGGACAGGTAATATTATGTTATTGATGTATATGAAGGCCCCACGGAAACATGGAGGCCAGCAAGACAGGAATGTTGTCAAATATTACCGCCGAGATGATAGGTTGGGCTAGGTTAGGTTATATTACGTTATTGATATATATAAAGGTCCCACGGAAACATAGAGGCCAACAAGCCAGGAATGTTGTCAAATATTACCGCCGAGATGTTACGTTGGTTTAGGTTAGGTTAAATTACGTTATTGATGTATATGAAGGCCCCACGGAGACGTAGAGGCCAACTCGCCAGGAATGTTGTCAAATATTACCGCCGAGATGATAGGTTGGGTTAGGTTAGGTTATATTACGTTATTGATGTATATGAAGGTCCCACGGAGACGTAGAGGCCAACTCGCCAGGAATGTTGTCAAATATTACCGCCGATGTGTTAGGTTGGGTTAGGTTAGGTTATACTACGTTATTGATGTATATGAAGGCCCCACGGAGACGTAGAGGCCAACTCGCCAGGAATGTTGTCAAATATTACCGCCGAGATGATAAGTTGGGTTAGGTTAGGTTATATTACGTTATTGATGTATATGAAGGTCCCACGGAAACATAGAGGCCAACAAGCCAGGAATGTTGTCAAATATTACCGCCGAGATGTTACGTTGGTTTAGGTTAGGTTAAATTACGTTATTGATGTATATAAAAGTCCCACGGAGACGTAGAGCCAACTCGTCAGGAATGTTGTCAAATATTACCGCCGATATGATAGGTTGGGTTAGGTTAGGTTATATTACGTTATTGATGTATATGAAGGCCACACGGAGAGGTAGAGGCCAACTCGCCAGGAATGTTGTCAAATATTACCGCCGAGATGATAGGTTGAGTTAGGTTAGGTTATATTACGTTATTTATGTATATAAAATTCCCACGGAGACGTAGAGGCCAACTCGCCAGGAATGTTGTCAAATATTACCGCCGAGATGATAGGTTGGGTTAGGTTAGGTTATATTACGTTATTGATGTATATGAAGTTCCCACGGAGACGTAGAGGCCAACTCGCCAGGAATGTTGTCAAATATTAGTGCCGAGATCTTAGGTTGGGTTAGGTCAGGTAATATTATGTTATTGATGTATATGAAGGTCCCACGGAAACATGGAGGCCAACAAGACAGGAATGTTGTCAAATATTATCACCGGAATGTTATGTTGGTTTAGGTTAGGTTACATTACGTTATTGATGTATATGAAGGTCCTACGGAGAGGTAGAGGCCAACTCGCCAGGAATATTGTCAAATATTACCGCCGAGATGTTACGTTGGTTTAGGTTAGGTTAAATTACGTTATTGATGTATATGAAGGTCCCACTGAGAGGTAGAGGCCAACTCGCCAGGAATGTTGTCAAATATTAGTGCCGAGATGTTAGGTTGGGTTAAGTTAGGTAATATTACGTTATTGATGTATATAAAATTCCCACGGAGACGTATAGGCCAACTCGCCAGGAATGTTGTAAAATATTAGTGCCGAGATCTTAGGTTGGGTTAGGTTAGGTTATATTACGTTATTGATGTATATGAAGTTCCCACGGAGACGTAGGGGCCAACTCGCCAGGAATGTTGTCAAATATTAGTGCCGAGATCTTAGCTTGGGTTAGGTCAGGTAATATTATGTTATTGATGTATATGAAGGTCCCGCGGAAACATGGAGGCCAACAAGACAGGAATGTTGTCAAATATTACCGCCGAGATGTTAGGTTGGGTTAGGACAGGTAATATTATGTTATTGATGTATGTGAAGGCCCCACGGAAACATGGAGGCCAACAAGACAGGAATGTTGTCAAATATTACCGCCGAGATGATAGGTTGGGCTAGGTTAGGTTATATTACGTTATTGATGTATATAAAGGTCCCACGGAAACATAGAGGCCAACAAGCCAGGAATGTTGTCAAATATTGCCGCCGAGATGTTACGTTGGTTTAGGTTAGGTTAAATTACGTTATTGATGTATATAAAAGTCCCACGGAGGCGTAGAGGCCAACTCGCCAGGAATGTTGTCAAACATTACCGCCGAGATGATAGGTTGGGTTAGGTTAGGTTATATTACGTTATTGATGTATATGAAGGTCCCACGGAGACGTAGAGGCCAACTCGCCAGGAATGTTGTCAAATATTACCGCCGAGATGATAGGTTGGGCTAGGTTAGGTTATATTACCTTATTGATGTATATAAAGGTCCCACGGAAACATAGAGGCCAACAAGCCAGGAATGTTGTCAAATATTACCGCCGAGATGTTACGTTGGTTTAGGTTAGGTTAAACTACGTTATTGATGTATATAAAAGTCCCACGGAGACGTAGAGCCAACTCGTCAGGAATGTTGTCAAATATTACCGCCGATATGATAGGTTGGGTTAGGTTAGGTTATATTACGTTATTGATGTATATGAAGGCCACACGGAGAGGTAGAGGCCAACTCGCCAGGAATGTTGTCAAATATTAGTGCCGAGATCTTAGGTTGGGTTAGGTCAGGTAATATTATGTTATTGATGTATATGAAGGTCCCGCGGAAACATGGAGGCCAACAAGACAGGAATGTTGTCAAATATTACCGCCGAGATGTTAGGTTGGGTTAGGACAGGTAATATTATGTTATTGATGTATGTGAAGGCCCCACGGAAACATGGAGGCCAACAAGACAGGAATGTTGTCAAATATTACCGCCGAGATGATAGGTTGGGCTAGGTTAGGTTATATTACGTTATTGATGTATATAAAGGTCCCACGGAAACATAGAGGCCAACAAGCCAGGAATGTTGTCAAATATTGCCGCCGAGATGTTACGTTGGTTTAGGTTAGGTTAAATTACGTTATTGATGTATATAAAAGTCCCACGGAGGCGTAGAGGCCAACTCGCCAGGAATGTTGTCAAACATTACCGCCGAGATGATAGGTTGGGTTAGGTTAGGTTATATTACGTTATTGATGTATATGAAGGTCCCACGGAGACGTAGAGGCCAACTCGCCAGGAATGTTGTCAAATATTACCGCCGAGATGATAGGTTGGGCTAGGTTAGGTTATATTACCTTATTGATGTATATAAAGGTCCCACGGAAACATAGAGGCCAACAAGCCAGGAATGTTGTCAAATATTACCGCCGAGATGTTACGTTGGTTTAGGTTAGGTTAAACTACGTTATTGATGTATATAAAAGTCCCACGGAGACGTAGAGCCAACTCGTCAGGAATGTTGTCAAATATTACCGCCGATATGATAGGTTGGGTTAGGTTAGGTTATATTACGTTATTGATGTATATGAAGGCCACACGGAGAGGTAGAGGCCAACTCGCCAGGAATGTTGTCAAATATTAGTGCCGAGATCTTAGGTTGGGTTAGGTCAGGTAATATTATGTTATTGATGTATATGAAGGTCCCGCGGAAACATGGAGGCCAACAAGACAGGAATGTTGTCAAATATTACCGCCGAGATGTTAGGTTGGGTTAGGACAGGTAATATTATGTTATTGATGTATGTGAAGGCCCCACGGAAACATGGAGGCCAACAAGACAGGAATGTTGTCAAATATTACCGCCGAGATGATAGGTTGGGCTAGGTTAGGTTATATTACGTTATTGATGTATATAAAGGTCCCACGGAAACATAGAGGCCAACAAGCCAGGAATGTTGTCAAATATTGCCGCCGAGATGTTACGTTGGTTTAGGTTAGGTTAAATTACGTTATTGATGTATATAAAAGTCCCACGGAGGCGTAGAGGCCAACTCGCCAGGAATGTTGTCAAACATTACCGCCGAGATGATAGGTTGGGTTAGGTTAGGTTATATTACGTTATTGATGTATATGAAGGTCCCACGGAGACGTAGAGGCCAACTCGCCAGGAATGTTGTCAAATATTACCGCCGAGATGATAGGTTGGGCTAGGTTAGGTTATATTACCTTATTGATGTATATAAAGGTCCCACGGAAACATAGAGGCCAACAAGCCAGGAATGTTGTCAAATATTACCGCCGAGATGTTACGTTGGTTTAGGTTAGGTTAAACTACGTTATTGATGTATATAAAAGTCCCACGGAGACGTAGAGCCAACTCGTCAGGAATGTTGTCAAATATTACCGCCGATATGATAGGTTGGGTTAGGTTAGGTTATATTACGTTATTGATGTATATGAAGGCCACACGGAGAGGTAGAGGCCAACTCGCCAGGAATGTTGTCAAATATTAGTGCCGAGATCTTAGGTTGGGTTAGGTCAGGTAATATTATGTTATTGATGTATATGAAGGTCCCACGGAAACATGGAGGCCAACAAGACAGGAGTGTTGTCAAATATTACCGCCGAGATGTTAGGTTGGGTTAGGTTAGGTTATATTACGTTATTGATGTATATGAAGGCCCCACGGAGACGTAGAGGCCAACTCGCCAGGAATGTTGTCAAATATTACCGCCGAGATGATAGGTTGGGTTAGGTTAGGTTATATTACGTTATTGATGTATATGAAGGTCCCACGGAGACGTAGAGGCCAACTCGCCAGGAATGTTGTCAAATATTACCGCCGAGATGATAGGTTGGGCTAGGTTAGGTTATATTACCTTATTGATGTATATAAAGGTCCCACGGAAACATAGAGGCCAACAAGCCAGGAATGTTGTCAAATATTACCGCCGAGATGTTACGTTGGTTTAGGTTAGGTTAAACTACGTTATTGATGTCTATGAAGGTCCCACTGACAGGTAGAGGCCAACTCGCCAGGAATGTTGTCAAATATTAGTGCCGAGATGTTAGGTTGGGTTAAGTTAGGTAATATTACGTTATTGATGTATATAAAATTCCCACGGAGACGTAGAGGCCAACTCGCCAGGAATGTTGTCAAATATTAGTGCCGAGATCTTAGGTTGGGTTAGGTCAGGTAATATTATGTTATTGATGTATATGAAGGTCCCACGGAAACATGGAGGCCAACAAGACAGGAGTGTTGTCAAATATTACCGCCGAGATGTTAGGTTGGATTAGGTTAGGTTAAATTACGTTATTGATGTCTATGAAGGTCCCACTGACAGGTAGAGGCCAACTCGCCAGGAATGTTGTCAAATATTAGTGCCGAGATGTTAGGTTGGGTTAAGTTAGGTAATATTACGTTATTGATGTATATAAAATTCCCACGGAGACGTAGAGGCCAACTCGCCAGGAATGTTGTAAAATATTAGTGCCGAGATTTTAGGTTGGGTTAGGTTAGGTTATATTACGTTATTGATGTATATAAAATTCCCACGGAGACGTAGAGGCCAACTCGCCAGGAATGTTGTAAAATATTAGTGCCGAGATTTTAGGTTGGGTTAGGTTAGGTTATATTACGTTATTGATGTATATGAAGGTCCCACGTTGACGTAGAGGCCAACTCGCCAGGAATGTTGTCAAATATTAGTGCCGAGATCTTAGGTTGGGTTAGGTCAGGTAATATTATGTTATTGATGTATATGAAGGTCCCACGGAAACATGGAGGCCAACAAGACAGGAGTGTTGTCAAATATTACCGCCGAGATGTTAGGTTGGGTTAGGACAGGTAATATTATGTTATTGATGTATGTGAAGGCCCCACGGAAACATGGAGGCCAACAAGACAGGAATGTTGTCAAATATTACCGCCGAGATGATAGGTTGGGCTAGGTTAGGTTATATTACGTTATTGATGTATATAAAGCTCCCACGGAAACATAGATGCCAACAAGCCAGGATTGTTGTCAAATATTGCCGCCGAGATGTTACGTTGGTTTAGGTTAGGTTAAATTACGTTATTGATGTATATAAAAGTCCCACGGAGGCGTAGAGGCCAACTCGCCAGGAATGTTGTCAAACATTACCGCCGAGATGATAGGTTGGGCTAGGTTAGGTTATATTACCTTATTGATGTATATAAAGGTCCCACGGAAACATAGAGGCCAACAAGCCAGGAATGTTGTCAAATATTACCGCCGAGATGTTACGTTGGTTTAGGTTAGGTTAAACTACGTTATTGATGTATATAAAAGTCCCACGGAGACGTAGAGCCAACTCGTCAGGAATGTTGTCAAATATTACCGCCGATATGATAGGTTGGGTTAGGTTAGGTTATATTACGTTATTGATGTATATGAAGGCCACACGGAGAGGTAGATGCCAACTCGCCAGGAATGTTGTCAAATATTAGTGCCGAGATCTTAGGTTGGGTTAGGTCAGGTAATATTATGTTATTGATGTATATGAAGGTCCCACGGAAACATGGAGGCCAACAAGACAGGAGTGTTGTCAAATATTACCGCCGAGATGTTAGGTTGGATTAGGTTAGGTTAAATTACGTTATTGATGTCTATGAAGGTCCCACTGACAGGTAGAGGCCAACTCGCCAGGAATGTTGTCAAATATTAGTGCCGAGATGTTAGCTTGGGTTAAGTTAGGTAATATTACGTTATTGATGTATATAAAATTCCCACGGAGACGTAGAGGCCAACTCGCCAGGAATGTTGTAAAATATTAGTGCCGAGATTTTAGGTTGGGTTAGGTTAGGTTATATTACGTTATTGATGTATATAAAATTCCCACGGAGACGTAGAGGCCAACTCGCCAGGAATGTTGTAAAATATTAGTGCCGAGATTTTAGGTTGGGTTAGGTTAGGTTATATTACGTTATTGATGTATATAAAATTCCCACGGAGACGTAGAGGCCAACTCGCCAGGAATGTTGTAAAATATTAGTGCCGAGATTTTAGGTTGGGTTAGGTTAGGTTATATTACGTTATTGATGTATATGAAGGTCCCACGTTGACGTAGAGGCCAACTCGCCAGGAATGTTGTCAAATATTAGTGCCGAGATCTTAGGTTGGGTTAGGTCAGGTAATATTATGTTATTGATGTATATGAAGGTCCCACGGAAACATGGAGGCCAACAAGACAGGAGTGTTGTCAAATATTACCGCCGAGATGTTAGGTTGGGTTAGGACAGGTAATATTATGTTATTGATGTATGTGAAGGCCCCACGGAAACATGGAGGCCAACAAGACAGGAATGTTGTCAAATATTACCGCCGAGATGATAGGTTGGGCTAGGTTAGGTTATATTACGTTATTGATGTATATAAAGCTCCCACGGAAACATAGATGCCAACAAGCCAGGATTGTTGTCAAATATTGCCGCCGAGATGTTACGTTGGTTTAGGTTAGGTTAAATTACGTTATTGATGTATATAAAAGTCCCACGGAGGCGTAGAGGCCAACTCGCCAGGAATGTTGTCAAACATTACCGCCGAGATGATAGGTTGGGCTAGGTTAGGTTATATTACCTTATTGATGTATATAAAGGTCCCACGGAAACATAGAGGCCAACAAGCCAGGAATGTTGTCAAATATTACCGCCGAGATGTTACGTTGGTTTAGGTTAGGTTAAACTACGTTATTGATGTATATAAAAGTCCCACGGAGACGTAGAGCCAACTCGTCAGGAATGTTGTCAAATATTACCGCCGATATGATAGGTTGGGTTAGGTTAGGTTATATTACGTTATTGATGTATATGAAGGCCACACGGAGAGGTAGAGGCCAACTCGCCAGGAATGTTGTCAAATATTAGTGCCGAGATCTTAGGTTGGGTTAGGTCAGGTAATATTATGTTATTGATGTATATGAAGGTCCCACGGAAACATGGAGGCCAACAAGACAGGAGTGTTGTCAAATATTACCGCCGAGATGTTAGGTTGGATTAGGTTAGGTTAAATTACGTTATTGATGTCTATGAAGGTCCCACTGACAGGTAGAGGCCAACTCGCCAGGAATGTTGTCAAATATTAGTGCCGAGATGTTAGCTTGGGTTAAGTTAGGTAATATTACGTTATTGATGTATATAAAATTCCCACGGAGACGTAGAGGCCAACTCGCCAGGAATGTTGTAAAATATTAGTGCCGAGATTTTAGGTTGGGTTAGGTTAGGTTATATTACGTTATTGATGTATATAAAATTCCCACGGAGACGTAGAGGCCAACTCGCCAGGAATGTTGTAAAATATTAGTGCCGAGATTTTAGGTTGGGTTAGGTTAGGTTATATTACGTTATTGATGTATATGAAGGTCCCACGTTGACGTAGAGGCCAACTCGCCAGGAATGTTGTCAAATATTAGTGCCGAGATCTTAGGTTGGGTTAGGTCAGGTAATATTATGTTATTGATGTATATGAAGGTCCCACGGAAACATGGAGGCCAACAAGACAGGAGTGTTGTCAAATATTACCGCCGAGATGTTAGGTTGGGTTAGGACAGGTAATATTATGTTATTGATGTATGTGAAGGCCCCACGGAAACATGGAGGCCAACAAGACAGGAATGTTGTCAAATATTACCGCCGAGATGATAGGTTGGGCTAGGTTAGGTTATATTACGTTATTGATGTATATAAAGCTCCCACGGAAACATAGATGCCAACAAGCCAGGATTGTTGTCAAATATTGCCGCCGAGATGTTACGTTGGTTTAGGTTAGGTTCAATTACGTTATTGATGTATATAAAAGTCCCACGGAGGCGTAGAGGCCAACTCGCCAGGAATGTTGTCAAACATTACCGCCGAGATGATAGGTTGGGTTAGGTTAGGTTATATTACGTTATTGATGTATATGAAGGCCCCACGGAGACGTAGAGGCCAACTCGCCAGGAATGTTGTCAAATATTACCGCCGAGATGATAGGTTGGGTTAGGTTAGGTTGTATTACGTTATTGATGTATATGAAGGCCCCACGGAGACGTAGAGGCCAACTCGCCAGGAATGTTGTCAAATATTACCGCCGAGATGTTACGTTGGTTTAGGTTAGGTTAAATTACGTTATTGATGTATATGAAGGTCCCACTGAGAGGTAGAGGTCAACTCGCCAGGAATGTTGTCAAATATTAGTGCCGAGATGTTAGGTTGGTTTAAGTTAGGTAATATTACGTTATTGATGTATATAAAATTCCCACGGAGACGTAGATGCCAACTCGCCAGGAATGTTGTAAAATATTAGTGCCGAGATCTTAGGTTGGGTTAGGTTAGGTTATATTACGTTATTGATGTATATGAAGTTCCCACGGAGACGTAGAGGCCAACTCGCCAGGAATGTTGTCAAATATTAGTGCCGAGATCTTAGGTTGGGTTAGGTCAGGTAATATTATGTTATTGATGTATATGAAGGTCCCACGGAAACATGGAGGCCAACAAGACAGGAATGTTGTCAAATATTACCGCCGAGATGTTATGTTGGTTTAGGTTAGGTTAAATTACGTTATTGATGTATATGAAGGTCCTACGGAGAGGTAGAGGCCAACTCGCCAGGAATGTTGTCAAACATAAGTGCCGAGATGTTGGGTTGGGTTAGGTTAGGTAATATTACGTTATTGATGTATATGAAGATCCCACGGTGACGTAGAGGCCAACTCGCCAGGAATGTTGTCAAATATTACCGCCGATGTGTTAGGTTGGGTTAGGTTAGGTTATACTACGTTATTGATGTATATGAAGGCCCCACGGAGACGTAGAGGCCAACTCGCCAGGAATGTTGTCAAATATTACCGCCGAGATGATAGGTTGGGTTAGGTTAGGTTATATTACGTTATTGATGTATATGAAGGTCCCACGGAGACGTAGAGGCCAACTCGCCAGGAATGTTGTCAAATATTACCGCCGAGATGATAGGTTGGGCTAGGTTAGGTTATATTACCTTATTGATGTATATAAAGGTCCCACGGAAACATAGAGGCCAACAAGCCAGGAATGTTGTCAAATATTACCGCCGATATGATAGGTTGGGTTAGGTTAGGTTATATTACGTTATTGATGTATATGAAGGCCACACGGAGAGGTAGAGGCCAACTCGCCAGGAATGTTGTCAAATATTACCGCCGAGATGATAGGTTGAGTTAGGTTAGGTTATATTACGTTATTTATGTATATAAAATTCCCACGGAGACGTAGAGGCCAACTCGCCAGGAATGTTGTCAAATATTACCGCCGAGATGATAGGTTGGGTTAGGTTAGGTTATATTACGTTATTGATGTATATGAAGTTCCCACGGAGACGTAGAGGCCAACTCGCCAGGAATGTTGTCAAATATTAGTGCCGAGATCTTAGGTTGGGTTAGGTCAGGTAATATTATGTTATTGATGTATATGAAGGTCCCACGGAAACATGGAGGCCAACAAGACAGGAATGTTGTCAAATATTATCACCGGAATGTTATGTTGGTTTAGGTTAGGTTACATTACGTTATTGATGTATATGAAGGTCCTACGGAGAGGTAGAGGCCAACTCGCCAGGAATATTGTCAAATATTACCGCCGAGATGTTACGTTGGTTTAGGTTAGGTTAAATTACGTTATTGATGTATATGAAGGTCCCACTGAGAGGTAGAGGCCAACTCGCCAGGAATGTTGTCAAATATTAGTGCCGAGATGTTAGGTTGGGTTAAGTTAGGTAATATTACGTTATTGATGTATATAAAATTCCCACGGAGACGTATAGGCCAACTCGCCAGGAATGTTGTAAAATATTAGTGCCGAGATCTTAGGTTGGGTTAGGTTAGGTTATATTACGTTATTGATGTATATGAAGTTCCCACGGAGACGTAGGGTCCAACTCGCCAGGAATGTTGTCAAATATTAGTGCCGAGATCTTAGGTTGGGTTAGGTCAGGTAATATTATGTTATTGCTGTATATGAAGGTCCCACGGAAACATGGAGGCCAACAAGACAGGAATGTTGTCAAATATTACCGCCGAGATGTTGGGTTGGGTTAGGTTAGGTAATATTACGTTATTGATGTATTTGAAGATCCCACGGTGACGTAGAGGCCAACTCGCCAGGAATGTTGTCAAATATTACCGCCGATGTGTTAGGTTGGGTTAGGTTAGGATATACTACGTTATTGATGTATATGAAGGCCCCACGGAGACGTAGAGGGCAACTCGCCAGGAATGTTGTCAAATATTACCGCCGAGATGATAGGTTGGGTTAGGTTAGGTTATATTACGTTATTGATGTATATGAAGGTCCCACGGAGACGTAGAGGCCAACTCTCCAGGAATGTTGTCAAATATTACCGCCGAGATGATAGGTTGGGCTAGGTTAGGTTATATTACGTTATTGATGTATATAAAGGTCCCACGGAAACATGGAGGCCAACAAGCCAGGAATGTTGTCAAAATATTACCGCCGAGATGTTAGGTTGGGTTAGGACAGGTAATATTATGTTATTGATGTATATGAAGGCCCCACGGAAACATGGAGGCCAGCAAGACAGGAATGTTGTCAAATATTACCGCCGAGATGATAGGTTGGGCTAGGTTAGGTTATATTACGTTATTGATATATATAAAGGTCCCACGGAAACATAGAGGCCAACAAGCCAGGAATGTTGTCAAATATTACCGCCGAGATGTTACGTTGGTTTAGGTTAGGTTAAATTACGTTATTGATGTATATGAAGGCCCCACGGAGACGTAGAGGCCAACTCGCCAGGAATGTTGTCAAATATTACCGCCGAGATGATAGGTTGGGTTAGGTTAGGTTATATTACGTTATTGATGTATATGAAGGTCCCACGGAGACGTAGAGGCCAACTCGCCAGGAATGTTGTCAAATATTACCGCCGATGTGTTAGGTTGGGTTAGGTTAGGTTATACTACGTTATTGATGTATATGAAGGCCCCACGGAGACGTAGAGGCCAACTCGCCAGGAATGTTGTCAAATATTACCGCCGAGATGATAGGTTGGGTTAGGTTAGGTTATATTACGTTATTGATGTATATGAAGGTCCCACGGAAACATAGAGGCCAACAAGCCAGGAATGTTGTCAAATATTACCGCCGAGATGTTACGTTGGTTTAGGTTAGGTTAAATTACGTTATTGATGTATATAAAAGTCCCACGGAGACGTAGAGCCAACTCGTCAGGAATGTTGTCAAATATTACCGCCGATATGATAGGTTGGGTTAGGTTAGGTTATATTACGTTATTGATGTATATGAAGGCCACACGGAGAGGTAGAGGCCAACTCGCCAGGAATGTTGTCAAATATTACCGCCGAGATGATAGGTTGAGTTAGGTTAGGTTATATTACGTTATTTATGTATATAAAATTCCCACGGAGACGTAGAGGCCAACTCGCCAGGAATGTTGTCAAATATTACCGCCGAGATGATAGGTTGGGTTAGGTTAGGTTATATTACGTTATTGATGTATATGAAGTTCCCACGGAGACGTAGAGGCCAACTCGCCAGGAATGTTGTCAAATATTAGTGCCGAGATCTTAGGTTGGGTTAGGTCAGGTAATATTATGTTATTGATGTATATGAAGGTCCCACGGAAACATGGAGGCCAACAAGACAGGAATGTTGTCAAATATTATCACCGGAATGTTATGTTGGTTTAGGTTAGGTTACATTACGTTATTGATGTATATGAAGGTCCTACGGAGAGGTAGAGGCCAACTCGCCAGGAATATTGTCAAATATTACCGCCGAGATGTTACGTTGGTTTAGGTTAGGTTAAATTACGTTATTGATGTATATGAAGGTCCCACTGAGAGGTAGAGGCCAACTCGCCAGGAATGTTGTCAAATATTAGTGCCGAGATGTTAGGTTGGGTTAAGTTAGGTAATATTACGTTATTGATGTATATAAAATTCCCACGGAGACGTATAGGCCAACTCGCCAGGAATGTTGTAAAATATTAGTGCCGAGATCTTAGGTTGGGTTAGGTTAGGTTATATTACGTTATTGATGTATATGAAGTTCCCACGGAGACGTAGGGGCCAACTCGCCAGGAATGTTGTCAAATATTAGTGCCGAGATCTTAGCTTGGGTTAGGTCAGGTAATATTATGTTATTGATGTATATGAAGGTCCCACGGAAACATGGAGGCCAACAAGACAGGAATGTTGTCAAATATTACCGCCGAGATGTTGGGTTGGGTTAGGTTAGGTAATATTACGTTATTGATGTATTTGAAGATCCCACGGTGACGTAGAGGCCAACTCGCCAGGAATGTTGTCAAATATTACCGCCGAGATGATAGGTTGAGTTAGGTTAGGTTATATTACGTTATTTATGTATATAAAATTCCCACGGAGACGTAGAGGCCAACTCGCCAGGAATGTTGTCAAATATTACCGCCGAGATGTTACGTTGGTTTAGGTTAGGTTAAATTACGTTATTGATGTATATGAAGGTCCCACTGAGAGGTAGAGGCCAACTCGCCAGGAATGTTGTCAAATATTAGTGCCGAGATGTTAGGTTGGGTTAAGTTAGGTAATATTACGTTATTGATGTATATAAAATTCCCACGGAGACGTATAGGCCAACTCGCCAGGAATGTTGTAAAATATTAGTGCCGAGATCTTAGGTTGGGTTAGGTTAGGTTATATTACGTTATTGATGTATATGAAGTTCCCACGGAGACGTAGGGGCCAACTCGCCAGGAATGTTGTCAAATATTAGTGCCGAGATCTTAGGTTGGGTTAGGTCAGGTAATATTATGTTATTGATGTATATGAAGGTCCCACGGAAACATGGAGGCCAACAAGACAGGAATGTTGTCAAATATTATCACCGGAATGTTATGTTGGTTTAGGTTAGGTTACATTACGTTATTGATGTATATGAAGGTCCCACGGAGACGTAGAGGCCAACTCGCCAGGAATGTTGTCAAATATTACCGCCGAGATGATAGGTTGGGTTAGGTTAGGTTATATTACGTTATTGATGTATATAAAGGTCCCACGGAAACATAGAGGCCAACAAGCCAGGAATGTTGTCAAAATATTACCGCCGAGATGTTAGGTTGGGTTAGGACAGGTAATATTATGTTATTGATGTATATGAAGGCCCCACGGAAACATGGAGGCCAACAAGACAGGAATGTTGTCAAATACTACCGCCGAGATGATAGGTTGGGCTAGGTTAGGTTATATTACGTTATTGATATATATAAAGGTCCCACGGAAACATAGAGGCCAACAAGCCAGGAATGTTGTCAAATATTACCGCCGAGATGTTACGTTGGTTTAGGTTAGGTTAAATTACGTTATTGATGTATATAAAAGTCCCACGGAGGCGTAGAGGCCAACTCGCCAGGAATGTTGTCAAACATTACCGCCGAGATGATAGGTTGGGTTAGGTTAGGTTATATTACGTTATTGATGTATATGAAGGCCCCACGGAGACGTAGAGGCAAACTCGCCAGGAATGTTGTCAAATATTACCGCCGAGATGATAGGTTGGGTTAGGTTAGGTTATATTACGTAATTGATGTATATGAAGGTCCTACGGAGAGGTAGAGGCCAACTCGCCAGGTATGTTGTCAAATATTAGTGCCGAGATGTTAGGTTGGGTTAGGTTAGGTAATATTACGTTATTGATGTATATGAAGGTCCCACGGTGACGTAGAGGCCAACTCGCCAGGAATGTTGTCAAATATTACCGCCGATGTGTTAGGTTGGGTTAGGTTAGGTTAAATTACGTTATTGATGTATATGAAGGTCCCACTGAGAGGTAGAGGCCAACTCGCCTGGAATGTTGTCAAATATTAGTGCCGAGATGTTAGGTTGGGTTAAGTTAGGTAATATTACGTTATTGATGTATGTAAAATTCCCACGGAGACGTAGAGGCCAACTCGCCAGGAATGTTGTAAAATATTAGTGCCGAGATCTTAGGTTGGGTTAGGTTAGGTTATATTACGTTATTGATGTATATAAAGGTCCCACGGAAACATAGAGGCCAACAAGCCAGGAATGTTGTAAAATATTAGTGCCGAGATCTTAGGTTGGGTTAGGTTAGGTTATATTACGTTATTGATGTATATGAAGTTCCCACGGAGACGTAGGTGCCAACTCGCCAGGAATGTTGTCAAATATTAGTGCCGAGATCTTAGGTTGGGTTAGGTCAGGTAATATTATGTTATTGATGTATATGAAGGTCCCACGGAAACATGGAGGCCAACAAGACAGGAATGATGTCAAATATTACCGCCGAGATGTTGGGTTGGGTTAGGTTAGGTAATATTACGTTATTGATGTATTTGAAGATCCCACGGTGACGTAGAGGCCAACTCGCCAGGAATGTTGTCAAATATTACCGCCGATGTGTTAGGTTGGGTTAGGTTAGGATATACTACGTTATTGATGTATATGAAGGCCCCACGGAGACGTAGAGGGCAACTCGCCAGGAATGTTGTCAAATATTACCGCCGAGATGATAGGTTGGGTTAGGTTAGGTTATATTACGTTATTGATGTATATGAAGGTCCCACGGAGACGTAGAGGCCAACTCGCCAGGAATGTTGTCAAATATTACCGCCGAGATGATAGGTTGGGCTAGGTTAGGTTATATTACGTTATTGATGTATATAAAGGTCCCACGGAAACATAGAGGCCAACAAGCCAGGAATGTTGTCAAAATATTACCGCCGAGATGTTAGGTTGGGTTAGGACAGGTAATATTATGTTATTGATGTATATGAAGGCCCCACGGAAACATGGAGGCCAACAAGACAGGAATGTTGTCAAATATTACCGCCGAGATGATAGGTTGGGCTGGGTTAGGTTATATTACGTTATTGATATATATAAAGGTCCCACGGAAACATAGAGGCCAACAAGCCAGGAATGTTTTCAAATATTACCGCCGAGATGTTACGTTGGTTTAGGTTAGGTTAAATTACGTTATTGATGTATATGAAGGCCCCACGGAGACGTAGAGGCCAACTCGCCAGGAATGTTGTCAAATATTACCGCCGAGATGATAGGTTGGGTTAGGTTAGGTTATATTACGTTATTGATGTATATGAAGGTCCCACGGAGACGTAGAGGCCAACTCGCCAGGAATGTTGTCAAATATTACCGCCGATGTGTTAGGTTGGGTTAGGTTAGGTTATACTACGTTATTGATGTATATGAAGGCCCCACGGAGACGTAGAGGCCAACTCGCCAGGAATGTTGTCAAATATTACCGCCGAGATGATAGGTTGGGTTAGGTTAGGTTATATTACGTTATTGATGTATATGAAGGTCCCACGGAGACGTAGAGGCCAACTCGCCAGGAATGTTGTCAAATATTACCGCCGAGATGATAGGTTGGGCTAGGTTAGGTTATATTACCTTATTGATGTATATAAAGGTCCCACGGAAACATAGAGGCCAACAAGCCAGGAATGTTGTCAAATATTACCGCCGAGATGTTACGTTGGTTTAGGTTAGGTTAAATTACGTTATTGATGTATATAAAAGTCCCACGGAGACGTAGAGCCAACTCGTCAGGAATGTTGTCAAATATTACCGCCGATATGATAGGTTGGGTTAGGTTAGGTTATATTACGTTATTGATGTATATGAAGGCCACACGGAGAGGTAGAGGCCAACTCGCCAGGAATGTTGTCAAATATTACCGCCGAGATGATAGGTTGAGTTAGGTTAGGTTATATTACGTTATTTATGTATATAAAATTCCCACGGAGACGTAGAGGCCAACTCGCCAGGAATGTTGTCAAATATTACCGCCGAGATGATAGGTTGGGTTAGGTTAGGTTATATTACGTTATTGATGTATATGAAGTTCCCACGGAGACGTAGAGGCCAACTCGCCAGGAATGTTGTCAAATATTAGTGCCGAGATCTTAGGTTGGGTTAGGTCAGGTAATATTATGTTATTGATGTATATGAAGGTCCCACGGAAACATGGAGGCCAACAAGACAGGAATGTTGTCAAATATTATCACCGGAATGTTATGTTGGTTTAGGTTAGGTTACATTACGTTATTGATGTATATGAAGGTCCTACGGAGAGGTAGAGGCCAACTCGCCAGGAATATTGTCAAATATTACCGCCGAGATGTTACGTTGGTTTAGGTTAGGTTAAATTACGTTATTGATGTATATGAAGGTCCCACTGAGAGGTAGAGGCCAACTCGCCAGGAATGTTGTCAAATATTAGTGCCGAGATGTTAGGTTGGGTTAAGTTAGGTAATATTACGTTATTGATGTATATAAAATTCCCACGGAGACGTATAGGCCAACTCGCCAGGAATGTTGTAAAATATTAGTGCCGAGATCTTAGGTTGGGTTAGGTTAGGTTATATTACGTTATTGATGTATATGAAGTTCCCACGGAGACGTAGGGGCCAACTCGCCAGGAATGTTGTCAAATATTAGTGCCGAGATCTTAGGTTGGGTTAGGTCAGGTAATATTATGTTATTGATGTATATGAAGGTCCCACGCAAACATGGAGGCCAACAAGACAGGAATGTTGTCAAATATTACCGCCGAGATGTTGGGTTGGGTTAGGTTAGGTAATATTACGTTATTGATGTATTTGAAGATCCCACGGTGACGTAGAGGCCAACTCGCCAGGAATGTTGTCAAATATTACCGCCGATGTGTTAGGTTGGGTTAGGTTAGGATATACTACCTTATTGATGTATATGAAGGCCCCACGGAGACGTAGAGGGCAACTCGCCAGGAATGTTGTCAAATATTACCGCCGAGATGATAGGTTGGGTTAGGTTAGGTTATATTACGTTATTGATGTATATGAAGGTCCCACGGAGACGTAGAGGCCAACTCGCCAGGAATGTTGTCAAATATTACCGCCGAGATGATAGGTTGGGTTAGGTTAGGTTATATTACGTTATTGATGTATATAAAGGTCCCACGGAAACATAGAGGCCAACAAGCCAGGAATGTTGTCAAAATATTACCGCCGAGATGTTAGGTTGGGTTAGGACAGGTAATATTATGTTATTGATGTATATGAAGGCCCCACGGAAACATGGAGGCCAACAAGACAGGAATGTTGTCAAATACTACCGCCGAGATGATAGGTTGGGCTAGGTTAGGTTATATTACGTTATTGATATATATAAAGGTCCCACGGAAACATAGAGGCCAACAAGCCAGGAATGTTGTCAAATATTACCGCCGAGATGTTACGTTGGTTTAGGTTAGGTTAAATTACGTTATTGATGTATATAAAAGTCCCACGGAGGCGTAGAGGCCAACTCGCCAGGAATGTTGTCAAACATTACCGCCGAGATGATAGGTTGGGTTAGGTTAGGTTATATTACGTTATTGATGTATATGAAGGCCCCACGGAGACGTAGAGGCAAACTCGCCAGGAATGTTGTCAAATATTACCGCCGAGATGATAGGTTGGGTTAGGTTAGGTTATATTACGTAATTGATGTATATGAAGGTCCTACGGAGAGGTAGAGGCCAACTCGCCAGGTATGTTGTCAAATATTAGTGCCGAGATGTTAGGTTGGGTTAGGTTAGGTAATATTACGTTATTGATGTATATGAAGGTCCCACGGTGACGTAGAGGCCAACTCGCCAGGAATGTTGTCAAATATTACCGCCGATGTGTTAGGTTGGGTTAGGTTAGGTTAAATTACGTTATTGATGTATATGAAGGTCCCACTGAGAGGTAGAGGCCAACTCGCCTGGAATGTTGTCAAATATTAGTGCCGAGATGTTAGGTTGGATTAAGTTAGGTAATATTACGTTATTGATGTATGTAAAATTCCCACGGAGACGTAGAGGCCAACTCGCCAGGAATGTTGTAAAATATTAGTGCCGAGATCTTAGGTTGGGCTAGGTTAGGTTATATTACGTTATTGATGTATATAAAGGTCCCACGGAAACATAGAGGCCAACAAGCCAGGAATGTTGTCAAATATTACCGCCGAGATGTTACGTTGGTTTAGGTTAGGTTAAATTACGTTATTGATGTATATAAAAGTCCCACGGAGGCGTAGAGGCCAACTCGCCTGGAATGTTGTCAAACATTACCGCCGAGATGATAGGTTGGGTTAGGTTGGGTTATATTACGTTATTGATGTATATGAAGGCTCCACGGAGACGTAGAGGCCAACTCGCCAGAAACGTTGTCCAATATTACCGCCGAGATGTTAGGTTGGATTAGGTTAGGTTAAATTACGTTATTGATGTATATGAAGGTCCCACTGAGAGGTAGAGGCCAACTCGCCAGGAATGTTGTCAAATATTAGTGCCGAGATGTTAGGTTGGGTTAAGTTAGGTAATATTACGTTATTGATGTATATAAAATTCCCACGGAGACGTAGAGGCCAACTCGCCAGGAATGTTGTAAAATATTAGTGCCGAGATTTTAGGTTGGGTTAGGTTAGGTTATATTACGTTATTGATGTATATAAAATTCCCACGGAGACGTAGATGCCAACTCGCCAGGAATGTTGTAAAATATTAGTGCCGAAATTTTAGGTTGGGTTAGGTTAGGTTATATTACGTTATTGATGTATATGAAGGTGCCACGGTGACGTAGAGGCCAACTCGCCAGGAATGTTGTCAAATATTAGTGCCGAGATCTTAGGTTGGGTTAGGTCAGGTAATATTATGTTATTGATGTATATGAAGGTCCCGCGGAAACATGGAGGCCAACAAGACAGGAATGTTGTCAAATATTACCGCCGAGATGTTAGGTTGGGTTAGGACAGGTAATATTATGTTATTGATGTATGTGAAGGCCCCACGGAAACATGGAGGCCAACAAGACAGGAATGTTGTCAAATATTACCGCCGAGATGATAGGTTGGGCTAGGTTAGGTTATATTACGTTATTGATGTATATAAAGGTCCCACGGAAACATAGAGGCCAACAAGCCAGGAATGTTGTCAAATATTGCCGCCGAGATGTTACGTTGGTTTAGGTTAGGTTAAATTACGTTATTGATGTATATAAAAGTCCCACGGAGGCGTAGAGGCCAACTCGCCAGGAATGTTGTCAAACATTACCGCCGAGATGATAGGTTGGGTTAGATTAGGTTATATTACGTTATTGATGTATATGAAGGCCCCACGGAGACGTAGAGGCCAACTCGCCAGGAATGTTGTCAAATATTACCGCCGAGATGTTACGTTGGTTTAGGTTAGGTTAAATTACGTTATTGATGTATATGAAGGTCCCACTGAGAGGTAGAGGCCAACTCGCCAGGAATGTTGTCAAATATTAGTGCCGAGATGTTAGGTTGGTTTAAGTTAGGTAATATTACGTTATTGATGTATATAAAATTCCCACGGAGACGTAGAGGCCAACTCGCCAGGAATGTTGTCAAATTTTACCGCCGAGATGTTAGGTTGGGTTAGGTTAGGTTATATTACGTTATTGATGTATATGAAGTTCCCACGGAGACGTAGAGGCCAACTCGCCAGGAATGTTGTCAAATATTAGTGCCGAGATCTTAGGTTGGGTTAGGTCAGGTAATATTATGTTATTGATGTATATGAAGGTCCCACGGAAACATGGAGGCCAACAAGACAGGAATGTTGTCAAATATTACCACCGGAATGTTATGTTGGTTTAGGTTAGGTTACATTACGTTATTGATGTATATGAAGGTCCTACGGAGAGGTAGAGGCCAACTCGCCAGAAATGTTGTCAAATATAAGTGCCGAGATGTTGGGTTGGGTTAGGTTAGGTAATATTACGTTATTGATGTATATGAAGATCCCACGGTGACGTAGAGGCCAACTCGCCAGGAATGTTGTCAAATATTACCGCCGATGTGTTAGGTTGGGTTAGGTTAGGTTATATTACGTTATTGATGTATATGAAGGTCCCACGGTGACGTAGAGGCCAACTCGCCAGGAATGATGTCAAATATTACCGCCGATGTGTTAGGTTGGGTTAGGTTAGGTTATACTACGTTATTGATGTATATGAAGGCCCCACGGAGACGTAGAGGCCAACTCGCCAGAAATGTTGTCAAAGAATAGCGCCGAAAGGTTAGGTTGGGTTAGGTTAGGTTATATTACGTTATTGATGTATATGAAGGTCTCACGGTGAAGTAGAGGCCAACAAGCCAGGAATGTTTTCAAATATTACCGCCGATATGTTACGTTGGTTTAGGTTAGGTTAAATTACGTTATTGATGTATATAAAAGTCCGACGGAGACGTAGAGGCCAACTGGTTAGGAATGTTGTCAAATATTACCGACGAGATGATAGGTTGAGTTAGGTTAGGTTATATTACGTTATTTATGTATATAAAATTCCCACGGAGACGTAGAGGCCAACTCGCCAGGAATGTTGTCAAATATTACCGCCGAGATGATAGGTTGGGTTAGGTTAGGTTATATTACGTTATTGATGTATATGAAGGTCCCACGGAGACGTAGAGGCCAACTCGCCAGGAATGTTGTCAAATATTACCGCCGAGATGATAGGTTGGGCTAGGTTAGGTTATATTACGTTATTGATGTATATAAAGGTCCCACGGAAACATAGAGGCCAACAAGCCAGGAATGTTGTCAAAATATTACCGCCGAGATGTTAGGTTGGGTTAGGACAGGTAATATTATGTTATTGATGTATATGAAGGCCCCACGGAAACATGGAGGCCAACAAGACAGGAATGTTGTCAAATATTACCGCCGAGATGATAGGTTGGGCTAGGTTAGGTTATATTACGTTATTGATATATATAAAGGTCCCACGGAAACATAGAGGCCAACAAGCCAGGAATGTTGTCAAATATTACCGCCGAGATGTTACGTTGGTTTAGGTTAGGTTAAATTACGTTATTGATGTATATAAAAGTCCCACGGAGGCGTAGAGGCCAACTCGCCAGGAATGTTGTCAAACATTACCGCCGAGATGATAGGTTGGGTTAGGTTAGGTTATATTACGTTATTGATGTATATGAAGGCCCCACGGAGACGTAGAGGCCAACTCGCGAGGAATGTTGTCAAATATTACCGCCGAGATGATACGTTGGGTTAGGTTAGGTTATATTACGTTATTGATGTATATGAAGGTCCCACGGAGACGTAGAGGCCAACTCGCCAGGAATGTTGTCAAATATTAGTGCCGAGATGATAGGTTGGGCTAGGTTAGGTTATATTACCTTATTGATGTATATAAAGGTCACACGGAAACATGGAGGCCAACAGGACAGGAATGTTGTCAAATATTACCGCCGAGATGTTAGGTTGGGTTAGGACAGGTAATATTATGTTATTGATGTATATGAAGGCCCCACGGAAACATGGAGGCCAACAAGACAGGAATGTTGTCAAATATTAACGCCGAGATGATAAGTTGGGGTAGGTTAGGTTGTATTACGTTATTGATGTATATAAAGGTCCCACGGAAACATAGAGGCCCACAAGCCAGGAATGTTGTCAAATATTACCGCCGAGATGTTACGTTGGTTTAGGTTAGGTTAAATTACGTTATTGATGTATATAAAAGTCCCACGGAGGCGTAGAGGCCAACTCGCCAGGAATGTTGTCAAACATTACCGCCGAGATGATAGGTTGGGTTAGGTTAGGTTATATTACGTTATTGATGTATATGAAGGCCCCACGGAGACGTAGAGGCAAACTCGCCAGGAATGTTGTCAAATATTACCGCCGAGATGATAGGTTGGGTTAGGTTAGGTTATATTACGTAATTGATGTATATGAAGGTCCTACGGAGAGGTAGAGGCCAACTCGCCAGGTATGTTGTCAAATATTAGTGCCGAGATGTTAGGTTGGGTTAGGTTAGGTAATATTACGTTATTGATGTATATGAAGGTCCCACGGTGACGTAGAGGCCAACTCGCCAGGAATGTTGTCAAATATTACCGCCGATGTGTTAGGTTGGGTTAGGTTAGGCTAAATTACGGTATTGATGTATATGAAGGTCCCACTGAGAGGTAGAGGCCAACTCGCCTGGAATGTTGTCAAATATTAGTGCCGAGATGTTAGGTTGGGTTAAGTTAGGTAATATTACGTTATTGATGTATATAAAATTCCCACGGAGACGTAGAGGCCAACTCGCCAGGAATGTTGTAAAATATTAGTGCCGAGATCTTAGGTTGGGTTAGGTTAGGTTATATTACGTTATTGATGTATATAAAGGTCCCACGGAAACATAGAGGCCAACAAGCCAGGAATGTTGTCAAATATTACCGCCGAGATGTTACGTTGGTTTAGGTTAGGTTAAATTACGTTATTGATGTATATAAAAGTCCCACGGAGGCGTAGAGGCCAACTCGCCAGGAATGTTGTCAAACATTACCGCCGAGATGATAGGTTGGGTTAGGTTGGGTTATATTACGTTATTGATGTATATGAAGGCCCCACGGAGACGTAGAGGCCAACTCGCGAGGAATGTTGTCAAATATTACCGCCGAGATGATAGGCTAGGTTAGGTTAGGTTATATTACGTTATTGATGTATATGAAGGTCCCACGGAGACGTAGAGGCGAACTCGCCAGGAATGTTGTCAAATATTACCGCCGAGATGATAGGTTGGGCTAGGTTAGGTTATATTACCTTATTGATGTATATAAAGGTCCCACGGAAACATGGAGGCCAACAAGACAGGAATGTTGTCAAATATTACCGCCGAGATGATAGGTTGGGTTAGGTTAGGTTATATTACGTTATTGATGTATATGAAGGTCCCACGGAGACGTAGAGGCCAACTCGCCAGGAATGTTGTCAAATATTACCGCCGAGATGATAGGTTGGGCTAGGTTAGGTTATATTACGTTATTGATGTATATAAAGGTCCCACGGAAACATAGAGGCCAACAAGCCAGGAATGTTGTCAAAATATTACCGCCGAGATGTTAGGTTGGGTTAGGTTAGGTTAAATTACGTTATTGATGTATATAAAAGTCCCACGGAGGCGTAGAGGCCAACTCGCCAGGAATGTTGTCAAACATTACCGCCGCGATGATAGGTTGGGTTAGTTTAGGTTATATTACGTTATTGATGTATATGAAGGCCCCACGGAGACGTAGAGGCCAACTCGCCAGGAATGTTGTCAAATATTACCGCCGAGATGATAGGTTGGGTTAGGTTAGGTTATATTACGTTATTGATGTATATGAAGTCCCCACGGAGACGCAGAGGCCAACTCGCCAGGAATGTTGTCAAATATTACCGCCGAGATGTTACGTTGGTTTAGGTTAGGTTAAATTACGTTATTGATGTATATGAAGGTCCCACTGAGAGGTAGAGGCCAACTCGCCAGGAATGTTGTCAAATATTAGTGCCGAGATGTTAGGTTGGGTTAAGTTAGGTAATATTACGTTATTGATGTATATAAAGTTCCCACGGAGACGTAGAGGCCAACTCGCCAGGAATGTTGTAAAATATTAGTGCCGAGATTTTAGGTTGGGTTAGGTTAGGTTATATTACGTTATTGATGTATATGAAGTTCCCACGGAGACGTAGAGGCCAACTCGCCAGGAATGTTGTCAAATATTAGTGCCGAGATCTTAGGTTGGGTTAGGTCAGGTAATATTATGTTATTGATGTATATGAAGGTCCCACGGAAACATGGAGGCCAACTCGCCAGGAATGTTGTCAAATATTACCGCCGAGATGTTAGGTTGGGTTAGGACAGGTAATATTATGTTATTGATGTATATGAAGGCCCCACGGAAACATGGAGGCCAACAAGACAGGAATGTTGTCAAATATTACCGCCGAGATGATAGGTTGGGCTAGGTTAGGTTATATTACGTTATTGATGTATATAAAGGTCCCACGGAAACATAGAGGCCAACAAGCCAGGAATGTTGTCAAATATTACCGCCGAGATGTTACGTTGGTTTAGGTTAGGCTAAATTACGTTATTGATGTATATAAAAGTCCCACGGAGAAGTAGAGGCCAATTCGTCAGGAATGTTGTCAAATATTACCGCCGATATGATAGGTTGGGTTAGGTTAGGTTATATTACGTTATTGATGTATATGAAGGCCACACGGAGAGGTAGAGGCCAACTCGCCAGGAATGTTGTCAAATATTACCGCCGAGATGATCGGTTGAGTTAGGTTAGGTTATATTACGTTATTGATGTATATGAAGGCCCCACGGAGACGTAGAGGCCAACTCGCCAGGAATGTTGTCAAATATTACCGCCGAGATGATAGGTTGGGCTAGGTTAGGTTATATTACGTTATTGATGTATATAATGGTCCCACGGAAACATAGAGGCCAACAAGCCAGGAATGTTGTCAAATATTACCGCCGAGATGTTACGTTGGTTTAGGTTAGGTTAAATTACGTTATTGATGTATATAAAAGTCCCACGGAGGCGTAGAGGCCAACTCGCCAGGAATGTTGTCAAACATTACCGCCGAGATGATAGGTTGGGTTAGGTTAGGTTATATTACGTTATTGATGTATATGAAGGCCCCACGGAAACATGAAGGCCAACAAGACAGGAATGTTGTCAAATATTACCGCCGAGATGATAGGTTGGGCTAGGATAGGTTATATTACGTTATTGATGTATATAAAGGTCCCATGGAAACATAGAGGCCAACAAGCCAGGAATGTTGTCAAATATTACCGCCGAGATGTTACGTTGGTTTAGGTTAGGTTAAATTACGTTATTGATGTATATAAAAGTCCCACGGAGGCGTAGAGGCCAACTCGCCAGGAATGTTGTCAAACATTACCGCCGCGATGATAGGTTGGGTTAGTTTAGGTTATATTACGTTATTGATGTATATGAAGGCCCCACGGAGACGTAGAGGCCAACTCGCCAGGAATGTTGTCAAATATTACCGCCGAGATGATAGGTTGGGTTAGGTTAGGTTATATTACGTTATTGATGTATATGAAGTCGCCACGGAGACGCAGAGGCCAACTCGCCAGGAATGTTGTCAAATATTACCGCCGAGATGTTACGTTGGTTTAGGTTAGGTTAAATTACGTTATTGATGTATATGAAGGTCCCACTGAGAGGTAGAGGCCAACTCGCCAGGAATGTTGTCAAATATTAGTGCCGAGATGTTAGGTTGGGTTAAGTTAGGTAATATTACGTTATTGATGTATATAAAATTCCCACGGAGACGTAGAGGCCAACTCGCCAGGAATGTTGTAAAATATTAGTGCCGAGATCTTAGGTTGGGTTAGGTTAGGTTATATTACGTTATTGATGTATATGAAGTTCCCACGGAGACGTAGAGGCCAACTCGCCAGGAATGTTGTCAAATATTAGTGCCGAGATGATAGGTTGGGCTAGGTTAGGTTATATTACGTTATTGATGTATATAAAGGTCCCACGGAAACATAGAGGCCAACAAGCCAGGAATGTTGTCAAAATATTACCGCCGAGATGTTAGGTTGGGTTAGGTTAGGTTAAATTACGTTATTGATGTGTATAAAAGTCCCACGGAGGCGTAGAGGCCAACTCGCCAGGAATGTTGTCAAACATTACCGCGGCGATGATAGGTTGGGTTAGTTTAGGTTATATTACGTTATTGATGTATATGAAGGCCCCACGGAGACGTAGAGGCCAACTCGCCAGGAATGTTGTCAAATATTACCGCCGAGATGATAGGTTGGGTTAGGTTAGGTTATATTACGTTATTGATGTATATGAAGTCCCCACGGAGACGCAGAGGCCAACTCGCCAGGAATGTTGTCAAATATTACCGCCGAGATGTTACGTTGGTTTAGGTTAGGTTAAATTACGTTATTGATGTATATGAAGGTCCCACTGAGAGGTAGAGGCCAACTCGCCAGGAATGTTGTCAAATATTAGTGCCGAGATGTTAGGTTGGGTTAAGTTAGGTAATATTACGTTATTGATGTATATAAAATTCCCACGGAGACGTAGAGGCCAACTCGCCAGGAATGTTGTAAAATATTAGTGCCGAGATCTTAGGTTGGGTTAGGTTAGGTTATATTACGTTATTGATGTATATGAAGTTCCCACGGAGACGTAGAGGCCAACTCGCCAGGAATGTTGTCAAATATTAGTGCCGAGATCTTAGGTTGGGTTAGGTCAGGTAATATTATGTTATTGATGTATATGAAGGTCCCACGGAAACATGGAGGCCAACTCGCCAGGAATGTTGTCAAATATTACCGCCGAGATGATAGGTTGGGTTAGGTTAGGTTATATTACGTTATTGATGTATATGAAGGTCCCACGGAGACGTAGAGGCCAACTCGCCAGGAATGTTGTCAAATATTACCGCCGAGATGATAGGTTGGGCTAGGTTAGGTTATATTACGTTATTGATGTATATAAAGGTCCCACGGAAACATAGAGGCCAACAAGCCAGGAATGTTGTCAAAATATTACCGCCGAGATGTTAGGTTGGGTTAGGTTAGGTTAAATTACGTTATTGATGTGTATAAAAGTCCCACGGAGGCGTAGAGGCCAACTCGCCAGGAATGTTGTCAAACATTACCGCGGCGATGATAGGTTGGGTTAGTTTAGGTTATATTACGTTATTGATGTATATGAAGGCCCCACGGAGACGTAGAGGCCAACTCGCCAGGAATGTTGTCAAATATTACCGCCGAGATGATAGGTTGGGTTAGGTTAGGTTATATTACGTTATTGATGTATATGAAGTCCCCACGGAGACGCAGAGGCCAACTCGCCAGGAATGTTGTCAAATATTACCGCCGAGATGTTACGTTGGTTTAGGTTAGGTTAAATTACGTTATTGATGTATATGAAGGTCCCACTGAGAGGTAGAGCCCAACTCGCCAGGAATGTTGTCAAATATTAGTGCCGAGATGTTAGGTTGGGTTAAGTTAGGTAATATTACGTTATTGATGTATATAAAATTCCCACGGAGACGTAGAGGCCAACTCGCCAGGAATGTTGTAAAATATTAGTGCCGAGATTTTAGGTTGGGTTAGGTTAGGTTATATTACGTTATTGATGTATATGAAGTTCCCACGGAGACGTAGAGGCCAACTCGCCAGGAATGTTGTCAAATATTAGTGCCGAGATCTTAGGTTGGGTTAGGTCAGGTAATATTATGTTATTGATGTATATGAAGGTCCCACGGAAACATGGAGGCCAACTCGCCAGGAATGTTGTCAAATATTACCGCCGAGATGTTAGGTTGGGTTAGGACAGGTAATATTATGTTATTGATGTATATGAAGGCCCCACGGAAACATGGAGGCCAACAAGACAGGAATGTTGTGAAATATTACCGCCGAGATGATAGGTTGGGCTAGGTTAGGTTATATTACGTTATTGATGTATATAAAGGTCCCACGGAAACATAGAGGCCAACAAGCCAGGAATGTTGTCAAATATTACCGCCGAGATGTTACGTTGGTTTAGGTTAGGCTAAATTACGTTATTGATGTATATAAAAGTCCCACGGAGAAGTAGAGGCCAACTCGTCAGGAATGTTGTCAAATATTACCGCCGATATGATAGGTTGGGTTAGGTTAGGTTATATTACGTTATTGATGTATATGAAGGCCACACGGAGAGGTAGAGGCCAACTCGCCAGGAATGTTGTCAAATATTACCGCCGAGATGATCGGTTGAGTTAGGTTAGGTTATATTACGTTATTGATGTATATGAAGGCCCCACGGAGACGTAGAGGCCATCTCGCCAGGAATGTTGTCAAATATTACCGCCGAGATGATAGGTTGGGCTAGGTTAGGTTATATTACGTTATTGATGTATATAATGGTCCCACGGAAACATAGAGGCCAACAAGCCAGGAATGTTGTCAAATATTACCGCCGAGATGTTACGTTGGTTTAGGTTAGGTTAAATTACGTTATTGATGTATATAAAAGTCCCACGGAGGCGTAGAGGCCAACTCGCCAGGAATGTTGTCAAACATTACCGCCGAGATGATAGGTTGGGTTAGGTTAGGTTATATTACGTTATTGATGTATATGAAGGCCCCACGGAAACATGAAGGCCAACAAGACAGGAATGTTGTCAAATATTACCGCCGAGATGATAGGTTGGGCTAGGTTAGGTTATATTACGTTATTGATGTATATAAAGGTCCCACGGAAACATAGAGGCCAACAAGCCAGGAATGTTGTCAAATATTACCGCCGAGATGTTACGTTGGTTTAGGTTAGGTTAAATTACGTTATTGATGTATATAAAAGTCCCACGGAGGCGTAGAGGCCAACTCGCCAGGAATGTTGTCAAACATTACCGCCGCGATGATAGGTTGGGTTAGTTTAGGTTATATTACGTTATTGATGTATATGAAGGCCCCACGGAGACGTAGAGGCCAACTCGCCAGGAATGTTGTCAAATATTACCGCCGAGATGATAGGTTGGGTTAGGTTAGGTTATATTACGTTATTGATGTATATGAAGTCGCCACGGAGACGCAGAGGCCAACTCGCCAGGAATGTTGTCAAATATTACCGCCGAGATGTTACGTTGGTTTAGGTTAGGTTAAATTACGTTATTGATGTATATGAAGGTCCCACTGAGAGGTAGAGGCCAACTCGCCAGGAATGTTGTCAAATATTAGTGCCGAGATGTTAGGTTGGGTTAAGTTAGGTAATATTACGTTATTGATGTATATAAAATTCCCACGGAGACGTAGAGGCCAACTCGCCAGGAATGTTGTAAAATATTAGTGCCGAGATCTTAGGTTGGGTTAGGTTAGGTTATATTACGTTATTGATGTATATGAAGTTCCCACGGAGACGTAGAGGCCAACTCGCCAGGAATGTTGTCAAATATTAGTGCCGAGATCTTAGGTTGGGTTAGGTCAGGTAATATTATGTTATTGATGTATATGAAGGTCCCACGGAAACATGGAGGCCAACTCGCCAGGAATGTTGTCAAATATTACCGCCGAGATGATAGGTTGGGTTAGGTTAGGTTATATTACGTTATTGATGTATATGAAGGTCCCACGGAGACGTAGAGGCCAACTCACCAGGAATGTTGTCAAATATTACCGCCGAGATGATAGGTTGGGCTAGGTTAGGTTATATTACGTTATTGATGTATATAAAGGTCCCACGGAAACATAGAGGCCAACAAGCCAGGAATGTTGTCAAAATATTACCGCCGAGATGTTAGGTTGGGTTAGGTTAGGTTAAATTACGTTATTGATGTGTATAAAAGTCCCACGGAGGCGTAGAGGCCAACTCGTCAGGAATGTTGTCAAACATTACCGCCGCGATGATAGGTTGGGTTAGTTAGGTTATATTACGTTATTGATGTATATGAAGGCCCCACGGAGACGTAGAGGCCAACAAGCCAGGAATGTTGTCAAATATTACCGCCGAGATGTTACGTTGGTTTAGGTTAGGTTAAATTACGTTATTGATGTATATAAAAGTCCCACGGAGGCGTAGAGGCCAACTCGCCAGGAATGTTGTCAAACATTACCGCCGCGATGATAGGTTGGGTTAGTTTAGGTTATATTACGTTATTGATGTATATGAAGGCCCCACGGAGACGTAGAGGCCAACTCGCCAGGAATGTTGTCAAATATTACCGCCGAGATGATAGGTTGGGTTAGGTTAGGTTATATTACGTTATTGATGTATATGAAGTCGCCACGGAGACGCAGAGGCCAACTCGCCAGGAATGTTGTCAAATATTACCGCCGAGATGTTACGTTGGTTTAGGTTAGGTTAAATTACGTTATTGATGTATATGAAGGTCCCACTGAGAGGTAGAGGCCAACTCGCCAGGAATGTTGTCAAATATTAGTGCCGAGATGTTAGGTTGGGTTAAGTTAGGTAATATTACGTTATTGATGTATATAAAATTCCCACGGAGACGTAGAGGCCAACTCGCCAGGAATGTTGTAAAATATTAGTGCCAAGATCTTAGGTTGGGTTAGGTTAGGTTATATTACGTTATTGATGTATATGAAGTTCCCACGGAGACGTAGAGGCCAACTCGCCAGGAATGTTGTCAAATATTAGTGCCGAGATCTTAGGTTGGGTTAGGTCAGGTAATATTATGTTATTGATGTATATGAAGGTCCCACGGAAACATGGAGGCCAACTCGCCAGGAATGTTGTCAAATATTACCGCCGAGATGATAGGTTGGGTTAGGTTAGGTTATATTACGTTATTGATGTATATGAAGGTCCCACGGAGACGTAGAGGCCAACTCGCCAGGAATGTTGTCAAATATTACCGCCGAGATGATAGGTTGGGCTAGGTTAGGTTATATTACGTTATTGATGTATATAAAGGTCCCACGGAAACATAGAGGCCAACAAGCCAGGAATGTTGCCAAAATATTACCGCCGAGATGTTAGGTTGGGTTAGGTTAGGTTAAATTACGTTATTGATGTGTATAAAAGTCCCACGGAGGCGTAGAGGCCAACTCGCCAGGAATGTTGTCAAACATTACCGCCGCGATGATAGGTTGGGTTAGTTTAGGTTATATTACGTTATTGATGTATATGAAGGCCCCACGGAGACGTAGAGGCCAACTCGCCAGGAATGTTGTCAAATATTACCGCCGAGATGATAGGTTGGGTTAGGTTAGGTTATATTACGTTATTGATGTATATGAAGTCCCCACGGAGACGCAGAGGCCAACTCGCCAGGAATGTTGTCAAATATTACCGCCGAGATGTTACGTTGGTTTAGGTTAGGTTAAATTACGTTATTGATGTATATAAAAGTCCCACGGAGGCGTAGAGGCCAACTCGCCAGGAATGTTGTCAAACATTACCGCCGAGATGATAGGTTGGGTTAGGTTAGGTTATATTACGTTATTGATGTATATGAAGGCCCCACGGAAACATGAAGGCCAACAAGACAGGAATGTTGTCAAATATTACCGCCGAGATGATAGGTTGGGCTAGGTTAGGTTATATTACGTTATTGATGTATATAAAGGTCCCACGGAAACATAGAGGCCAACAAGCCAGGAATGTTGTCAAATATTACCGCCGAGATGTTACGTTGGTTTAGGTTAGGTTAAATTACGTTATTGATGTATATAAAAGTCCCACGGAGGCGTAGAGGCCAACTCGCCAGGAATGTTGTCAAACATTACCGCCGCGATGATAGGTTGGGTTAGTTTAGGTTATATTACGTTATTGATGTATATGAAGTCGCCACGGAGACGCAGAGGCCAACTCGCCAGGAATGTTGTCAAATATTACCGCCGAGATGTTACGTTGGTTTAGGTTAGGTTAAATTACGTTATTGATGTATATGAAGGTCCCACTGAGAGGTAGAGGCCAACTCGCCAGGAATGTTGTCAAATATTAGTGCCGAGATGTTAGGTTGGGTTAAGTTAGGTAATATTACGTTATTGATGTATATAAAATTCCCACGGAGACGTAGAGGCCAACTCGCCAGGAATGTTGTAAAATATTAGTGCCGAGATCTTAGGTTGGGTTAGGTTAGGTTATATTACGTTATTGATGTATATGAAGTTCCCACGGAGACGTAGAGGCCAACTCGCCAGGAATGTTGTCAAATATTAGTGCCGAGATCTTAGGTTGGGTTAGGTCAGGTAATATTATGTTATTGATGTATATGAAGGTCCCACGGAAACATGGAGGCCAACTCGCCAGGAATGTTGTCAAATATTACCGCCGAGATGATAGGTTGGGTTAGGTTAGGTTATATTACGTTATTGATGTATATGAAGGTCCCACGGAGACGTAGAGGCCAACTCGCCAGGAATGTTGTCAAATATTACCGCCGAGATGATAGGTTGGGCTAGGTTAGGTTATATTACGTTATTGATGTATATAAAGGTCCCACGGAAACATAGAGGCCAACAAGCCAGGAATGTTGTCAAAATATTACCGCCGAGATGTTAGGTTGGGTTAGGTTAGGTTAAATTACGTTGAGTAGCAAGAATAACGCGATAGAAAGGAATATACGCTCTGCGTGTCCTTTGTTCGCTTTCGGTGACGTGGCGTCGACAATTGAGTCGGCGTTTTCGGCAGAAAAGGAGTTGGAAAGTGGTCTGGATCACTTCCCTGAGAGTCAGTGTCACGTGCGGCACAACCAGTGCGCAGTTTGTGCAGTGGAAAGTGCCAAAAGTGTGCGAAAACAAGTGGAAATCGGCGGAAAGTAACAGGGCGTCACCGCCGCCATATTGCCGCGCAGCCGTGGCACGTACGCGTTCCACCGCGATTAGGGCGTTCTTTCCGGCGATTGCTGCTTGTTTGCGAACTTAAAGTGCTCTTTGCGGCAAAAGTGACTGTGAGGTGGCTCCCGTGGTTGCGGGCACAGGAGAAAAAGGTGCGATAATACGTGGAAAAGCATCGGGAGAAAACGAGGCGTCGCCGCCGCCATCTTGACAGTCAGGCGTGGCACGTACGCCGCGTCGAGACGGCAGTCGCGAAACAAGGGCTTCTCCCGGCCTTTTCGACGTGTTCCCGCACTTTCAGCGTTTCCGGTCGTTAAGCACGATTGTAGAAACACTGATTTTCGATAACATTAGTGCAAAAAACGGTGTAAAAGTGCGACGCGGGAACTCGGCGAGAAAGAGGCTACCAGCCGTAATCAATCTCGGATTATTCCAGGAGATTGCGACAAAGAAGGCAAAAAAGGTAAGTGCTAGAGACTCTTAAAGCGCGAATCTTGAACTCTGGCGTCGCTCCGTGAACTGTTCGCGGAAATCGAAGCGAACGCAAGAGCGAGTGAGAGGACGAATAGAGAGACAAAGAGAGAGTGACGGTTGAACTGTGTGCGGGACAGAGACAGACAACCGGTCTGCGCTGAACGTGGGAAGTGCGAACGTTCCCACACGGCGGAGCAAGTGAGGTGCGCGGTGTGATTTTCTCCACGGAGGAGAATAGCGTTTGCGCGACCGACTCGTCGGCAAATTAATTATCGTGCGAAGCCCTGCTTGGGTAACCAAGCATGGCGACGCGCGATTACGCGACCGTGGCGAGTGGGGGAGAGGGGGCCGGCCCGAGTGGCCTTATCAGTTGCAGAACCGGCGGCAGCAGCAAGTCGGAGAGGACGGAAGGCAGGATGCTGCGGGAACCAGAGAGGAGAATTCCACGCACGCGCAGGAGCGTGAAGAGGTCAAAGGCGGAGACGTCCGAATACGATTCGGACACGTCACTCGCTTCGTTGCTCTCGACGACGCCGTCCGAGTCAACGAAGCATCTGAAGAAGAGGGGACGCCCCCCCACAACGGAGGAATACATAAAATTGGCGGAAGCCAAACTGCTAGCCGATAAAGCTGCCGAGAAGGATGCAGAGGACGCTCTAGAGCGAGAGCTCCTCTACGGTGATTGCATGCCGCCGCCACCATCAAGGACGTCAAATCCTATTCCGGATCAGGAAGTTTTTGACGAAGAGGCCAGGAAAATGCCGATAGAGGATCTGGCAGCCTGGGCTCTGGAATCGGCGGCCAAAATTGAATATGCCGCTGCGAAGTCGTCGCAGCTGAAGGGCACAATTAAACGGTCGATGCGCGTCAGCGTTCGAATCCTGCGAGCGGCGACTACGGAAGCTGAACAACGCGCCAGCCGCGCCATCGCCGGAACAGCAGGAGATCAGGAATTCAGCCTTATTAAAGCTAAGGCTGAAAAACTGGAGAAAGAGAATGCCCTTCTCAAGGAGAGGCTGACCGCCCTCGAAAATACGGCAAACAGCCAATTATCGCCGGCGATCAAAAGCATGGAGATCGCCGAGCGTAGTGATAAAAGAACACGACGGCAATCGCTGACTACGAAGCAGGAGGAAGCCAGCATCCCCGACACCGGTCTCGTACTGCTAATGGAGCAGATTGGGGCCGTTGTCAACGAACGGCTTACACAATTTTGGGAGAAGGCGGAGAAGCGCTTCGCTCCGAAGGAGGATCGTCCGCGGTCGGAGGCACGAAATGTTGCGCGACGCGAAGAACCCGCGAAAGAGGGAACAAGCGCCGCAATCATAAAGAAGGAGAAGTCCGCTGGAAAGAGAGAGGCAATGCACCTTCCACCGGTCAAAAAATCCGCGAAAGCGGAAACAAAGAAATCACCCATCCAGAAGAGGATGGAAGAGATTCAAAAGGAGCAGGTTCGGAAGGAGAGCGAAGGGAAGTGTCCAGCAGCGAGCGCACCTGCTCCGCAGAACAAGAAGGAGACGGAGACGCCGTGGACGAAGGTCCTCGGCAGAAAGTCGAAAAAGGAGACGACGGCCACCGTAAACAAGACCGTGAGGGCAAGCAAGAAGGTAGCAGCTGCGAAGTCGATGCCAAAAGAAAAGCCGATAGTGATGAAAACCCCGAGCACGGCCGCTGTCGTAATCACTATAGAGGAGGGCAGTAAATCGACATACGCCGAGCTTATGACAACGGCGCGGCAGAAGATCAAACTGTCGGACCTGGGAATCGGTGAGGTCAAACCCAGGAAAGCGCTGACCGGAGCGCTTATTCTCGAAATAAGCGGCGAAGGTAAAGAAGAGAAGGCGAACGCGCTCGCCAACAAGTTAACCGGGCTATTCGCGATCACGAGGGGTGTAAAAATCACGCGCCCCTGCAAGAGAGCGGCCCTGAGGGTCTTCAGGATGGAAGACTCGATCACGGTCGGTGAGGTCGTCGAAGCAGTCGCCGCACAAGGCGGCTGCACCGCCGACGAGATAAAAACCGGTCCCAGGAGGACGGCGTATAACGGCATGGGCACGATGCTTATGCAATGCCCGGTCGCCGCCGCAAAGAAGGTTACCGAAAACGGTAAAGTAAAGGTCGGATGGACGTCCGTCCGCGTTGAACCCATCGAAGCACGACAACTTACCTGCTTCAAATGTTGGGAAATCGGGCACGTAATCGCGAAATGCTCCGCGACCGTGGACCGAACGGAGGCGTGTTACCGGTGCGGTGAGAAGGGACACCGCGCTGCGGAATGCAATGAGAAGGCACCGACGTGCCCGGTATGCAAGTCGGCGAACCGCCCGCATGGACACAGAGCAGGTAGCAAAGCCTGCACTGTCCCGCCGCCGGCAAAAAAAGGACAGAAGAACGCTACTCAATCGAGCGCTAAATCCTCAGGTAAGGATAAGAAACCTGAGGAAAAGAAGGAAAAAGCTGCAGCAGCAGCCAAACACAACCACGAAGAGGAGAAGGAGCGCGAAACTCTGAAGGCGAGCACCAGCCGCGAGGAGGCGATGGATCTGGCGTAACTTTCAATATGAAATGCCAGATCCTGCAAACTAATTTAAATCACGCCGCGAGAGCACAAGATCTTATGCTCGAAAGCCTGCAAAGCGGCGTGGTTGAATTAGTGGTTGCCGCGGAGCCGTATTTAATCCACGACAAGCCGTCATGGATAGCAAACAGGGAGAAGACGGTTGCAATAATTCAGGCGACGCCGACACGCATCCGACCGATCACAGCCATCGCGCAAGGGCGTGGTTACGTCGCAGTATCGTGGTCGGATTGCGTCGTCATTGGAATATACGCGCCGCCGAGTTGGTCGTTGCAAGATTTCGATCAGCTCCTGGACGAAGTGGAGGGTGTAGTGCGAAATCACGCCTCGCAACCGACATTCGTACTGGGAGATTTCAACGCGCACGCGACTATGTGGCGCTCTTCCAGAACGACTCAGCGTGGACACTCGACGATGGACTGGGCAGCATCCGCGAATCTCAGACTGTTGAATCAAGGATCTGCCAGTACGTGCGTGCGTCCACAGGGCGAGAGCAAGGTCGACCTCTCGTTCGCGAACGACGCAGCATCTCGAAGAGTCACGAGCTGGAAAGTGGATCCGATCGAAACTTTATCTGATCACTTATATATAAGGATCGACATATCCACGGTACAAGGAAGAAGGGCAGCGGACCAGAAGCAAAATAGATGGTCGTTGCGAAAAATCGACGAAGATATGTTTATGGCGGCAACCCTCGCCGCTACCTGGCCGAGCGAACCGACCGAAGCGGCCGTAGTCGAGCGAGAAGCAGAATGGTTTACGAGGACGTTGACATCGGTGTGCAACGCAAGCATGCCGAAAATAAGGTCGAACCCCACTCGTAAACCCGTATATTGGTGGAGGAACGAGATCGCTCTTCTCCGTGCGGAGAGCACAAACGCACGGAGGCAATATACGAGATACCGGAAACGGAGGAATCCCGATTCGGTGAGGAAAGCGCAGCTCTATGAAGTTTACAAGGAGAAGAAAATAGAGCTGCAGGCGGCCATAAAGACATCAAAGGCACGAGCATGGGACGGGCTGCTGGAAACACTGCGCGAGGATCCGTGGGGGCGGCCTTACAAGATAGTAATGAATAAATTACGACCGTGGGCGCCCCCGTTAACGGAGACGATGGAGACGCCGTTCTTGAAGCGAGTTGTCGACACGCTCTTCCCACCGGAAGAGGCTACGTCGGCGAGCAACTCGCAAATTTCAGCACACATCGACCCGATCATCTGGTCGCTGGACAACGACGTCACCGAGGAGGAAATGGCTCGCGCCATAAAGCGCATGACAAAGAAGAACACCGCGCCCGGACCGGACGGAATTCCCGGCCGTGCCTGGTCGATGGCACTCAGTGTCCTGAATTCAAGATTGCGGAAGTTATTTACAGCATGCTTGAAGACGGGTACGTTTCCAGCAAGATGGAAAACCGGCAGATTAGTGTTGCTCCGAAAGCCGGGAAAATCGGAGGATTCACCGGCAGCGTACAGGCCGATAGTTTTGCTCGACGAGGTCGGAAAATTATTTGAAAGGATAATCCACAACCGCCTCGTCGAGCACCTGTCGCGAACCGGGCCGAACTTAGCCGAGAACCAATTCGGCTTCCGAGAAGGACGATCGACGATTGACGCGATTCGACAAGTGAAAAGTTTCGCCGAAAAGGCGATCGCCGCCGGGGGAGTCGTAATCGCGATATCTTTAGATATTAAGAATGCGTTCAACTCCCTCGAATGGAGTACGATACGTAGAGCGCTTGAAAAGCACGGGTTTCCGCGATACCTGCGAAGGGTCGTGGAAAATTACCTGAGCGACCGCGCGGTTCTCTACGATAGCCGGCATGGAATCGAGAAAAAGAAGATTGATCGCGGCGTTCCCCAGGGATCGGAACTCGGACCGCTTCTCTGGAATCTCGGGTACGACGCGGTCCTGAAGCTGCCAATGCCGTCCGGCGTGCATCTCACGTGCTACGCGGATGACACGATGGTGTTGGCAGTCGACACGTGCCGGCAACGCGCAATCTGCCGGGCCGAAGTGGCAGTTGCGGTCGTGGCTAATACGATCAAGAAGATGGGGCTCCAGATGGCACCGGAGAAATCTGAAATCCTGTGCTTCAAGGGACGAAGAAGAGACCCGCGAGGAGGAAACGAAGTGGTCAACATTGGACCATCCAAAGTTACAGTGGGGAGCGAGATGAAGTATCTCGGACTGCTCCTCGACGATAAATGGAACTTTGGTCTCCACTTCGCTCGTCAGGCCGTTCGACTGGATGCTGCGGCAAATTATCTAAGCCGCATCATGCCGAATCTGCACGGACCGGACGAGAAAGTAAGGAAAGTCTATGCTGGGGTGATAAAAAGCATTGCGCTTTACGGAGCCCCGGTATGGAGCGACGCGCTTAACAAAGGAGGCAGAAAGCTGCAGCTGCTGCGAAGCGCGTGGCGAAGAATAGCCATTCGGGTCATAAGAGGATATCGCACGATTTCCTACGACGCGGCAACAATGCTGGCGGGTCTCGCACCCCTGGAATACCTGGCGCAGGAAGACCTCATAGTGTACGAAACCCTTCGCACAACGCGCCAGGTAGAAGAAGAAGGTGCACCTGCTCCGACAAGGGACGAGATTAGAAGAGAAGCGAGACGCTTCACTTTCTCTAAATGGAAGGAGAAACTCGCACCTGCGACCAATCACAGGATCGTGGGAGCGATTCTACCCATCTTGGAAAACTGGGTAGAAAACAGGAGAGGGCAGCTCACCTTCAGAGTGACGCAGGTGCTGACTGGACATGGATGCTTCGGTCAGTACCTCTGCAAGATCGGAAAAGAGGCCACGGCTGAATGTCACCATTGCGGAGACGGAGACGACTCTGCGCAGCACACGTTGGAACGCTGTCCAGCGTGGCAAACGCTGCGCCACGCTCTCGTGGCAGAGATCGGACGGGATCTCTCGCCGACCAGCATCCTGCCGAAGATGCTGGAAGGGGAGAGATACTGGCGAGCCGTTACCTTGTTTTGCGACAAAGTGATGGCTGCGAAGGAAGCCGCCGAGCGCGAAAGAGAGCGCACGCTTTCTGCTCGACGAGCCTTACGTGGTCGGCGTTGTAGACGTTTGCCACGTTCCACTCCAAGGTAGGGGACTCTCGTCCGTCAGGGCGCGAGAGTCGCTCCAAAGTACCCACCGGGGAGCGGAGCTTCGCCGCCGCCGTCCATCTCAAACGCCGCAAGCGGGAGAAGAGGAAGACGACTTCGAAGATTGAAGACAGGCGCAAGAAATTCGACAAAGAGGTACGCGTGAGGAATGCATGCATTCGCACACAAGCGTAATAGAAAAGATTGCGCAAAGAAAAAGTAAATAAGAAAAAACAGAAAGAGCAGCCGAGCGCCGGCTAGACAGGATTTGGGTCAAGTCTATCCGGCACGCGCTCGACCGAGGAGAGGCAAACGACTGTGGTGGTTGCAGTCGTTGCTAATCTAAAGTATGAACTCGCACGACAGCTATGAACAGAGAGTTCAAAGAACTCAGACACGAGGCGGGATGCTGGACGCGTTCGAAAGAGTTCCCGGCTACCCGCTACAAGTGTAGGAAGACCACCGCAGGGTTTTAGTCGGTAAGAGTCCGACATAACCGCGGATTTCCCAAAAAATCCACGGTATCCATGAGGATTTCCCTGCGAAAAAAAAAAAAAAAAAAAAAAAAAAAAAAAAAAAAAAAAAAAAAAAGGTTAAATTACGTTATTGATGTGTATAAAAGTCCCACGGAGGCGTAGAGGCCAACTCGCCAGGAATGTTGTCAAACATTACCGCCGCGATGATAGGTTGGGTTAGTTTAGGTTATATTACGTTAATGATGTATATGAAGGCCCCACGGAGACGTAGAGGCCAACTCGCCAGGAATGTTGTCAAATATTACCGCCGAGATGATAGGTTGGGTTAGGTTAGGTTATATTACGTTATTGATGTATATGAAGTCCCCACGGAGACGCAGAGGCCAACTCGCCAGGAATGTTGTCAAATATTACCGCCGAGATGTTACGTTGGTTTAGGTTAGGTTAAATTACGTTATTGATGTATATGAAGGTCCCACTGAGAGGTAGAGGCCAACTCGCCAGGAATGTTGTCAAATATTAGTGCCGAGATGTTAGGTTGGGTTAAGTTAGGTAATATTACGTTATTGATGTATATAAAATTCCCACGGAGACGTAGAGGCCAACTCGCCAGGAATGTTGTAAAATATTAGTGCCGAGATTTTAGGTTGGGTTAGGTTAGGTTATATTACGTTATTGATGTATATGAAGTTCCCACGGAGACGTAGAGGCCAACTCGCCAGGAATGTTGTCAAATATTAGTGCCGAGATCTTAGGTTGGGTTAGGTCAGGTAATATTATGTTATTGATGTATATGAAGGTCCCACGGAAACATGGAGGCCAACTCGCCAGGTATGTTGTCAAATATTACCGCCGAGATGTTAGGTTGGGTTAGGACAGGTAATATTATGTTATTGATGTATATGAAGGCCCCACGGAAACATGGAGGCCAACAAGACAGGAATGTTGTCAAATATTACCGCCGAGATGATAGGTTGGGCTAGGTTAGGTTATATTACGTTATTGATGTATATAAAGGTCCCACGGAAACATAGAGGCCAACAAGCCAGGAATGTTGTCAAATATTACCGCCGAGATGTTACGTTGGTTTAGGTTAGGCTAAATTACGTTATTGATGTATATAAAAGTCCCACGGAGAAGTAGAGGCCAACTCGTCAGGAATGTTGTCAAATATTACCGCCGATATGATAGGTTGGGTTAGGTTAGGTTATATTACGTTATTGATGTATATGAAGGCCACACGGAGAGGTAGAGGCCAACTCGCCAGGAATGTTGTCAAATATTACCGCCGAGATGATCGGTTGAGTTAGGTTAGGTTATATTACGTTATTGATGTATATGAAGGCCCCATGGAGACGTAGAGGCCAACTCGCCAGGAATGTTGTCAAATATTACCGCCGAGATGATAGGTTGGGCTAGGTTAGGTTATATTACGTTATTGATGTATATAATGGTCCCACGGAAACATAGAGGCCAACAAGCCAGGAATGTTGTCAAATATTACCGCCGAGATGTTACGTTGGTTTAGGTTAGGTTAAATTACGTTATTGATGTATATAAAAGTCCCACGGAGGCGTAGAGGCCAACTCGCCAGGAATGTTGTCAAACATTACCGCCGAGATGATAGGTTGGGTTAGGTTAGGTTATATTACGTTATTGATGTATATGAAGGCCCCACGGAAACATGAAGGCCAACAAGACAGGAATGTTGTCAAATATTACCGCCGAGATGATAGGTTGGGCTAGGTTAGGTTATATTACGTTATTGATGTATATAAAGGTCCCACGGAAACATAGAGGCCAACAAGCCAGGAATGTTGTCAAATATTACCGCCGAGATGTTACGTTGGTTTAGGTTAGGTTAAATTACGTTATTGATGTATATAAAAGTCCCACGGAGGCGTAGAGGCCAACTCGCCAGGAATGTTGTCAAACATTACCGCCGCGATGATAGGTTGGGTTAGTTTAGGTTATATTACGTTATTGATGTATATGAAGGCCCCACGGAGACGTAGAGGCCAACTCGCCAGGAATGTTGTCAAATATTACCGCCGAGATGATAGGTTGGGTTAGGTTAGGTTATATTACGTTATTGATGTATATGAAGTCGCCACGGAGACGCAGAGGCCAACTCGCCAGGAATGTTGTCAAATATTACCGCCGAGATGTTACGTTGGTTTAGGTTAGGTTAAATTACGTTATTGATGTATATGAAGGTCCCACTGAGAGGTAGAGGCCAACTCGCCAGGAATGTTGTCAAATATTAGTTCCGAGATGTTAGGTTGGGTTAAGTTAGGTAATATTACGTTATTGATGTATATAAAATTCCCACGGAGACGTAGAGGCCAACTCGCCAGGAATGTTGTAAAATATTAGTGCCGAGATCTTAGGTTGGGTTAGGTTAGGTTATATTACGTTATTGATGTATATGAAGTTCCCACGGAGACGTAGAGGCCAACTCGCCAGGAATGTTGTCAAATATTAGTGCCGAGATCTTAGGTTGGGTTAGGTCAGGTAATATTATGTTATTGATGTATATGAAGGTCCCACGGAAACATGGAGGCCAACTCGCCAGGAATGTTGTCAAATATTACCGCCGAGATGTTAGGTTGGGTTAGGACAGGTAATATTATGTTATTGATGTATATGAAGGCCCCACGGAAACATGGAGGCCAACAAGACAGGAATGTTGTCAAATATTACCGCCGAGATGATAGGTTGGGCTAGGTTAGGTTATATTACGTTATTGATGTATATAAAGGTCCCACGGAAACATAGAGGCCAACAAGCCAGGAATGTTGTCAAATATTACCGCCGAGATGTTACGTTGGTTTAGGTTAGGTTAAAATACGTTATTGATGTATATAAAAGTCCCACGGAGGCGTAGAGGCCAACTCGCCAGGAATGTTGTCAAACATTACCGCCGAGATGATAGGTTGGGTTAGGTTAGGTTATATTACGTTATTGATGTATATGAAGGCCCCACGGAGACGTAGAGGCCAACTCGCCAGGAATGTTGTCAAATATTACCGCCGAGATGATAGGTTGGGTTAGGTTAGGTTATATTACGTTATTGATGTATATGAAGTCCCCACGGAGACGCAGAGGCCAACTCGCCAGGAATGTTGTCAAATATTACCGCCGAGATGTTACGTTGGTTTAGGTTAGGTTAAATTACGTTATTGATGTATATGAAGGTCCCACTGAGAGGTAGAGGCCAACTCGCCAGGAATGTTGTCAAATATTAGTGCCGAGATGTTAGGTTGGGTTAAGTTAGGTAATATTACGTTATTGATGTATATAAAATTCCCACGGAGACGTAGAGGCCAACTCGCCAGGAATGTTGTAAAATATTAGTGCCGAGATTTTAGGTTGGGTTAGGTTAGGTTATATTACGTTATTGATGTATATGAAGTTCCCACGGAGACGTAGAGGCCAACTCGCCAGGAATGTTGTCAAATATTAGTGCCGAGATCTTAGGTTGGGTTAGGTCAGGTAATATTATGTTATTGATGTATATGAAGGTCCCACGGAAACATGGAGGCCAACTCGCCAGGAATGTTGTCAAATATTACCGCCGAGATGTTAGGTTGGGTTAGGACAGGTAATATTATGTTATTGATGTATATGAAGGCCCCACGGAAACATGGAGGCCAACAAGACAGGAATGTTGTCAAATATTACCGCCGAGATGATAGGTTGGGCTAGGTTAGGTTATATTACGTTATTGATGTATATAAAGGTCCCACGGAAACATAGAGGCCAACAAGCCAGGAATGTTGTCAAATATTACCGCCGAGATGTTACGTTGGTTTAGGTTAGGCTAAATTACGTTATTGATGTATATAAAAGTCCCACGGAGAAGTAGAGGCCAACTCGTCAGGAATGTTGTCAAATATTACCGCCGATATGATAGGTTGGGTTAGGTTAGGTTATATTACGTTATTGATGTATATGAAGGCCACACGGAGAGGTAGAGGCCAACTCGCCAGGAATGTTGTCAAATATTACCGCCGAGATGATCGGTTGAGTTAGGTTAGGTTATATTACGTTATTGATGTATATGAAGGCCCCACGGAGACGTAGAGGCCAACTCGCCAGGAATGTTGTCAAATATTACCGCCGAGATGATAGGTTGGGTTAGGTTAGGTTATATTACGTTATTGATGTATATGAAGGTCCTACGGAGAGGTAGAGGCCAACTCGCCAGGTATGTTGTCAAATATTAGTGCCGAGATGTTAGGTTGGGTTAGGTTAGGTAATATTACGTTATTGATGTATATGAAGGTCCAACGGTGACGTAGAGGCCAACTCGCCAGGAATGTTGTCAAATATTACCGCCGATGTGTTAGGTTGGGTTAGGTTAGGTTATACTACGTTATTGATGTATATGAAGGCCCCACGGAGACGTAGATGCCAACTCGCCAGGAATGTTGTCAAATATTACCGCCGAGATGATAGGTTGGGTTAGGTTAGGTTATATTACGTTATTGATGTATATGAAGGTCCCACGGAGACGTAGAGGCCAACTCGCCAGGAATGTTGTCAAATATTACCGCCGAGATGATAGGTTGGGTTAGGTTAGGTTATATTACGTTATTGATGTATATGAAGGTCCTACGGAGAGGTAGAGGCCAACTCGCCAGGTATGTTGTCAAATATTAGTGCCGAGATGTTAGGTTGGGTTAGGTTAGGTAATATTACGTTATTGATGTATATGAAGGTCCAACGGTGACGTAGAGGCCAACTCGCCAGGAATGTTGTCAAATATTACCGCCGATGTGTTAGGTTGGGTTAGGTTAGGTTATACTACGTTATTGATGTATATGAAGGCCCCACGCAGACGTAGATGCCAACTCGCCAGGAATGTTGTCAAATATTACCGCCGAGATGATAGGTTGGGTTAGGTTAGGTTATATTACGTTATTGATGTATATGAAGGTCCCACGGAGACGTAGAGGCCAACTCGCCAGGAATGTTGTCAAATATTACCGCCGAGATGATAGGTTGGGTTAGGTTAGGTTATATTACGTTATTGATGTATATGAAGGTCCCACGGAGACGTAGAGGCCAACTCGCCAGGAATGTTGTCAAATATTACCGCCGAGATGATAGGTTGGGCTAGGTTAGGTTATATTACGTTATTGATGTATATAAAGGTCCCACGGAAACATAGAGGCCAACAAGCCAGGAATGTTGTCAAAATATTACCGCCGAGATGTTAGGTTGGGTTAGGTTAGGTTAAATTACGTTATTGATGTGTATAAAAGTCCCACGGAGGCGTAGAGGCCAACTCGCCAGGAATGTTGTCAAACATTACCGCCGCGATGATAGGTTGGGTTAGTTTAGGTTATATTACGTTAATGATGTATATGAATGCCCCACGGAGACGTAGAGGCCAACTCGCCAGGAATGTTGTCAAATATTACCGCCGAGATGATAGGTTGGGTTAGGTTAGGTTATATTACGTTATTGATGTATATGAAGTCCCCACGGAGACGCAGAGGCCAACTCGCCAGGAATGTTGTCAAATATTACCGCCGAGATGTTACGTTGGTTTAGGTTAGGTTAAATTACGTTATTGATGTATATGAAGGTCCCACTGAGAGGTAGAGGCCAACTCGCCAGGAATGTTGTCAAATATTAGTGCCGAGATGTTAGGTTGGGTTAAGTTAGGTAATATTACGTTATTGATGTATATAAAATTCCCACGGAGACGTAGAGGCCAACTCGCCAGGAATGTTGTAAAATATTAGTGCCGAGATTTTAGGTTGGGTTAGGTTAGGTTATATTACGTTATTGATGTATATGAAGTTCCCACGGAGACGTAGAGGCCAACTCGCCAGGAATGTTGTCAAATATTAGTGCCGAGATCTTAGGTTGGGTTAGGTCAGGTAATATTATGTTATTGATGTATATGAAGGTCCCACGGAAACATGGAGGCCAACTCGCCAGGTATGTTGTCAAATATTACCGCCGAGATGTTAGGTTGGGTTAGGACAGGTAATATTATGTTATTGATGTATATGAAGGCCCCACGGAAACATGGAGGCCAACAAGACAGGAATGTTGTCAAATATTACCGCCGAGATGATAGGTTGGGCTAGGTTAGGTTATATTACGTTATTGATGTATATAAAGGTCCCACGGAAACATAGAGGCCAACAAGCCAGGAATGTTGTCAAATATTACCGCCGAGATGTTACGTTGGTTTAGGTTAGGCTAAATTACGTTATTGATGTATATAAAAGTCCCACGGAGAAGTAGAGGCCAACTCGTCAGGAATGTTGTCAAATATTACCGCCGATATGATAGGTTGGGTTAGGTTAGGTTATATTACGTTATTGATGTATATGAAGGCCACACGGAGAGGTAGAGGCCAACTCGCCAGGAATGTTGTCAAATATTACCGCCGAGATGATCGGTTGAGTTAGGTTAGGTTAAATTACGTTATTGATGTATATAAAAGTCCCACGGAGGCGTAGAGGCCAACTCGCCAGGAATGTTGTCAAACATTACCGCCGAGATGATAGGTTGGGTTAGGTTAGGTTATATTACGTTATTGATGTATATGAAGGCCCCACGGAAACATGAAGGCCAACAAGACAGGAATGTTGTCAAATATTACCGCCGAGATGATAGGTTGGGCTAGGTTAGGTTATATTACGTTATTGATGTATATAAAGGTCCCACGGAAACATAGAGGCCAACAAGCCAGGAATGTTGTCAAATATTACCGCCGAGATGTTACGTTGGTTTAGGTTAGGTTAAATTACGTTATTGATGTATATAAAAGTCCCACGGAGGCGTAGAGGCCAACTCGCCAGGAATGTTGTCAAACATTACCGCCGCGATGATAGGTTGGGTTAGTTTAGGTTATATTACGTTATTGATGTATATGAAGGCCCCACGGAGACGTAGAGGCCAACTCGCCAGGAATGTTGTCAAATATTACCGCCGAGATGATAGGTTGGGTTAGGTTAGGTTATATTACGTTATTGATGTATATGAAGTCGCCACGGAGACGCAGAGGCCAACTCGCCAGGAATGTTGTCAAATATTACCGCCGAGATGTTACGTTGGTTTAGGTTAGGTTAAATTACGTTATTGATGTATATGAAGGTCCCACTGAGAGGTAGAGGCCAACTCGCCAGGAATGTTGTCAAATATTAGTTCCGAGATGTTAGGTTGGGTTAAGTTAGGTAATATTACGTTATTGATGTATATAAAATTCCCACGGAGACGTAGAGGCCAACTCGCCAGGAATGTTGTAAAATATTAGTGCCGAGATTTTAGGTTGGGTTAGGTTAGGTTATATTACGTTATTGATGTATATGAAGTTCCCACGGAGACGTAGAAGCCAACTCGACAGGAATGTTGTCAAATATTAGTGCCGAGATCTTAGGTTGGGTTAGGTCAGGTAATATTATGTTATTGATGTATATGAAGGTCCCACGGAAACATGGAGGCTAACTCGCCAGGAATGTTGTCAAATATTACCGCCGAGATGTTAGGTTGGGTTAGGACAGGTAATATTATGTTATTGATGTATATGAAGGCCCCACGGAAACATGGAGGCCAACAAGACAGGAATGTTGTCAAATATTACCGCCGAGATGATAGGTTGGGCTAGGTTAGGTTATATTACGTTATTGATGTATATAAAGGTCCCACGGAAACATAGAGGCCAACAAGCCAGGAATGTTGTCAAATATTACCGCCGAGATGTTACGTTGGTTTAGGTTAGGCTAAATTACGTTATTGATGTATATAAAAGTCCCACGGAGAAGTAGAGGCCAACTCGTCAGGAATGTTGTCAAATATTACCGCCGATATGATAGGTTGGGTTAGGTTAGGTTATATTACGTTATTGATGTATATGAAGGCCACACGGAGAGGTAGAGGCCAACTCGCCAGGAATGTTGTCAAATATTACCGCCGAGATGATCGGTTGAGTTAGGTTAGGTTATATTACGTTATTGATGTATATGAAGGCCCCACGGAGACGTAGAGGCCAACTCGCCAGGAATGTTGTCAAATATTACCGCCGAGATGATAGGTTGGGTTAGGTTAGGTTATATTACGTTATTGATGTATATGAAGGTCCTACGGAGAGGTAGAGGCCAACTCGCCAGGTATGTTGTCAAATATTAGTGCCGAGATGTTAGGTTGGGTTAGGTTAGGTAATATTACGTTATTGATGTATATGAAGGTCCAACGGTGACGTAGAGGCCAACTCGCCAGGAATGTTGTCAAATATTAGTGCCGAGATGTTAGGTTGGGTTAGGTTAGGTAATATTACGTTATTGATGTATATGAAGGTCCAACGGTGACGTAGAGGCCAACTCGCCAGGAATGTTGTCAAATATTACCGCCGATGTGTTAGGTTGGGTTAGGTTAGGTTATACTACGTTATTGATGTATATGAAGGCCCCACGGAGACGTAGATGCCAACTCGCCAGGAATGTTGTCAAATATTACCGCCGAGATGATAGGTTGGGTTAGGTTAGGTTATATTACGTTATTGATGTATATGAAGGTCCCACGGAGACGTAGAGGCCAACTCGCCAGGAATGTTGTCAAATATTACCGCCGAGATGATAGGTTGGGCTAGGTTAGGTTATATTACGTTATTGATGTATATAAAGGTCCCACGGAAACATAGAGGCCAACAAGCCAGGAATGTTGTCAAAATATTACCGCCGAGATGTTAGGTTGGGTTAGGTTAGGTTAAATTACGTTATTGATGTGTATAAAAGTCCCACGGAGGCGTAGAGGCCAACTCGCCAGGAATGTTGTCAAACATTACCGCCGCGATGATAGGTTGGGTTAGTTTAGGTTATATTACGTTATTGATGTATATGAAGGCCCCACGGAGACGTAGAGGCCAACTCGCCAGGAATGTTGTCAAATATTACCGCCGAGATGATAGGTTGGGTTAGGTTAGGTTATATTACGTTATTGATGTATATGAAGTCCCCACGGAGACGCAGAGGCCAACTCGCCAGGAATGTTGTCAAATATTACCGCCGAGATGTTACGTTGGTTTAGGTTAGGTTAAATTACGTTATTGATGTATATGAAGGTCCCACTGAGAGGTAGAGGCCAACTCGCCAGGAATGTTGTCAAATATTAGTGCCGAGATGTTAGGTTGGGTTAAGTTAGGTAATATTACGTTATTGATGTATATAAAATTCCCACGGAGACGTAGAGGCCAACTCGCCAGGAATGTTGTAAAATATTAGTGCCGAGATTTTAGGTTGGGTTAGGTTAGGTTATATTACGTTATTGATGTATATGAAGTTCCCACGGAGACGTAGAGGCCAACTCGCCAGGAATGTTGTCAAATATTAGTGCCGAGATCTTAGGTTGGGTTAGGTCAGGTAATATTATGTTATTGATGTATATGAAGGTCCCACGGAAACATGGAGGCCAACTCGCCAGGTATGTTGTCAAATATTACCGCCGAGATGTTAGGTTGGGTTAGGACAGGTAATATTATGTTATTGATGTATATGAAGGCCCCACGGAAACATGGAGGCCAACAAGACAGGAATGTTGTCAAATATTACCGCCGAGATGATAGGTTGGGCTAGGTTAGGTTATATTACGTTATTGATGTATATAAAGGTCCCACGGAAACATAGAGGCCAACAAGCCAGGAATGTTGTCAAATATTACCGCCGAGATGTTACGTTGGTTTAGGTTAGGCTAAATTACGTTATTGATGTATATAAAAGTCCCACGGAGAAGTAGAGGCCAACTCGTCAGGAATGTTGTCAAATATTACCGCCGATATGATAGGTTGGGTTAGGTTAGGTTATATTACGTTATTGATGTATATGAAGGCCACACGGAGAGGTAGAGGCCAACTCGCCAGGAATGTTGTCAAATATTACCGCCGAGATGATCGGTTGAGTTAGGTTAGGTTATATTACGTTATTGATGTATATGAAGGCCCCACGGAGACGTAGAGGCCAACTCGCCAGGAATGTTGTCAAATATTACCGCCGAGATGATAGGTTGGGCTAGGTTAGGTTATATTACGTTATTGATGTATATAATGGTCCCACGGAAACATAGAGGCCAACAAGCCAGGAATGTTGTCAAATATTACCGCCGAGATGTTACGTTGGTTTAGGTTAGGTTAAATTACGTTATTGATGTATATAAAAGTCCCACGGAGGCGTAGAGGCCAACTCGCCAGGAATGTTGTCAAACATTACCGCCGAGATGATAGGTTGGGTTAGGTTAGGTTATATTACGTTATTGATGTATATGAAGGCCCCACGGAAACATGAAGGCCAACAAGACAGGAATGTTGTCAAATATTACCGCCGAGATGATAGGTTGGGCTAGGTTAGGTTATATTACGTTATTGATGTATATAAAGGTCCCACGGAAACATAGAGGCCAACAAGCCAGGAATGTTGTCAAATATTACCGCCGAGATGTTACGTTGGTTTAGGTTAGGTTAAATTACGTTATTGATGTATATAAAAGTCCCACGGAGGCGTAGAGGCCAACTCGCCAGGAATGTTGTCAAACATTACCGCCGCGATGATAGGTTGGGTTAGTTTAGGTTATATTACGTTATTGATGTATATGAAGGCCCCACGGAGACGTAGAGGCCAACTCGCCAGGAATGTTGTCAAATATTACCGCCGAGATGATAGGTTGGGTTAGGTTAGGTTATATTACGTTATTGATGTATATGAAGTCGCCACGGAGACGCAGAGGCCAACTCGCCAGGAATGTTGTCAAATATTACCGCCGAGATGTTACGTTGGTTTAGGTTAGGTTAAATTACGTTATTGATGTATATGAAGGTCCCACTGCGAGGTAGAGGCCAACTCGCCAGGAATGTTGTCAAATATTAGTGCCGAGATGTTAGGTTGGGTTAAGTTAGGTAATATTACGTTATTGATGTATATAAAATTCCCACGGAGACGTAGAGGCCAACTCGCCAGGAATGTTGTAAAATATTAGTGCCGAGATTTTAGGTTGGGTTAGGTTAGGTTATATTACGTTATTGATGTATATGAAGTTCCCACGGAGACGTAGAGGCCAACTCGCCAGGAATGTTGTCAAATATTAGTGCCGAGATCTTAGGTTGGGTTAGGTCAGGTAATATTATGTTATTGATGTATATGAAGGTCCCACGGAAACATGGAGGCCAACTCGCCAGGTATGTTGTCAAATATTACCGCCGAGATGTTAGGTTGGGTTAGGACAGGTAATATTATGTTATTGATGTATATGAAGGCCCCACGGAAACATGGAGGCCAACAAGACAGGAATGTTGTCAAATATTACCGCCGAGATGATAGGTTGGGCTAGGTTAGGTTATATTACGTTATTGATGTATATAAAGGTCCCACGGAAACATAGAGGCCAACAAGCCAGGAATGTTGTCAAATATTACCGCCGAGATGTTACGTTGGTTTAGGTTAGGCTAAATTACGTTATTGATGTATATAAAAGTCCCACGGAGAAGTAGAGGCCAACTCGTCAGGAATGTTGTCAAATATTACCGCCGATATGATAGGTTGGGTTAGGTTAGGTTATATTACGTTATTGATGTATATGAAGGCCACACGGAGAGGTAGAGGCCAACTCGCCAGGAATGTTGTCAAATATTACCGCCGAGATGATCGGTTGAGTTAGGTTAGGTTATATTACGTTATTGATGTATATGAAGGCCCCACGGAGACGTAGAGGCCAACTCGCCAGGAATGTTGTCAAATATTACCGCCGAGATGATAGGTTGGGCTAGGTTAGGTTATATTACGTTATTGATGTATATAATGGTCCCACGGAAACATAGAGGCCAACAAGCCAGGAATGTTGTCAAATATTACCGCCGAGATGTTACGTTGGTTTAGGTTAGGTTAAATTACGTTATTGATGTATATAAAAGTCCCACGGAGGCGTAGAGGCCAACTCGCCAGGAATGTTGTCAAACATTACCGCCGAGATGATAGGTTGGGTTAGGTTAGGTTATATTACGTTATTGATGTATATGAAGGCCCCACGGAAACATGAAGGCCAACAAGACAGGAATGTTGTCAAATATTACCGCCGAGATGATAGGTTGGGCTAGGTTAGGTTATATTACGTTATTGATGTATATAAAGGTCCCACGGAAACATAGAGGCCAACTCGCCAGGAATGTTGTCAAATATTACCGCCGAGATGTTACGTTGGTTTAGGTTAGGTTAAATTACGTTATTGATGTATATAAAAGTCCCACGGAGGCGTAGAGGCCTACTCGCCAGGAATGTTGTCAAACATTACCGCCGCGATGATAGGTTGGGTTAGTTTAGGTTATATTACGTTATTGATGTATATGAAGGCCCCACGGAGACGTAGAGGCCAACTCGCCAGGAATGTTGTCAAATATTACCGCCGAGATGATAGGTTGGGTTAGGTTAGGTTATATTACGTTATTGATGTATATGAAGTCGCCACGGAGACGCAGAGGCCAACTCGCCAGGAATGTTGTCAAATATTACCGCCGAGATGTTACGTTGGTTTAGGTTAGGTTAAATTACGTTATTGATGTATATGAAGGTCCCACTGAGAGGTAGAGGCCAACTCGCCAGGAATGTTGTCAAATATTAGTTCCGAGATGTTAGGTTGGGTTAAGTTAGGTAATATTACGTTATTGATGTATATAAAATTCCCACGGAGACGTAGAGGCCAACTCGCCAGGAATGTTGTAAAATATTAGTGCCGAGATCTTAGGTTGGGTTAGGTTAGGTTATATTACGTTATTGATGTATATGAAGTTCCCACGGAGACGTAGAGGCCAACTCGCCAGGAATGTTGTCAAATATTAGTGCCGAGATCTTAGGTTGGGTTAGGTCAGGTAATATTATGTTATTGATGTATATGAAGGTCCCACGGAAACATGGAGGCCAACTCGCCAGGAATGTTGTCAAATATTACCGCCGAGATGTTAGGTTGGGTTAGGACAGGTAATATTATGTTATTGATGTATATGAAGGCCCCACGGAAACATGGAGGCCAACAAGACAGGAATGTTGTCAAATATTACCGCCGAGATGATAGGTTGGGCTAGGTTAGGTTATATTACGTTATTGATGTATATAAAGGTCCCACGGAAACATAGAGGCCAACAAGCCAGGAATGTTGTCAAATATTACCGCCGAGATGTTACGTTGGTTTAGGTTAGGTTAAATTACGTTATTGATGTATATAAAAGTCCCACGGAGGCGTAGAGGCCAACTCGCCAGGAATGTTGTCAAACATTACCGCCGCGATGATAGGTTGGGTTAGTTTAGGTTATATTACGTTATTGATGTATATGAAGGCCCCACGGAGACGTAGAGGCCAACTCGCCAGGAATGTTGTCAAATATTACCGCCGAGATGATAGGTTGGGTTAGGTTAGGTTATATTACGTTATTGATGTATATGAAGTCGCCACGGAGACGCAGAGGCCAACTCGCCAGGAATGTTGTCAAATATTACCGCCGAGATGTTACGTTGGTTTAGGTTAGGTTAAATTACGTTATTGATGTATATGAAGGTCCCACTGAGAGGTAGAGGCCAACTCGCCAGGAATGTTGTCAAATATTAGTGCCGAGATGTTAGGTTGGGTTAAGTTAGGTAATATTACGTTATTGATGTATATAAAATTCCCACGGAGACGTAGAGGCCAACTCGCCAGGAATGTTGTAAAATATTAGTGCCGAGATTTTAGGTTGGGTTAGGTTAGGTTATATTACGTTATTGATGTATATGAAGTTCCCACGGAGACGTAGAGGCCAACTCGCCAGGAATGTTGTCAAATATTAGTGCCGAGATCTTAGGTTGGGTTAGGTCAGGTAATATTATGTTATTGATGTATATGAAGGTCCCACGGAAACATGGAGGCCAACTCGCCAGGTATGTTGTCAAATATTACCGCCGAGATGTTAGGTTGGGTTAGGACAGGTAATATTATGTTATTGATGTATATGAAGGCCCCACGGAAACATGGAGGCCAACAAGACAGGAATGTTGTCAAATATTACCGCCGAGATGATAGGTTGGGCTAGGTTAGGTTATATTACGTTATTGATGTATATAAAGGTCCCACGGAAACATAGAGGCCAACAAGCCAGGAATGTTGTCAAATATTACCGCCGAGATGTTACGTTGGTTTAGGTTAGGCTAAATTACGTTATTGATGTATATAAAAGTCCCACGGAGAAGTAGAGGCCAACTCGTCAGGAATGTTGTCAAATATTACCGCCGATATGATAGGTTGGGTTAGGTTAGGTTATATTACGTTATTGATGTATATGAAGGCCACACGGAGAGGTAGAGGCCAACTCGCCAGGAATGTTGTCAAATATTACCGCCGAGATGATCGGTTGAGTTAGGTTAGGTTATATTACGTTATTGATGTATATGAAGGCCCCACGGAGACGTAGAGGCCAACTCGCCAGGAATGTTGTCAAATATTACCGCCGAGATGATATGTTGGGCTAGGTTAGGTTATATTACGTTATTGATGTATATAATGGTCCCACGGAAACATAGAGGCCAACAAGCCAGGAATGTTGTCAAATATTACCGCCGAGATGTTACGTTGGTTTAGGTTAGGTTAAATTACGTTATTGATGTATATAAAAGTCCCACGGAGGCGTAGAGGCCAACTCGCCAGGAATGTTGTCAAACATTACCGCCGAGATGATAGGTTGGGTTAGGTTAGGTTATATTACGTTATTGATGTATATGAAGGCCCCACGGAAACATGAAGGCCAACAAGACAGGAATGTTGTCAAATATTACCGCCGAGATGATAGGTTGGGCTAGGTTAGGTTATATTACGTTATTGATGTATATAAAGGTCCCACGGAAACATAGAGGCCAACAAGCCAGGAATGTTGTCAAATATTACCGCCGAGATGTTACGTTGGTTTAGGTTAGGTTAAATTACGTTATTGATGTATATAAAAGTCCCACGGAGGCGTAGAGGCCAACTCGCCAGGAATGTTGTCAAACATTACCGCCGCGATGATAGGTTGGGTTAGTTTAGGTTATATTACGTTATTGATGTATATGAAGGCCCCACGGAGACGTAGAGGCCAACTCGCCAGGAATGTTGTCAAATATTACCGCCGAGATGATAGGTTGGGTTAGGTTAGGTTATATTACGTTATTGATGTATATGAAGTCGCCACGGAGACGCAGAGGCCAACTCGCCAGGAATGTTGTCAAATATTACCGCCGAGATGTTACGTTGGTTTAGGTTAGGTTAAATTACGTTATTGATGTATATGAAGGTCCCACTGAGAGGTAGAGGCCAACTCGCCAGGAATGTTGTCAAATATTAGTTCCGAGATGTTAGGTTGGGTTAAGTTAGGTAATATTACGTTATTGATGTATATAAAATTCCCACGGAGACGTAGAGGCCAACTCGCCAGGAATGTTGTAAAATATTAGTGCCGAGATCTTAGGTTGGGTTAGGTTAGGTTATATTACGTTATTGATGTATATGAAGTTCCCACGGAGACGTAGAGGCCAACTCGCCAGGAATGTTGTCAAATATTAGTGCCGAGATCTTAGGTTGGGTTAGGTCAGGTAATATTATGTTATTGATGTATATGAAGGTCCCACGGAAACATGGAGGCCAACTCGCCAGGAATGTTGTCAAATATTACCGCCGAGATGTTAGGTTGGGTTAGGACAGGTAATATTATGTTATTGATGTATATGAAGGCCCCACGGAAACATGGAGGCCAACAAGACAGGAATGTTGTCAAATATTACCGCCGAGATGATAGGTTGGGCTAGGTTAGGTTATATTACGTTATTGATGTATATAAAGGTCCCACGGAAACATAGAGGCCAACAAGCCAGGAATGTTGTCAAATATTACCGCCGAGATGTTACGTTGGTTTAGGTTAGGTTAAAATACGTTATTGATGTATATAAAAGTCCCACGGAGGCGTAGAGGCCAACTCGCCAGGAATGTTGTCAAACATTACCGCCGAGATGATAGGTTGGGTTAGGTTAGGTTATATTACGTTATTGATGTATATGAAGGCCCCACGGAGACGTAGAGGCCAACTCGCCAGGAATGTTGTCAAATATTACCGCCGAGATGATAGGTTGGGTTAGGTTAGGTTATATTACGTTATTGATGTATATGAAGGCCCCACGGAGACGTAGAGGCCAACTCGCCAGGAATGTTGTCAAATATTACCGCCGAGATGTTACGTTGGTTTAGGTTAGGTTAAATTACGTTATTGATGTATATGAAGGTCCCACTGAGAGGTAGAGGCCAACTCGCCAGGAATGTTGTCAAATATTAGTGCCGAGATGTTAGGTTGGGTTAAGTTAGGTAATATTACGTTATTGATGTATATAAAATTCCCACGGAGACGTAGAGGCCAACTCGCCAGGAATGTTGTAAAATATTAGTGCCGAGATTTTAGGTTGGGTTAGGTTAGGTTATATTACGTTATTGATGTATATGAAGTTCCCACGAAGACGTAGAGGCCAACTCGCCAGGAATGTTGTCAAATATTAGTGCCGAGATCTTAGGTTGGGTTAGGTCAGGTAATATTATGTTATTGATGTATATGAAGGTCCCACGGAAACATGGAGGCCAACTCGCCAGGAATGTTGTCAAATATTACCGCCGAGATGTTAGGTTGGGTTAGGACAGGTAATATTATGTTATTGATGTATATGAAGGCCCCACGGAAACATGGAGGCCAACAAGACAGGAATGTTGTCAAATATTACCGCCGAGATGATAGGTTGGGCTAGGTTAGGTTATATTACGTTATTGATGTATATAAAGGTCCCACGGAAACATAGAGGCCAACAAGCCAGGAATGTTGTCAAATATTACCGCCGAGATGTTACGTTGGTTTAGGTTAGGCTAAATTACGTTATTGATGTATATAAAAGTCCCACGGAGAAGTAGAGGCCAACTCGTCAGGAATGTTGTCAAATATTACCGCCGATATGATAGGTTGGGTTAGGTTAGGTTATATTACGTTATTGATGTATATGAAGGCCACACGGAGAGGTAGAGGCCAACTCGCCAGGAATGTTGTCAAATATTACCGCCGAGATGATCGGTTGAGTTAGGTTAGGTTATATTACGTTATTGATGTATATGAAGGCCCCACGGAGACGTAGAGGCCAACTCGCCAGGAATGTTGTCAAATATTACCGCCGAGATGATAGGTTGGGTTAGGTTAGGTTATATTACGTTATTGATGTATATGAAGGTCCTACGGAGAGGTAGAGGCCAACTCGCCAGGTATGTTGTCAAATATTAGTGCCGAGATGTTAGGTTGGGTTAGGTTAGGTAATATTACGTTATTGATGTATATGAAGGTCCAACGGTGACGTAGAGGCCAACTCGCCAGGAATGTTGTCAAATATTACCGCCGATGTGTTAGGTTGGGTTAGGTTAGGTTATACTACGTTATTGATGTATATGAAGGCCCCACGGAGACGTAGATGCCAACTCGCCAGGAATGTTGTCAAATATTACCGCCGAGATGATAGGTTGGGTTAGGTTAGGTTATATTACGTTATTGATGTATATGAAGGTCCCACGGAGACGTAGAGGCCAACTCGCCAGGAATGTTGTCAAATATTACCGCCGAGATGATAGGTTGGGTTAGGTTAGGTTATATTACGTTATTGATGTATATGAAGGTCCTACGGAGAGGTAGAGGCCAACTCGCCAGGTATGTTGTCAAATATTAGTGCCGAGATGTTAGGTTGGGTTAGGTTAGGTAATATTACGTTATTGATGTATATGAAGGTCCAACGGTGACGTAGAGGCCAACTCGCCAGGAATGTTGTCAAATATTACCGCCGATGTGTTAGGTTGGGTTAGGTTAGGTTATACTACGTTATTGATGTATATGAAGGCCCCACGCAGACGTAGATGCCAACTCGCCAGGAATGTTGTCAAATATTACCGCCGAGATGATAGGTTGGGTTAGGTTAGGTTATATTACGTTATTGATGTATATGAAGGTCCCACGGAGACGTAGAGGCCAACTCGCCAGGAATGTTGTCAAATATTACCGCCGAGATGATAGGTTGGGTTAGGTTAGGTTATATTACGTTATTGATGTATATGAAGTCGCCACGGAGACGCAGAGGCCAACTCGCCAGGAATGTTGTCAAATATTACCGCCGAGATGTTACGTTGGTTTAGGTTAGGTTAAATTACGTTATTGATGTATATGAAGGTCCCACTGAGAGGTAGAGGCCAACTCGCCAGGAATGTTGTCAAATATTAGTGCCGAGATGTTAGGTTGGGTTAAGTTAGGTAATATTACGTTATTGATGTATATAAAATTCCCACGGAGACGTAGAGGCCAACTCGCCAGGAATGTTGTAAAATATTAGTGCCGAGATCTTAGGTTGGGTTAGGTTAGGTTATATTACGTTATTGATGTATATGAAGTTCCCACGGAGACGTAGAGGCCAACTCGCCAGGAATGTTGTCAAATATTAGTGCCGAGATCTTAGGTTGGGTTAGGTCAGGTAATATTATGTTATTGATGTATATGAAGGTCCCACGGAAACATGGAGGCCAACTCGCCAGGAATGTTGTCAAATATTACCGCCGAGATGTTAGGTTGGGTTAGGACAGGTAATATTATGTTATTGATGTATATGAAGGCCCCACGGAAACATGGAGGCCAACAAGACAGGAATGTTGTCAAATATTACCGCCGAGATGATAGGTTGGGCTAGGTTAGGTTATATTACGTTATTGATGTATATAAAGGTCCCACGGAAACATAGAGGCCAACAAGCCAGGAATGTTGTCAAATATTACCGCCGAGATGTTACGTTGGTTTAGGTTAGGCTAAATTACGTTATTGATGTATATAAAAGTCCCACGGAGAAGTAGAGGCCAACTCGTCAGGAATGTTGTCAAATATTACCGCCGATATGATAGGTTGGGTTAGGTTAGGTTATATTACGTTATTGATGTATATGAAGGCCACACGGAGAGGTAGAGGCCAACTCGCCAGGAATGTTGTCAAATATTACCGCCGAGATGATCGGTTGAGTTAGGTTAGGTTATATTACGTTATTGATGTATATGAAGGCCCCACGGAGACGTAGAGGCCAACTCGCCAGGAATGTTGTCAAATATTACCGCCGAGATGATAGGTTGGGTTAGGTTAGGTTATATTACGTTATTGATGTATATGAAGGTCCTACGGAGAGGTAGAGGCCAACTCGCCAGGTATGTTGTCAAATATTAGTGCCGAGATGTTAGGTTGGGTTAGGTTAGGTAATATTACGTTATTGATGTATATGAAGTTCCAACGGTGACGTAGAGGCCAACTCGCCAGGAATGTTGTCAAATATTAGTGCCGAGATGTTAGGTTGGGTTAGGTTAGGTAATATTACGTTATTGATGTATATGAAGGTCCAACGGTGACGTAGAGGCCAACTCGCCAGGAATGTTGTGAAATATTACCGCCGATGTGTTAGGTTGGGTTAGGTTAGGTTATACTACGTTATTGATGTATATGAAGGCCCCACGGAGACGTAGAGGCCAACTCGCCAGGAATGTTGTCAAATATTAGTGCCGAGATCTTAGGTTGGGTTAGGTCAGGTAATATTATGTTATTGATGTATATGAAGGTCCCACGGAAACATGGAGGCCAACTCGCCAGGTATGTTGTCAAATATTACCGCCGAGATGTTAGGTTGGGTTAGGACAGGTAATATTATGTTATTGATGTATATGAAGGCCCCACGGAAACATGGAGGCCAACAAGACAGGAATGTTGTCAAATATTACCGCCGAGATGATAGGTTGGGCTAGGTTAGGTTATATTACGTTATTGATGTATATAAAGGTCCCACGGAAACATAGAGGCCAACAAGCCAGGAATGTTGTCAAATATTACCGCCGAGATGTTACGTTGGTTTAGGTTAGGCTAAATTACGTTATTGATGTATATAAAAGTCCCACGGAGAAGTAGAGGCCAACTCGTCAGGAATGTTGTCAAATATTACCGCCGATATGATAGGTTGGGTTAGGTTAGGTTATATTACGTTATTGATGTATATGAAGGCCACACGGAGAGGTAGAGGCCAACTCGCCAGGAATGTTGTCAAATATTACCGCCGAGATGATCGGTTGAGTTAGGTTAGGTTATATTACGTTATTGATGTATATGAAGGCCCCACGGAGACGTAGAGGCCAACTCGCCAGGAATGTTGTCAAATATTACCGCCGAGATGATAGGTTGGGCTAGGTTAGGTTATATTACGTTATTGATGTATATAATGGTCCCACGGAAACATAGAGGCCAACAAGCCAGGAATGTTGTCAAATATTACCGCCGAGATGTTACGTTGGTTTAGGTTAGGTTAAATTACGTTATTGATGTATATAAAAGTCCCACGGAGGCGTAGAGGCCAACTCGCCAGGAATGTTGTCAAACATTACCGCCGAGATGATAGGTTGGGTTAGGTTAGGTTATATTACGTTATTGATGTATATGAAGGCCCCACGGAAACATGAAGGCCAACAAGACAGGAATGTTGTCAAATATTACCGCCGAGATGATAGGTTGGGCTAGGTTAGGTTATATTACGTTATTGATGTATATAAAGGTCCCACGGAAACATAGAGGCCAACAAGCCAGGAATGTTGTCAAATATTACCGCCGAGATGTTACGTTGGTTTAGGTTAGGTTAAATTACGTTATTGATGTATATAAAAGTCCCACGGAGGCGTAGAGGCCAACTCGCCAGGAATGTTGTCAAACATTACCGCCGCGATGATAGGTTGGGTTAGTTTAGGTTATATTACGTTATTGATGTATATGAAGGCCCCACGGAGACGTAGAGGCCAACTCGCCAGGAATGTTGTCAAATATTACCGCCGAGATGATAGGTTGGGTTAGGTTAGGTTATATTACGTTATTGATGTATATGAAGTCGCCACGGAGACGCAGAGGCCAACTCGCCAGGAATGTTGTCAAATATTACCGCCGAGATGTTACGTTGGTTTAGGTTAGGTTAAATTACGTTATTGATGTATATGAAGGTCCCACTGAGAGGTAGAGGCCAACTCGCCAGGAATGTTGTCAAATATTAGTTCCGAGATGTTAGGTTGGGTTAAGTTAGGTAATATTACGTTATTGATGTATATAAAATTCCCACGGAGACGTAGAGGCCAACTCGCCAGGAATGTTGTAAAATATTAGTGCCGAGATCTTAGGTTGGGTTAGGTTAGGTTATATTACGTTATTGATGTATATGAAGTTCCCACGGAGACGTAGAGGCCAACTCGCCAGGAATGTTGTCAAATATTAGTGCCGAGATCTTAGGTTGGGTTAGGTCAGGTAATATTATGTTATTGATGTATATGAAGGTCCCACGGAAACATGGAGGCCAACTCGCCAGGAATGTTGTCAAATATTACCGCCGAGATGTTAGGTTGGGTTAGGACAGGTAATATTATGTTATTGATGTATATGAAGGCCCCACGGAAACATGGAGGCCAACAAGACAGGAATGTTGTCAAAAATTACCGCCGAGATGATAGGTTGGGCTAGGTTAGGTTATATTACGTTATTGATGTATATAAAGGTCCCACGGAAACATAGAGGCCAACAAGCCAGGAATGTTGTCAAATATTACCGCCGAGATGTTACGTTGGTTTAGGTTAGGTTAAAATACGTTATTGATGTATATAAAAGTCCCACGGAGGCGTAGAGGCCAACTCGCCAGGAATGTTGTCAAACATTACCGCCGAGATGATAGGTTGGGTTAGGTTAGGTTATATTACGTTATTGATGTATATGAAGGCCCCACGGAGACGTAGAGGCCAACTCGCCAGGAATGTTGTCAAATATTACCGCCGAGATGATAGGTTGGGTTAGGTTAGGTTATATTACGTTATTGATGTATATGAAGTCCCCACGGAGACGCAGAGGCCAACTCGCCAGGAATGTTGTCAAATATTACCGCCGAGATGTTACGTTGGTTTAGGTTAGGTTAAATTACGTTATTGATGTATATGAAGGTCCCACTGAGAGGTAGAGGCCAACTCGCCAGGAATGTTGTCAAATATTAGTGCCGAGATGTTAGGTTGGGTTAAGTTAGGTAATATTACGTTATTGATGTATATAAAATTCCCACGGAGACGTAGAGGCCAACTCGCCAGGAATGTTGTAAAATATTAGTGCCGAGATTTTAGGTTGGGTTAGGTTAGGTTATATTACGTTATTGATGTATATGAAGTTCCCACGGAGGCGTAGAGGCCAACTCGCCAGGAATGTTGTCAAATATTAGTGCCGAGATCTTAGGTTGGGTTAGGTCAGGTAATATTATGTTATTGATGTATATGAAGGTCCCACGGAAACATGGAGGCCAACTCGCCAGGTATGTTGTCAAATATTACCGCCGAGATGTTAGGTTGGGTTAGGACAGGTAATATTATGTTATTGATGTATATGAAGGCCCCACGGAAACATGGAGGCCAACAAGACAGGAATGTTGTCAAATATTACCGCCGAGATGATAGGTTGGGCTAGGTTAGGTTATATTACGTTATTGATGTATATAAAGGTCCCACGGAAACATAGAGGCCAACAAGCCAGGAATGTTGTCAAATATTACCGCCGAGATGTTACGTTGGTTTAGGTTAGGCTAAATTACGTTATTGATGTATATAAAAGTCCCACGGAGAAGTAGAGGCCAACTCGTCAGGAATGTTGTCAAATATTACCGCCGATATGATAGGTTGGGTTAGGTTAGGTTATATTACGTTATTGATGTATATGAAGGCCACACGGAGAGGTAGAGGCCAACTCGCCAGGAATGTTGTCAAATATTACCGCCGAGATGATCGGTTGAGTTAGGTTAGGTTATATTACGTTATTGATGTATATGAAGGCCCCACGGAGACGTAGAGGCCAACTCGCCAGGAATGTTGTCAAATATTACCGCCGAGATGATAGGTTGGGTTAGGTTAGGTTATATTACGTTATTGATGTATATGAAGGCCACACGGAGAGGTAGAGGCCAACTCGCCAGGAATGTTGTCAAATATTACCGCCGAGATGATCGGTTGAGTTAGGTTAGGTTAAATTACGTTATTGATGTATATAAAAGTCCCACGGAGGCGTAGAGGCCAACTCGCCAGGAATGTTGTCAAACATTACCGCCGAGATGATAGGTTGGGTTAGGTTAGGTTATATTACGTTATTGATGTATATGAAGGCCCCACGGAAACATGAAGGCCAACAAGACAGGAATGTTGTCAAATATTACCGCCGAGATGATAGGTTGGGCTAGGTTAGGTTATATTACGTTATTGATGTATATAAAGGTCCCACGGAAACATAGAGGCCAACAAGCCAGGAATGTTGTCAAATATTACCGCCGAGATGTTACGTTGGTTTAGGTTAGGTTAAATTACGTTATTGATGTATATAAAAGTCCCACGGAGGCGTAGAGGCCAACTCGCCAGGAATGTTGTCAAACATTACCGCCGCGATGATAGGTTGGGTTAGTTTAGGTTATATTACGTTATTGATGTATATGAAGGCCCCACGGAGACGTAGAGGCCAACTCGCCAGGAATGTTGTCAAATATTACCGCCGAGATGATAGGTTGGGTTAGGTTAGGTTATATTACGTTATTGATGTATATGAAGTCGCCACGGAGACGCAGAGGCCAACTCGCCAGGAATGTTGTCAAATATTACCGCCGAGATGTTACGTTGGTTTAGGTTAGGTTAAATTACGTTATTGATGTATATGAAGGTCCCACTGAGAGGTAGAGGCCAACTCGCCAGGAATGTTGTCAAATATTAGTGCCGAGATCTTAGGTTGGGTTAGGTTAGGTTATATTACGTTATTGATGTATATGAAGTTCCCACGGAGACGTAGAGGCCAACTCGCCAGGAATGTTGTCAAATATTAGTGCCGAGATCTTAGGTTGGGTTAGGTCAGGTAATATTATGTTATTGATGTATATGAAGGTCCCACGGAAACATGGAGGCCAACTCGCCAGGAATGTTGTCAAATATTACCGCCGAGATGTTAGGTTGGGTTAGGACAGGTAATATTATGTTATTGATGTATATGAAGGCCCCACGGAAACATGGAGGCCAACAAGACAGGAATGTTGTCAAATATTACCGCCGAGATGATAGGTTGGTCTAGGTTAGGTTATATTACGTTATTGATGTATATAAAGGTCCCACGGAAACATAGAGGCCAACAAGCCAGGAATGTTGTCAAATATTACCGCCGAGATGTTACGTTGGTTTAGGTTAGGTTAAAATACGTTATTGATGTATATAAAAGTCCCACGGAGGCGTAGAGGCCAACTCGCCAGGAATGTTGTCAAACATTACCGCCGAGATGATAGGTTGGGTTAGGTTAGGTTATATTACGTTATTGATGTATATGAAGGCCCCACGGAGACGTAGAGGCCAACTCGCCAGGAATGTTGTCAAATATTACCGCCGAGATGATAGGTTGGGTTAGGTTATGTTATATTACGTTATTGATGTATATGAAGGCCCCACGGAGACGTAGAGGCCAACTCGCCAGGAATGTTGTCAAATATTACCGCCGAGATGTTACGTTGGTTTAGGTTAGGTTAAATTACGTTATTGATGTATATGAAGGTCCCACTGAGAGGTAGAGGCCAACTCGCCAGGAATGTTGTCAAATATTAGTGCCGAGATGTTAGGTTGGGTTAAGTTAGGTAATATTACGTTATTGATGTATATAAAATTCCCACGGAGACGTAGAGGCCAACTCGCCAGGAATGTTGTAAAATATTAGTGCCGAGATTTTAGGTTGGGTTAGGTTAGGTTATATTACGTTATTGATGTATATGAAGTTCCCACGGAGACGTAGAGGCCAACTCGCCAGGAATGTTGTCAAATATTAGTGCCGAGATCTTAGGTTGGGTTAGGTCAGGTAATATTATGTTATTGATGTATATGAAGGTCCCACGGAAACATGGAGGCCAACTCGCCAGGAATGTTGTCAAATATTACCGCCGAGATGTTAGGTTGGGTTAGGACAGGTAATATTATGTTATTGATGTATATGAAGGCCCCACGGAAACATGGAGGCCAACAAGACAGGAATGTTGTCAAATATTACCGCCGAGATGATAGGTTGGGCTAGGTTAGGTTATATTACGTTATTGATGTATATAAAGGTCCCACGGAAACATAGAGGCCAACAAGCCAGGAATGTTGTCAAATATTACCGCCGAGATGTTACGTTGGTTTAGGTTAGGCTAAATTACGTTATTGATGTATATAAAAGTCCCACGGAGAAGTAGAGGCCAACTCGTCAGGAATGTTGTCAAATATTACCGCCGATATGATAGGTTGGGTTAGGTTAGGTTATATTACGTTATTGATGTATATGAAGGCCACACGGAGAGGTAGAGGCCAACTCGCCAGGAATGTTGTCAAATATTACCGCCGAGATGATCGGTTGAGTTAGGTTAGGTTATATTACGTTATTGATGTATATGAAGGCCCCACGGAGACGTAGAGGCCAACTCGCCAGGAATGTTGTCAAATATTACCGCCGAGATGATAGGTTGGGTTAGGTTAGGTTATATTACGTTATTGATGTATATGAAGGTCCTACGGAGAGGTAGAGGCCAACTCGCCAGGTATGTTGTCAAATATTAGTGCCGAGATGTTAGGTTGGGTTAGGTTAGGTAATATTACGTTATTGATGTATATGAAGGTCCAACGGTGACGTAGAGGCCAACTCGCCAGGAATGTTGTCAAATATTACCGCCGATGTGTTAGGTTGGGTTAGGTTAGGTTATACTACGTTATTGATGTATATGAAGGCCCCACGGAGACGTAGATGCCAACTCGCCAGGAATGTTGTCAAATATTACCGCCGAGATGATAGGTTGGGTTAGGTTAGGTTATATTACGTTATTGATGTATATGAAGGTCCCACGGAGACGTAGAGGCCAACTCGCCAGGAATGTTGTCAAATATTACCGCCGAGATGATAGGTTGGGTTAGGTTAGGTTATATTACGTTATTGATGTATATGAAGGTCCTACGGAGAGGTAGAGGCCAACTCGCCAGGTATGTTGTCAAATATTAGTGCCGAGATGTTAGGTTGGGTTAGGTTAGGTAATATTACGTTATTGATGTATATGAAGGTCCAACGGTGACGTAGAGGCCAAATCGCCAGGAATGTTGTCAAATATTACCGCCGATGTGTTAGGTTGGGTTAGGTTAGGTTATACTACGTTATTGATGTATATGAAGGCCCCACGGAGACGTAGATGCCAACTCGCCAGGAATGTTGTCAAATATTACCGCCGAGATGATAGGTTGGGTTAGGTTAGGTTATATTACGTTATTGATGTATATGAAGGTCCCACGGAGACGTAGAGGCCAACTCGCCAGGAATGTTGTCAAATATTACCGCCGAGATGATAGGTTGGGCTAGGTTAGGTTATATTACGTTATTGATGTATATAATGGTCCCACGGAAACATAGAGGCCAACAAGCCAGGAATGTTGTCAAATATTACCGCCGAGATGTTACGTTGGTTTAGGTTAGGTTAAATTACGTTATTGATGTATATAAAAGTCCAACGGAGGCGTAGAGGCCAACTCGCCAGGAATGTTGTCAAACATTACCGCCGAGATGATAGGTTGGCTTAGGTTAGGTTATATTACGTTATTGATGTATATGCAGGCCCCACGGAAACATGAAGGCCAACAAGACAGGAATGTTGTCAAATATTACCGCCGAGATGATAGGTTGGGCTAGGTTAGGTTATACTACGTTATTGATGTATATAAAGGTCCCACGGAAACATAGAGGCCAACAAGCCAGGAATGTTGTCAAATATTACCGCCGAGATGTTACGTTGGTTTAGGTTAGGTTAAATTACGTTATTGATGTATATAAAAGTCCCACGGAGGCGTAGAGGCCAACTCGCCAGGAATGTTGTCAAACATTACCGCCGCGATGATAGGTTGGGTTAGTTTAGGTTATATTACGTTATTGATGTATATGAAGGCCCCACGGAGACGTAGAGGCCAACTCGCCAGGAATGTTGTCAAATATTACCGCCGAGATGATAGGTTGGGTTAGGTTAGGTTATATTACGTTATTGATGTATATGAAGTCGCCACGGAGACGCAGAGGCCAACTCGCCAGGAATGTTGTCAAATATTACCGCCGAGATGTTACGTTGGTTTAGGTTAGGTTAAATTACGTTATTGATGTATATGAAGGTCCCACTGAGAGGTAGAGGCCAACTCGCCAGGAATGTTGTCAAATATTAGTGCCGAGATGTTAGGTTGGGTTAAGTTAGGTAATATTACGTTATTGATGTATATAAAATTCCCACGGAGACGTAGAGGCCAACTCGCCAGGAATGTTGTAAAATATTAGTGCCGAGAGCTTAGGTTGGGTTAGGTTAGGTTATATTACGTTATTGATGTATATGAAGTTCCCACGGAGACGTAGAGGCCAACTCGCCAGGAATGTTGTCAAATATTAGTGCCGAGATCTTAGGTTGGGTTAGGTCAGGTAATATTATGTTATTGATGTATATGAAGGTCCCACGGAAACATGGAGGCCAACTCGCCAGGAATGTTGTCAAATATTACCGCCGAGATGTTAGGTTGGGTTAGGACAGGTAATATTATGTTATTGATGTATATGAAGGCCCCACGGAAACATGGAGGCCAACAAGACAGGAATGTTGTCAAATATTACCGCCGAGATGATAGGTTGGGCTAGGTTAGGTTATATTACGTTATTGATGTATATAAAGGTCCCACGGAAACATAGAGGCCAATAAGCCAGGAATGTTGTCAAATATTACCGCCGAGATGTTACGTTGGTTTAGGTTAGGTTAAAATACGTTATTGATGTATATAAAAGTCCCACGGAGGCGTAGAGGCCAACTCGCCAGGAATGTTGTCAAACATTACCGCCGAGATGATAGGTTGGGTTAGGTTAGGTTATATTACGTTATTGATGTATATGAAGGCCCCACGGAGACGTAGAGGCCAACTCGCCAGGAATGTTGTCAAATATTACCGCCGAGATGATAGGTTGGGTTAGGTTAGGTTATATTACGTTATTGATGTATATGAAGGCCCCACGGAGACGTAGAGGCCAACTCGCCAGGAATGTTGTCAAATATTACCGCCGAGATGTTACGTTGGTTTAGGTTAGGTTAAATTACGTTATTGATGTATATGAAGGTCCCACTGAGAGGTAGAGGCCAACTCGCCAGGAATGTTGTCAAATATTAGTGCCGAGATGTTAGGTTGGGTTAAGTTAGGTAATATTACGTTATTGATGTATATAAAATTCCCACGGAGACGTAGAGGCCAACTCGCCAGGAATGTTGTAAAATATTAGTGCCGAGATTTTAGGTTGGGTTAGGTTAGGTTATATTACGTTATTGATGTATATGAAGTTCCCACGGAGACGTAGAGGCCAACTCGCCAGGAATGTTGTCAAATATTAGTGCCGAGATCTTAGGTTGGGTTAGGTCAGGTAATATTATGTTATTGATGTATATGAAGGTCCCACGGAAACATGGAGGCCAACTCGCCAGGAATGTTGTCAAATATTACCGCCGAGATGTTAGGTTGGGTTAGGACAGGTAATATTATGTTATTGATGTATATGAAGGCCCCACGGAAACATGGAGGCCAACAAGACAGGAATGTTGTCAAATATTACCGCCGAGATGATAGGTTGGGCTAGGTTAGGTTATATTACGTTATTAATGTATATAAAGGTCCCACGGAAACATAGAGGCCAACAAGCCAGGAATGTTGTCAAATATTACCGCCGAGATGTTACGTTGGTTTAGGTTAGGCTAAATTACGTTATTGATGTATATAAAAGTCCCACGGAGAAGTAGAGGCCAACTCGTCAGGAATGTTGTCAAATATTACCGCCGATATGATAGGTTGGGTTAGGTTAGGTTATATTACGTTATTGATGTATATGAAGGCCACACGGAGAGGTAGAGGCCAACTCGCCAGGAATGTTGTCAAATATTACCGCCGAGATGATCGGTTGAGTTAGGTTAGGTTATATTACGTTATTGATGTATATGAAGGCCCCACGGAGACGTAGAGGCCAACTCGCCAGGAATGTTGTCAAATATTACCGCCGAGATGATAGGTTGGGTTAGGTTAGGTTATATTACGTTATTGATGTATATGAAGGTCCTACGGAGAGGTAGAGGCCAACTCGCCAGGTATGTTGTCAAATATTAGTGCCGAGATGTTAGGTTGGGTTAGGTTAGGTAATATTACGTTATTGATGTATATGAAGGTCCAACGGTGACGTAGAGGCCAACTCGCCAGGAATGTTGTCAAATATTACCGCCGATGTGTTAGGTTGGGTTAGGTTAGGTTATACTACGTTATTGATGTATATGAAGGCCCCACGGAGACGTAGATGCCAACTCGCCAGGAATGTTGTCAAATATTACCGCCGAGATGATAGGTTGGGTTAGGTTAGGTTATATTACGTTATTGATGTATATGAAGGTCCCACGGAGACGTAGAGGCCAACTCGCCAGGAATGTTGTCAAATATTACCGCCGAGATGATAGGTTGGGCTAGGTTAGGTTATATTACGTTATTGATGTATATAATGGTCCCACGGAAACATAGAGGCCAACAAGCCAGGAATGTTGTCAAATATTACCGCCGAGATGTTACGTTGGTTTAGGTTAGGTTAAATTACGTTATTGATGTATATAAAAGTCCCACGGAGGCGTAGAGGCCAACTCGCCAGGAATGTTGTCAAACATTACCGCCGAGATGATAGGTTGGGCTAGGTTAGGTTATATTACGTTATTGATGTATATAAAGGTCCCACGGAAACATAGAGGCCAACAAGCCAGGAATGTTGTCAAATATTACCGCCGAGATGTTACGTTGGTTTAGGTTAGGTTAAAATACGTTATTGATGTATATAAAAGTCCCACGGAGGCGTAGAGGCCAACTCGCCAGGAATGTTGTCAAACATTACCGCCGAGATGATAGGTTGGGTTAGGTTAGGTTATATTACGTTATTGATGTATATGAAGGCCCCACGGAGACGTAGAGGCCAACTCGCCAGGAATGTTGTCAAATATTACCGCCGAGATGATAGGTTGGGTTAGGTTAGGTTATATTACGTTATTGATGTATATGAAGGCCCCACGGAGACGTAGAGGCCAACTCGCCAGGAATGTTGTCAAATATTACCGCCGAGATGTTACGTTGGTTTAGGTTAGGTTAAATTACGTTATTGATGTATATGAAGGTCCCACTGAGAGGTAGAGGCCAACTCGCCAGGAATGTTGTCAAATATTAGTGCCGAGATGTTAGGTTGGGTTAAGTTAGGTAATATTACGTTATTGATGTATATAAAATTCCCACGGAGACGTAGAGGCCAACTCGCCAGGAATGTTGTAAAATATTAGTGCCGAGATTTTAGGTTGGGTTAGGTTAGGTTATATTACGTTATTGATGTATATGAAGTTCCCACGGAGACGTAGAGGCCAACTCGCCAGGAATGTTGTCAAATATTAGTGCCGAGATCTTAGGTTGCGTTAGGTCAGGTAATATTATGTTATTGATGTATATGAAGGTCCCACGGAAACATGGAGGCCAACTCGCCAGGAATGTTGTCAAATATTACCGCCGAGATGTTAGGTTGGGTTAGGTTAGGTTATATTACGTTATTGATGTATATGAAGGTCCTACGGAGAGGTAGAGGCCAACTCGCCAGGTATGTTGTCAAATATTAGTGCCGAGATGTTAGGTTGGGTTAGGTTAGGTAATATTACGTTATTGATGTATATGAAGGTCCAACGGTGACGTAGAGGCCAACTCGCCAGGAATGTTGTCAAATATTACCGCCGATGTGTTAGGTTGGGTTAGGTTAGGTTATACTACGTTATTGATGTATATGAAGGCCCCACGGAGACGTAGATGCCAACTCGCCAGGAATGTTGTCAAATATTACCGCCGAGATGATAGGTTGGGTTAGGTTAGGTTATATTACGTTATTGATGTATATGAAGGTCCCACGGAGACGTAGAGGCCAACTCGCCAGGAATGTTGTCAAATATTACCGCCGAGATGATAGGTTGGGCTAGGTTAGGTTATATTACGTTATTGATGTATATAATGGTCCCACGGAAACATAGAGGCCAACAAGCCAGGAATGTTGTCAAATATTACCGCCGAGATGTTACGTTGGTTTAGGTTAGGTTAAATTACGTTATTGATGTATATAAAAGTCCCACGGAGGCGTAGAGGCCAACTCGCCAGGAATGTTGTCAAACATTACCGCCGAGATGATAGGTTGGGCTAGGTTAGGTTATATTACGTTATTGATGTATATAAAGGTCCCACGGAAACATAGAGGCCAACAAGCCAGGAATGTTGTCAAATATTACCGCCGAGATGTTACGTTGGTTTAGGTTAGGTTAAAATACGTTATTGATGTATATAAAAGTCCCACGGAGGCGTAGAGGCCAACTCGCCAGGAATGTTGTCAAACATTACCGCCGAGATGATAGGTTGGGTTAGGTTAGGTTATATTACGTTATTGATGTATATGAAGGCCCCACGGAGACGTAGAGGCCAACTCGCCAGGAATGTTGTCAAATATTACCGCCGAGATGATAGGTTGGGTTAGGTTAGGTTATATTACGTTATTGATGTATATGAAGGCCCCACGGAGACGTAGAGGCCAACTCGCCAGGAATGTTGTCAAATATTACCGCCGAGATGTAACGTTGGTTTAGGTTAGGTTAAATTACGTTATTGATGTATATGAAGGTCCCACTGAGAGGTAGAGGCCAACTCGCCAGGAATGTTGTCAAATATTAGTGCCGAGATGTTAGGTTGGGTTAAGTTAGGTAATATTACGTTATTGATGTATATAAAATTCCCACGGAGACGTAGAGGCCAACTCGCCAGGAATGTTGTAAAATATTAGTGCCGAGATTTTAGGTTGGGTTAGGTTAGGTTATATTACGTTATTGATGTATATGAAGTTCCCACGGAGACGTAGAGGCCAACTCGCCAGGAATGTTGTCAAATATTAGTGCCGAGATCTTAGGTTGCGTTAGGTCAGGTAATATTATGTTATTGATGTATATGAAGGTCCCACGGAAACATGGAGGCCAACTCGCCAGGAATGTTGTCAAATATTACCGCCGAGATGTTAGGTTGGGTTAGGACAGGTAATATTATGTTATTGATGTATATGAAGGCCCCACGGAAACATGGAGGCCAACAAGACAGGAATGTTGTCAAATATTACCGCCGAGATGATAGGTTGGGCTAGGTTAGGTTATATTACGTTATTGATGTATATAATGGTCCCACGGAAACATAGAGGCCAACAAGCCAGGAATGTTGTCAAATATTACCGCCGAGATGTTACGTTGGTTTAGGTTAGGCTAAATTACGTTATTGATGTATATAAAAGTCCCACGGAGAAGTAGAGGCCAACTCGTCAGGAATGTTGTCAAATATTACCGCCGATATGATAGGTTGGGTTAGGTTAGGTTATATTACGTTATTGATGTATATGAAGTTCCCACGGAGACGTAGAGGCCAACTCGCCAGGAATGTTGTCAAATATTACCGCCGAGATGATAGGTTGGGTTAGGTTAGGTTATATTACGTTATTGATGTATATGAAGGTCCTACGGAGAGGTAGAGGCCAACTCGCCAGGAATGTTGTCAAATATTACCGCCGAGATGATAGGTTGGGCTAGGTTAGGTTATATTACGTTATTGATGTATATAATGGTCCCACGGAAACATAGAGGCCAACAAGCCAGGAATGTTGTCAAATATTACCGCCGAGATGTTACGTTGGTTTAGGTTAGGTTAAATTACGTTATTGATGTATATAAAAGTCCCACGGAGACGTAGAGCCAACTCGTCAGGAATGTTGTCAAATATTACCGCCGATATGATAGGTTGGGTTAGGTTAGGTTATATTACGTTATTGATGTATATGAAGGCCACACGGAGAGGTAGAGGCCAACTCGCCAGGAATGTTGTCAAATATTACCGCCGAGATGATAGGTTGAGTTAGGTTAGGTTATATTACGTTATTTATGTATATAAAATTCCCACGGAGACGTAGAGGCCAACTCGCCAGGAATGTTGTCAAATATTACCGCCGAGATGATAGGTTGGGTTAGGTTAGGTTATATTACGTTATTGATGTATATGAAGTTCCCACGGAGACGTAGAGGCCAACTCGCCAGGAATGTTGTCAAATATTAGTGCCGAGATCTTAGGTTGGGTTAGGTCAGGTAATATTATGTTATTGATGTATATGAAGGTCCCACGGAAACATGGAGGCCAACAAGACAGGAATGTTGTCAAATATTACCACCGGAATGTTATGTTGGTTTAGGTTAGGTTACATTACGTTATTGATGTATATGAAGGTCCTACGGAGAGGTAGAGGCCAACTCGCCAGGAATATTGTCAAATATTACCGCCGAGATGTTACGTTGGTTTAGGTTAGGTTAAATTACGTTATTGATGTATATGAAGGTCCCACTGAGAGGTAGAGGCCAACTCGCCAGGAATGTTGTCAAATATTAGTGCCGAGATGTTAGGTTGGGTTAAGTTAGGTAATATTACGTTATTGATGTATATAAAATTCCCACGGAGACGTATAGGCCAACTCGCCAGGAATGTTGTAAAATATTAGTGCCGATATCTTAGGTTGGGTTAGGTTAGGTTATATTACGTTATTGATGTATATGAAGTTCCAACGGAGACGTAGGGGCCAACTCGCCAGGAATGTTGTCAAATATTAGTGCCGAGATCTTAGGTTGGGTTAGGTCAGGTAATATTATGTTATTGATGTATATGAAGGTCCCACGGAAACATGGAGGCCAACAAGACAGGAATGTTGTCAAATATTACCGCCGAGATGTTGGGTTGGGTTAGGTTAGGTAATATTACGTTATTGATGTATTTGAAGATCCCACGGTGACGTAGAGGCCAACTCGCCAGGAATGTTGTCAAATATTACCGCCGATGTGTTAGGTTGGGTTAGGTTAGGATATACTACGTTATTGATGTATATGAAGGCCCCACGGAGACGTAGAGGGCAACTCGCCAGGAATGTTGTCAAATATTACCGCCGAGATAATAGGTTGGGTTAGGTTAGGTTATATTACGCTATTGATGTATATGAAGGTCCCACGGAGACGTAGAGGCCAACTCGCCAGGAATGTTGTCAAATATTACCGCCGAGATGATAGGTTGGGCTAGGTTAGGTTATATTACGTTATTGATGTATATAAAGGTCCCACGGAAACATAGAGGCCAACAAGCCAGGAATGTTGTCAAAATATTACCGCCGAGATGTTAGGTTGGGTTAGGACAGGTAATATTATGTTATTGATGTATATGAAGGCCCCACGGAAACATGGAGGCCAACAAGACAGGAATGTTGTCAAATATTACCGCCGAGATGATAGGTTGGGCTAGGTTAGGTTATATTACGTTATTGATATATATAAAGGTCCCACGGAAACATAGAGGCCAACAAGCCAGGAATGTTGTCAAATATTACCGCCGAGATGTTACGTTGGTTTAGGTTAGGTTAAATTACGTTATTGATGTATATAAAAGTCCCACGGAGGCGTAGAGGCCAACTCGCCAGGAATGTTGTCAAACATTACCGCCGAGATGATAGGTTGGGTTAGGTTAGGTTATATTACGTTATTGATGTATATGAAGGCCCCACGGAGACGTAGAGGCCAACTCGCGAGGAATGTTGTCAAATATTACCGCCGAGATGATAGGTTGGGTTAGGTTAGGTTATATTACGTTATTGATGTATATGAAGGTCCCACGGAGACGTAGAGGCCAACTCGCCAGGAATGTTGTCAAATATTAGTGCCGAGATGATAGGTTGGGCTAGGTTAGGTTATATTACCTTATTGATGTATATAAAGGTCCCACGGAAACATGGAGGCCAACAAGACAGGAATGTTGTCAAATATTACCGCCGAGATGTTAGGTTGGGTTAGGACAGGTAATATTATGTTATTGATGTATATGAAGGCCCCACGGAAACATGGAGGCCAACAAGACAGGAATGTTGTCAAATATTAACGCCGAGATGATAGGTTGGGGTAGGTTAGGTTGTATTACGTTATTGATGTATATAAAGGTCCCACGGAAACATAGAGGCCCACAAGCCAGGAATGTTGTCAAATATTACCGCCGAGATGTTACGTTGGTTTAGGTTAGGTTAAATTACGTTATTGATGTATATAAAAGTCCCACGGAGGCGTAGAGGCCAACTCGCCAGGAATGTTGTCAAATATTACCGCCGAGATGTTACGTTGGTTTAGGTTAGGTTAAATTACGTTATTGATGTATATAAAAGTCCCACGGAGGCGTAGAGGCCAACTCGCCAGGAATGTTGTCAAACATTACCGCCGAGATGATAGGTTGGGTTAGGTTGGGTTATATTACGTTATTGATGTATATGAAGGCCCCACGGAGACGTAGAGGCCAACTCGCGAGGAATGTTGTCAAATATTACCGCCGAGATGATAGGTTGGGTTAGGTTAGGTTATATTACGTTATTGATGTATATGATGGTCCCACGGAGACGTAGAGGCCAACTCGCCAGGAATGTTGTCAAATATTAGTGCCGAGATGATAGGTTGGGCTAGGTTAGGTTATATTACCTTATTGATGTATATAAAGGTCCCACGGAAACATGGAGGCCAACAAGACAGGAATGTTGTCAAATATTACCGCCGAGATGTTAGGTTGGGTTAGGACAGGTAATATTATGTTATTGATGTATATGAAGGCCCCACGGAAACATGGAGGCCAACAAGACAGGAATGTTGTCAAATATTAACGCCGAGATGATAGGTTGGGGTAGGTTAGGTTGTATTACGTTATTGATGTATATAAAGGTCCCACGGAAACATAGAGGCCCACAAGCCAGGAATGTTGTCAAATATTACCGCCGAGATGTTACGTTGGTTTAGGTTAGGTTAAATTACGTTATTGATGTATATAAAAGTCCCACGGAGGCGTAGAGGCCAACTCGCCAGGAATGTTGTCAAATATTACCGCCGAGATGTTACGTTGGTTTAGGTTAGGTTAAATTACGTTATTGATGTATATAAAAGTCCCACGGAGGCGTAGAGGCCAACTCGCCAGGAATGTTGTCAAACATTACCGCCGAGATGATAGGTTGGGTTAGGTTGGGTTATATTACGTTATTGATGTATATGAAGGCCCCACGGAGACGTAGAGGCCAACTCGCGAGGAATGTTGTCAAATATTACCGCCGAGATGATAGGTTGGGTTAGGTTAGGTTATATTACGTTATTGATGTATATGAAGGTCCCACGGAGACGTAGAGGCCAACTCGCCAGGAATGTTGTCAAATATTACCGCCGAGATGATAGGTTGGGCTAGGTTAGGTTATATTACCTTATTGATGTATATAAAGGTCCCACGGAAACATGGAGGCCAACAAGACAGGAATGTTGTCAAATATTACCGCCGAGATGTTAGGTTGGGTTAGGACAGGTAATATTATGTTATTGATGTATATGAAGGCCCCACGGAAACATGGAGGCCAACAAGACAGGAATGTTGTCAAATATTACCGCCGAGATGATAGGTTGGGGTAGGTTAGGTTGTATTACGTTATTGATGTATATAAAGGTCCCACGGAAACATAGAGGCCCACAAGCCAGGAATGTTGTCAAATATTACCGCCGAGATGTTACGTTGGTTTAGGTTAGGTTAAATTACGTTATTGATGTATATAAAAGTCCCACGGAGGCGTAGAGGCCAACTCGCCAGGAATGTTGTCAAACATTACCGCCGAGATGATAGGTTGGGTTAGGTTAGGTTATATTACGTTATTGATGTATATGATGGCCCCACGGAGACGTAGAGGCAAACTCGCCAGGAATGTTGTCAAATATTACCGCCGAGATGATAGGTTGGGTTAGGTTAGGTTATATTACGTTATTGATGTATATGAAGGTCCTACGGAGAGGTAGAGGCCAACTCGCCAGGTATGTTGTCAAACATTAGTGCCGAGATGTTAGGGTGGGTTAGGTTAGGTAATATTACGTTATTGATGTATATGAAGGTCCCACGGTGACGTAGAGGCCAACTCGCCAGGAATGTTGTCAAATATTACCGCCGATGTGTTAGGTTGGGTTAGGTTAGGTTATACTACGTTATTGATGTATATGAAGGCCCCACGGAGACGTAGATACCAACTCGGCAGGAATGTTGTCAAATATTACCGCCGAGATGATAGGTTGGGTTAGGTTAGGTTATATTACGTTATTGATGTATATGAAGGTCCCACGGAGACGTAGAGGCCAACTCGCCAGGAATGTTGTCAAATATTACCGCCGAGATGATAGGTTGGGCTAGGTTAGGTTATATTACGTTATTGATGTATATAAAGGTCCCACGGAAACATAGAGGCCAACAAGCCAGGAATGTTGTCAAAATATTACCGCCGAGATGTTAGGTTGGGTTAGGTTAGGTTAAATTACGTTATTGATGTATATAAAAGTCCCACGGAGGCGTAGAGGCCAACTCGCCAGGAATGTTGTCAAACATTACCGCCGCGATGATAGGTTGGGTTAGTTTAGGTTATATTACGTTATTGATGTATATGAAGGCCCCACGGAGACGTAGAGGCCAACTCGCCAGGAATGTTGTCAAATATTACCGCCGAGATGATAGGTTGGGTTAGGTTAGGTTATATTACGTTATTGATGTATATGAAGTCCCCACGGAGACGCAGAGGCCAACTCGCCAGGAATGTTGTCAAATATTACCGCCGAGATGTTACGTTGGTTTAGGTTAGGTTAAATTACGTTATTGATGTATATGAAGGTCCCACTGAGAGGTAGAGGCCAACTCGCCAGGAATGTTGTCAAATATTAGTGCCGAGATGTTAGGTTGGGTTAAGTTAGGTAATATTACGTTATTGATGTATATAAAATTCCCACGGAGACGTAGAGGCCAACTCGCCAGGAATGTTGTAAAATATTAGTGCCGAGATTTTAGGTTGGGTTAGGTTAGGTTATATTACGTTATTGATGTATATGAAGTTCCCACGGAGACGTAGAGGCCAACTCGCCAGGAATGTTGTCAAATATTAGTGCCGAGATCTTAGGTTGGGTTAGGTCAGGTAATATTATGTTATTGATGTATATGAAGGTCCCACGGAAACATGGAGGCCAACTCGCCAGGAATGTTGTCAAATATTACCGCCGAGATGTTAGGTTGGGTTAGGACAGGTAATATTATGTTATTGATGTATATGAAGGCCCCACGGAAACATGGAGGCCAACAAGACAGGAATGTTGTCAAATATTACCGCCGAGATGATAGGTTGGGCTAGGTTAGGTTATATTACGTTATTGATGTATATAAAGGTCCCACGGAAACATAGAGGCCAACAAGCCAGGAATGTTGTCAAATATTACCGCCGAGATGTTACGTTGGTTTAGGTTAGGCTAAATTACGTTATTGATGTATATAAAAGTCCCACGGAGAAGTAGAGGCCAACTCGTCAGGAATGTTGTCAAATATTACCGCCGATATGATAGGTTGGGTTAGGTTAGGTTATATTACGTTATTGATGTATATGAAGGCCACACGGAGAGGTAGAGGCCAACTCGCCAGGAATGTTGTCAAATTTTACCGCCGAGATGATCGGTTGAGTTAGGTTAGGTTATATTACGTTATTGATGTATATGAAGGCCCCACGGAGACGTAGAGGCCAACTCGCCAGGAATGTTGTCAAATATTACCGCCGAGATGATAGGTTGGGTTAGGTTAGGTTATATTACGTTATTGATGTATATGAAGGTCCTACGGAGAGGTAGAGGCCAACTCGCCAGGTATGTTGTCAAATATTAGTGCCGAGATGTTAGGTTGGGTTAGGTTAGGTAATATTACGTTATTGATGTATATGAAGGTCCAACGGTGACGTAGAGGCCAACTCGCCAGGAATGTTGTCAAATATTACCGCCGATGTGTTAGGTTGGGTTAGGTTAGGTTATACTACGTTATTGATGTATATGAAGGCCCCACGGAGACGTAGATGCCAACTCGCCAGGAATGTTGTCAAATATTACCGCCGAGATGATAGGTTGGGTTAGGTTAGGTTATATTACGTTATTGATGTATATGAAGGTCCCACGGAGACGTAGAGGCCAACTCGCCAGGAATGTTGTCAAATATTACCGCCGAGATGATAGGTTGGGCTAGGTTAGGTTATATTACGTTATTGATGTATATAATGGTCCCACGGAAACATAGAGGCCAACAAGCCAGGAATGTTGTCAAATATTACCGCCGAGATGTTACGTTGGTTTAGGTTAGGTTAAATTACGTTATTGATGTATATAAAAGTCCCACGGAGGCGTAGAGGCCAACTCGCCAGGAATGTTGTCAAACATTACCGCCGAGATGATAGGTTGGGTTAGGTTAGGTTATATTACGTTATTGATGTATATGAAGGCCCCACGGAAACATGAAGGCCAACAAGACAGGAATGTTGTCAAATATTACCGCCGAGATGATAGGTTGGGCTAGGTTAGGTTATATTACGTTATTGATGTATATAAAGGTCCCACGGAAACATAGAGGCCACCAAGCCAGGAATGTTGTCAAATATTACCGCCGAGATGTTACGTTGGTTTAGGTTAGGTTAAATTACGTTATTGATGTATATAAAAGTCCCACGGAGGCGTAGAGGCCAACTCGCCAGGAATGTTGTCAAACATTACCGCCGCGATGATAGGTTGGGTTAGTTTAGGTTATATTACGTTATTGATGTATATGAAGGCCCCACGGAGACGTAGAGGCCAACTCGCCAGGAATGTTGTCAAATATTACCGCCGAGATGATAGGTTGGGTTAGGTTAGGTTATATTACGTTATTGATGTATATGAAGTCGCCACGGAGACGCAGAGGCCAACTCGCCAGGAATGTTGTCAAATATTACCGCCGAGATGTTACGTTGGTTTAGGTTAGGTTAAATTACGTTATTGATGTATATGAAGGTCCCACTGAGAGGTAGAGGCCAACTCGCCAGGAATGTTGTCAAATATTAGTGCCGAGATGTTAGGTTGGATTAAGTTAGGTAATATTACGTTATTGATGTATATAAAATTCCCACGGAGACGTAGAGGCCAACTCGCCAGGAATGTTGTAAAATATTAGTGCCGAGATCTTAGGTTGGGTTAGGTTAGGTTATATTACGTTATTGATGTATATGAAGTTCCCACGGAGACGTAGAGGCCAACTCGCCAGGAATGTTGTCAAATATTAGTGCCGAGATCTTAGGTTGGGTTAGGTCAGGTAATATTATGTTATTGATGTATATGAAGGTCCCACGGAAACATGGAGGCCAACTCGCCAGGAATGTTGTCAAATATTACCGCCGAGATGTTAGGTTGGGTTAGGACAGGTAATATTATGTTATTGATGTATATGAAGGCCCCACGGAAACATGGAGGCCAACAAGACAGGAATGTTGTCAAATATTACCGCCGAGATGATAGGTTGGGCTAGGTTAGGTTATATTACGTTATTGATGTATATAAAGGTCCCACGGAAACATAGAGGCCAACAAGCCAGGAATGTTGTCAAATATTACCGCCGAAATGTTACGTTGGTTTAGGTTAGGTTAAAATACGTTATTGATGTATATAAAAGTCCCACGGAGGCGTAGAGGACTCTGGATAGCGCGTGTTGTCAAACATTACCGCCGAGATGATAGGTTGGGTTAGGTTAGGTTATATTACGTTATTGATGTATATGAAGGCCCCACGGAGACGTAGAGGCCAACTCGCCAGGAATGTTGTCAAATATTACCGCCGAGACTCTAGATAGGCGT